>OZ018331.1:25891883-26341883 GCA_963969495.1 Ceratothoa steindachneri | reverse complement strand
TCCAGATTCGGAGACGACAAAAAGCGACCTGAAGCCGTCGCGGCATTGGGGGATAGGTCCATGGGAACAGTCGCGGCGTAATGGAACGCAACTTTAAGTTCCCCTGGACCGTCTCAAATCTTCTTTGTCAAGCAGTCCAAAGAGCTGCCCGTATTCCTGCCATGTAGTCGGTATAAGGAAGAGCGAAACACTGGTCCGGTCTCAGAGTCCTAGCGGACTCTTTGGCACCCTCATCGTGGCGCAAATTCCCCGCAATTCCTGCATGCCCAGGAACCCAGCAGAAGATAATCTCGACATCCGCCCGGCTCCCAAAACTGTGGCGTCACGGATATCGCGAACCAGGGGATGCGGAGATTCCAATGCCCCGAGAGCACTCAGGGCGCTTTGTGAGTCGCTATAGATAACAATTTGGTCTCCGAACCGGGCACGTCGCGTAATCTTCCGTACCGAGTGGTGTATTGCCACCAGCTCGGCCGTGAAGACAGACGCAGCGCCTGGCAGAGCCCCGCTGACTTCAAACAGAGGGGATACGGCGTGGAAGCCGACCCCCTCTTCGGACTTGGAGCCATTCGTATACAATGTCACGGTTCCAGCGTGACACGAGGTGTGCTCCAAAAAGGTCGAACGCAATACTCCCGACGCTGTACAAGCTTTTGGAGCAGAGGCGTGGCGACAAATAGCCAAATGTGGTACCCTCTAGGGTGGCGTCTGGATCCCGTGTAGTTTATCCATCATAAAGTTGGTTGTTTGAGGGAAAGTTTGGTTAGTAAGGTATATTTTTGTATTCTCCTTTAATGTGGGGAACAGAGGAGACCTATATCGTCCAATGGTGAGGGTAAAAAAAGGCAGCTAAACGCAGATAGGCGATGGTTGCTTGGGAAGCCACGCACCATGATTTTTGCTTCTGCGAGCGATATACGTATTGACGGTAATGGGCAGGGATGCTGTGGACACTACCATTCATGCCGGTAGGGATAATGAGGTGCACCATAACCATCCTTTGGTAAAGTGGTTCATTTTAAAAATCTTTAGCCCATCTGGCGACTGCCTACTAGGGCAGAAATCGCCGTAATCATATCACAGCCTACTACTAGGCTATATTAAAAAAAACAAACAAATAATTATGTAAATAACAAATAACAACGATAAAAATGTAAGGCTAAAAAACTACAAAAGAAAAAGGAAAACTTAACAAGAAAGCGTGCTCCAGAGTCGGGGTGATGCCCGCCTCCTCCGGCGCAGGAACATGAATGGAGCTACAACGAATAGTCAAATAAAGTGGAGGAGGGTAAAGTCCACAAGTCGGAAGGCACGAAACTATCCCGGGTACAAGGCACAAGCAGTAATGATCCCACTCATCCCGGTACCTGGAGAGGAAACATGCGCGGAGATGATACAGACTGGGACATTCAGTCAGAATGTGCCGAACAGTTAGAGGGACAACGCAGTCGTCACATAAAGGAGGGAACGCAATACTCCCGGCGCTGCAGATGCTTTGGGAGCAAAGGCGTGGCGACAAATAGCCAAATATGGTACCCTCCAGGGAGGCGTCTTGGGCAGAACCAGGGGCGCCACCGTGCCGAGAGCTATACCTAACTCTCGAATGAGTTTCCTGGACCTAAACCCAAAGGGCTAAGGGTATGACTGGCGTCTCTCGGCGACACAGGCACCGTCAAGATCAGCAGCATATGCAGTGAGAGTTGTTGGCGACTGAGGGTGGCGCCGGACTCGAGCGTAGAGGCGAATTATGCATTATGTACAGTGTAGAGCAAGCGGCATCTCCCCAAGCATTGACAAGTAGACTTTCAATGGGGGAAGTGCGGAAGGTACCAGGCGCCAGGCGAAGGCTGGTGTGCTGGATCGAGTCCCCTTTCCGCAATAGACGCCTGGATGCGGATACATAAAACTCGCATCCATAGTCGAGCTTTGAACGAACAAAGGATCGATAAAAAAATAAAGCAGTAGCTCTATTTGCGCAACAGGCGCTGAACGTAACGGAACGAAGAATGTCTAAGGCGCGAGTACAAGCGACCCTAAGGCTGCGAATATGAGCCTCCCAAGTCGGTCATATACAAGACCAAGGAAACGGTACGAGTCTAAAACTTCCAGGCGAACCCCATTTAGAAACAAATCTGGGTCATGGTGGAGCCGCGGGTGGTGGCAGAAGTGCACCACCTTAATTTTGACCAAGGATAACCTAAGCCTGTGGGCTTCAGGATAGGGAGATACACGGTTTAATGCTTGTTGGAGTCAACACTCTAGAGTTGGCATCTGTACCGCGCCAAAAGAGATCGAAAGGTGATGCTATTGAAGCTCAGGGCAAATAGTGTGGCAGTGAGGACACTTCCCTGCGGAACACCCTCTTCCTGCTCCATTGTGCCGGAGAGGGCTTCCCCCCTATCCGGACACGAAATTGACGATTTCGCAAAAATTCAGGTATGAATATTGGGAGACGTCCCATCGCCACCGTCGTGTGGAGTCTCCATGATACCGTATCGCCACGTGGTATCATAGGCCTTCGCCAGGTTGAAAAATACCGTGGGGTAGTTCTGTCAACGAAGGCCTCGCAGACGGCATTTTCCAGTCGGAGCAGAGAACATGACGTGGTGGAACTTGCGTAAGCTACACTGTGCAAAGACAGATGGTCTCCTCTGTCCAGAAAAAAGGCTAAACAAACATTTACCAATTTCTCCATCAACTTGAACACGCAGGAGGTTAAAGATATTGGGCGAAACCAGCCGAGGTAGAGTGATCTTTCACCGGTTTGCGAAAAGTGAGCACAGTAGCGATTCGCCAGGAATCTGGGAGGATATTCTCTACCCAGATCCTGTTGAACAAATCTAACAGAAAAGCCATGTCGAGCTCACCCAGAAGTCCAAGCATGGCGTAAGGTAAATCGTCTGGACTAGGAGCAATGTCCGCGCACGAAGAGAGATCGGAACGCAACTAACTCAAATAACTTGCCGTTGAAGGGTTCTCATCTGGAGGTAAAGTCAATTGGACGGCCTTCCGCGACATCACGGCACACATTGAATGCTATCGGAGCATCATCCCACTTAGAAAATGCGAAGAAACAAGTTACGGAGTATTCCTCCACGGACACGAGGTCCGAGATTGCGGCCCCATACTCCTGGAGAAGGGGGAAAAGAATCCTCCGAGAACTTGCCCCAAATCCTTTTGACTCGCTTACACACCTCTGTTCGAGGGGTCTTCCCGTTAAGTGAAGACACGTATGCTCGCCAAGAAGAGCGGCGGGCGTGCTTCGAAATATACCGGAACCTAACCCTCGCCCGAAGAAATTCAGCGACAGTGAAGTCGTTCGGGCGCGCTTATAGCGCATGTAGGCATAACGCTTAATTTTGAGTGCCGTCTCACGCTCGGCTGACCACCACAGAAGTATTCGGCGTGCAAAACGGCCAGGTGTTCTGGAATAGTAGTTAGGCCGACGGCGATGAGGTTGCCGGAGAACTCAACGGCCTAATCTACCGATCTAAACTCCTCGACTGAGACAGAGAAATCAGTCATTTCCTGAAATGCGGAACACCGCGCCCGTGCTAACACCACCGGGGCGGGCTTTCGGGCGGCAGCGGCCCTAAAATGATATTTGAATGGTAAAGTGATCACTACCATGGAGGTCATCGACCACCCTCCACTCAGAATCTGGCTATGCATCCGGAGAAAACAAAGAGAGATCGGGGCAGGAAAATACAGCGGTTCTCGGGCAGTTATTCCCGAAAACATTTAGGACACACATCTACAGCTCGTAGATCAGGTCGACAAGGACTGACGCCTGGGAGTAATCGAGTAGTCTCCACAGAGGAGTGTATACCGTTCAGATCACCGAGCAAGAGGAATGGCATCGGCAACTGTTCCTACGATACGGCGGAAGTCCCCCGCGTCGCGGTCGGCTGACGGTGGAATGTACGCGGAAATAACATTATACCTACTATCCAGGTGCAGCTGCACTGCCCTCATCCCGTAGGAGTAGGGTCGTAAAACCCTTATACTACGGGAGGGTGGGCAGAGGGACGCGCCCAGCATGGTTTCATGTGTAAGGGAATGGTCGTACGCTTCCCGGCGGAAGAACCCCGGGCGCTGTTGGACGGACTACGTTGAAGGCGCTGTCGCCTTCGAGGACTTATCGGGGGAGGTTCGGCTCACCATGCGAGGCTTTTCCTCCCTCAGCCTGAAGAACTTAGGCGAGCAGGGACCCCCTGGGGCTTTAGTAGGATCCACCGCCTCCGAGCCACCCAGGCTACCACTGGGTGTGGACGAAGGAGCCGAAGCGCTCCTTTGGTGACGTCCTCCTTTCGGGGTGTAGTTTTAGGAATTTAGGAAAGCCGGAAGATGACCTCACGACCAACTTCAGGGGTGTTGCCTCCTGTGTGTCTAACGACTCAGTGGAGGCGTGCGGCCATTTTGCCTCACGGGAAACGGTCACACCAGGAGAAGGGAGAGAAGGCCTGGTTTTAGACAGGGCTGGGTGTGAACCCTTTGTGGTGCCAGCTTTGCTAGGCTAACGCCCGGGGTGGGTAGAACCCACAGAAGAGTTCCGAATAGGCCTGGCAGTGCCAGGAGCAGAGGGTCTCTCTTAACATTAATGCATAGTATGTCCCAGGTAATGCTAGGCGCGCCAGGATTAACCCCTTAGCCCCGCGAAGTGAGAGCCGATCCTGGGCCTAAACGGCCAGGATTTTCTTCTCAACGAGATGCGCACCACATTGCTTCGAAGAAGCGGGGAGCGTGTCTCAGCAATCTTCACACTTGGCCAAACACGATTTGGACTTATCGTGTGCGGCTTTAGAGCATCTTACATAGAGTTCGGGTAACCCCGACTTTGCGTGTCTACAGGAGCGATTAGTATGGCCGAAGGGGTGACAGTAATAGCACCTCCGCGGCAGTAGCACGAATGCCTTGACGCGGTAGCGATACCAAGCGCCCAGCACCGACTCAAGGAGCTTGTCAGAATCGAACGTGACGAAGAGCGTATGGGTGGATCTCGAGGCCCCTCCCTGTTTTCTCATCACACGCTGGACCTTGACCGCCCCATGGTCGGCCAGCTCTAAGGTGTCATCTATGGAGTAGTCCACGAGTTCCCTCGCATAAACTACTCCTTTCTTAAAGTTCATCGTAGAGTGCGGCGTCACACTCACAGCCTGCGTGCTTCTTAAGTGTTCGAAGGGTACTAATCATGTACGCCTCGGAGGGATTCGACGCACTCTTCAAAAGGCTCTCGTCCAAGAAACGGGTCACCTTCCGCTCTCTACTAATCACACTAGCTAGAGCTCTTCTCTGATGGATCATGTTGCCCTTAGCCAACATGCTGCCATCAGTGGAGCGAATAACGAGGAAGCGTTTGAAGCCAGGATAGCCTCTGAATGATGGGAATCGACGTGATCTAGACTCCATGTAGGCAGTTTTGGTCTTCGTCAGGGACTCTCCACCCGGTGGAGCAAAGGGACCAGACATGCCAATCTTGGCTTTGTCACATAGCGAAACGGCATCGTCCCCGTCCGTTCCTGAGCGCCCCGTGGATGGAGAGGAGGCCCCCCCATGTCTTTTTTCTTTTTTTATTGTTTGGTGAGGAGGGAGGGGAATAAACCCGCTTCTATCCGCCGGTAAGAGCACCTAGGCCAGATGGGCCGACCTCGGCAAGATCCTTCTCTGAAAGGGACGTAATCATGATTGTTATAGAAGCACCAGACATGGGAGATCCCTGCTCTCCTTGTGAGGCTTAGGGGACTCAAACCGTCTGAGGACCTTGCATAGGGCGGACACGGGTTCGACCCCATGGAAGATCCTACCGTCTGGAGATGGGTCACTTCAGGAAACTGTCTAGTTCAAGGGTGGACTCCATGTGCCCCCCTCCCCCCCCGAGACATTACAAATCCCATTCGAGGAGCCTTTCCTCTATCTTCTGAGGCCGGTGAACCGGCATCCGCCAGGGAAGAGAGAAGGACAGGTACATAAATCGGCTGCAAGTTCGATAAACGATCCCGCAAGACTTTGGCGGGCGCGCTTTCTTGCCAGTCCCCTTAGAGAGCAAAGGAAAGAGTGCTGATAGTAAGAGGAAGTCACCCAAAGGAGACTCCAAAGAAGGGGGGGAGGGAGGAGTCCCACTGAACCATTAGGCATATGGAAGAGGAGTAAGCCTCTCCCATGCAGATAGTGCAGGGGGACCTCCTTTCCTACTGTGGAGCTACGCGAGTGCGGCTCCTTCGGTGTTGAAGGGAAAGTGTAGTTTTTTTTTGGGGGGGAGGGGGTCCATTATTGGGCATGGTGACCCTATAGTATACACGGGATAAAACGCTAATCACTCCCCGCTATGCGAGGGGTGAACACAGGGCTGGCAGAACTAGCTGCCGCTATTTAGGACAACACCTTTTCGCCCAGTAGCCAGGCAGCCCTTCGTCATGGCGGCTCCACTTTGGGCTGGGCCTAAAATCGATAGAGATTGATAGGGGAAATTAAGGAGATGTGAGGAAGGTGTGGGTAGGAATGAAGCAGGTTGGTAAAATCCCACCACTCAAGATAATAGCTCAGGAGTCAGGGGAAGCTGCTTCCTCCTCCACGATCCGGGATAGTTAGGTGATTTTTTTTTTAAGAACTCATCTGACGACTGCCTACTTGGCCATAAGTCGCCGTATTCACCACTGCATAGTATTAGGCTGCTTTAAAATAACATGCAAAAAAAAACAATAAAATAAAAAGTTAAATAAAGGGAAGAATGCCGGCCTCCCCCCAAAAGTAAATAAGTCCACCATTCAATGTGCACGAACCCATCCTGAGTACAAGGGACAGGCGGTAGCGATCCCGCCCATCCCGGCACCGGGACAGGTAACGTGCGCAAAGATCGCCCAGACTGGGACGATATTTGGGTGACAGGAAGCTGGTCGGCATCTACCCTGTGAAATGAGAGACTGGCAAGAGAAAGTTGTGGGAGAAGTTGTAGGGAGTGAGGAAGTAGGGTAAAAACGCGGTCTGTCAGAAAGAGGAGGCTAAGCTGGGGACAGACGGGGCTAAAGTGATTTCAATGATATGCTTGTATACGTCTTGTCATCCTGTGTGTTTTAGAGTTGTATGCGTCTTGTCATCCTGTGTGTTTTAGAGTTAATATTTTTATTCGTAGTCCTTAGAACCCTCATAGAGTCCTCTTTCGTAAACGCCTTGCATTCAAAACCTCTTTAGCAAACACATTCGCTTGTTTTAAGTCGGCCTGCCCTCCACCGGAGAATGCGCCCAACACCAAAAAGTAAAATAGAATGGAGATGACCAATATCCTTATGTTTGCAGGCCGTTTCACACTCAGCTAAACAATACGGAACAGGAGGCGCTTGTAGCGCACTGAGACATTTTGCTTCTCTTAAGGTTTATTTATCACTAGTGTGGGTTCTTAAATGTGTCACAAGATTCATGTATTCATGAATTCACACAAGCTGTTCGCCTGTGTGAATACATGAATGGCTTTTGAGCTGACTTTTTCTTGCAGCCTGATAAGGGCAAAGACTACATTTGAAAGGCTTCTCACCAGTGTGAGTGATTGAATGCGTCTTAATATCTCCTTTTCTGGCAGCCTGATAAGGGCAAAGGTCGCACTTGAAAGGCTTTTCGCCAGTGTGAGTCTTTGAATGTGTCTTAATATCTCCTTTTCTGGCAGCCTGATAAGGACAAAGACTGCATTTGAACGGCTTCTCACCAGTGTGAGTCGTTGAATGAATCTTAATAATTCCTTTTCTGGCAGCCTGATAAGGGCAAAAGTCACACTTAAAAGGCTTTTCGCCAGTGTGAGTCGTTAAATGCGTCTTAATATCTCCTTTTCTGGCAGCTTGATAAGGACAAAGACTGCATTTGAACGGCTTCTCGCCAGTGTGAGTCGTTGAATGTATCTTAATATTTCCTTTTTTGGCAGACTGATAAGGGCAAAGGTCGCACTTGAAACGCTTTTCCCCAGTGTGAGTATAGGAATGGCTTTTAAGACGATCTTTCGTTGCAGCTTCATAAGGGCAAAGGCTGCATTTGAAAGGCTTCTTGCCAGTGTGAGCAGTTGAATGTCTTTTAACATCTGCTTTCGTGGCTGCCTGATAGGGGCAAAGGCTACATTTGAAAGGTTTATCCCCACTATGAGTATATGAATGCCTTTTAAGCTGACGTTTCGTTGCGGTCTGATAATGGCAAAGGATGCATCTGAAAATCTTTTTGCCAGTGTGAGTCGCTGAATGTTTCTTAATATCTCTTTTTCTGGCAGCCTGATAAGAGCAAAGGTCGGACTTGAAAGGATTTTCGCCAATGTGAGTATAGGAATGGATTTTAAGCTGAACTTTCTCTTCAGCCTGATAAGCGCATAGGTTGCATTTGAATAGCTTTTCGCCACTGTGAGCCATTGAATGTCCTTTAACATCTCCTTTTGTGGCAGCCTGATAAGGGCAAAGGCTACATTTGAAAGGTTTCTCGCCAGTATGAGTATATGAATGCCTTTTAAAATGATCTTTCGTTGCAGCCTGATAAGGGCAAAGGCTGCATTTGAAAGTTTTCTTGCCAGTGTGAGTATATGAATGCCTTTTGAGCTTAGCTTTCGTGGAAGCTTGATAAGGGCAAATGCTGCATTTGAAAGGCAACTCGTCAGCGTGAGTATATGAATGTTTCTTAATATCTTCTTTTATAGCAGCCTGATAAGGGTAAAGGTCGCATTTGTAAAGCTCATCACCAGTGTGGGTTCTTAAATGAATGATTAAAGCTCCCCTCTGTTCAGTCTGATATGGACAGGAGCAGCATTTATAGATTTTCTTATTCATTCTCGAATGATGCATCGCATGTGAATTTGTGTGTGTCGACTGGGAAGGTATGGAGTTGTTTTCGGCGCATTTTTCTGGGCTTTCAGATCTTGAATATACAGCAGTGGTCCAATTTGGGTGATACTCGAGGGCTCGAGGTGGCGATGGTAATATACCACTCAATTGTGGAATTATTTTAAGGTTACTGGAAGAACGCAATTTCATCTCCTGAAAAAGAAATAGTGATTTTACAATCTCTCGTTCACAATCTTTCTGGTGTACCAGAGAGTATTCCTGCGAGAGGAAAAAATGGTAGGGACCCCATCCAACCCAAATTCATTCTTTATGACTCCCACTTGATTATGATATCAACAAAAAATGAGGGCAGCCTATCAGAGGGCAAATAGGCACATGTTGGCCGCTGAAAAGAATGTGTATGAACAACTCTAGTCTATAGTATGAAAGTGGCAAGATGCCACTCTTGATTAACGGTAGTGATAGATGATGAGTACACTTGATAACAGCAACCAAGAGCAGTTACCCTAATTATACTTCGCCTATTTAAAAAAAAAGGAAACAAAACGTCAAAAGGCCAAGGCTCACTTTCCTCCAGCATATTTGCATGCAGCCAACAACCCCAGACTATATATAGACCATAGGGGAGGGCTGCCTCCTCCAGAAATTAAAAAAATGCTGCAGTTGGGTGTGCACGAATTCATAATATGTAAATACAAGGGACAAGAATAGCCACCACCTTGTCCTGGGACATTTCGGAAAGAATGTGCTGGACAGTTTGGGGAACCATTCAGCCATTGCTTTAAGGTGCATGAGAGCAGCACTCCATCAAATGACGGTGTGCACCATGAGTGTGTCTGGTACAGAGATCACTTTTGTTTTTCTTAAAAGGGCCCATCCTGGCAACTGCTTCTGAAATTACAAAGTGAACTTAAAGCCACTGGGCTAGTGTGGGGTAGGTCCAAGAGAACTATCGCAGGGACATAGATCCAATTTTAGGTTTTGGTTGCTCGTTTTAGAGCTTTTTTACACGATACGTCAAATGGATGACTTTATTCCTGCTATGTAATTAGTGTACGGAGGAGTAAAATGGTGGTATTTATGCCAAGTGCTTGCAGACCCTTAGGCTCCCTAATTTCCTGCATGACCAGGAACCCAAAGAAGAAAACCTTGACTAATCTCAAATAGGCAACAGCAGTGGTGTCACAGATACTGAGAAACAGGGAGTGCCGAGATTCTAATGCCTCAAAAGCACTTAGGGCTCTCTGTGAGTCAAAATAAATCACAATTTTGTTTCTGAAGCAGGTAAAATGCATAATCTCAAATAGCGAGTAATGAATTACAACCAGCTCAGCTGGGAAGACAGATGCAGTGCCCAGCTGAGCAGCTAGAACATCAAAAAAGGGGAGACAACATAGAAGACAAATTTAGTCATGTTAACATTTTGGTGAATCTCCAGAAACTGATTTAAAAGGAGAAACCATTTTTAGGTGTGTGCAAGAGTATTTTGAAAAGTAGAGCATATCATTTAATAAGGATTTAAGGGACAAAATGGACAGCAGCCCAATTCCATGAGGATTATATATGGGAGCAAAAACAAATAAAGGCAAATTAATTATGAGTAAGAAAACAACTACGAGATAAAAGTTTTAAAAAAATTGTTTAAAATATTCTTTGGTCAGAAGAAAATAAAGGAGGGACAAGCGAGGTACACTTGAAAATGAGGACATTCCAATGGAAGATGGGCAACCGAGGGGTCACCACCACAAAAAGGGCAGCAAGGGGTGATTCAAGGACAAGCCAAAACAAGATGCACATGGATAAGTCCAATCCGTGTATGTCCGATTTGAAAAAGGGGAGTAATGATGAATAGGATTTTTTTTTATGAGCTCATCTGGTTACTGCCTACTTGGGCATATGTCGTCGTACTCAACACAGCCTAAAAAAAGGCTATATTAAGAAACAAATAACAATATGTAAATAACAACAATAAAAAGAACAAAGGCTATAAAAAAGGTCAAGAAGGAAGCGCGGTCCGGTGTCAGGAGCAGGCCCGCCTCCCCCTGCGCGCGAAGATGCGAGCTACAAAAAAGTCAAATAAAGTGAAGGAGGCCAATCTCCTCCAAAAAGTCATATAGTGTACAAGTCCCTGTGTAAAAATCAGTCACGAGTACAAGGGACAAGCGATAGCGACCTCACTCGTCCTGGTACAGATAACATGCACGGAGATCACACAGACTAGGACATTCAACAAGAATGTGCGGAACAACAGTCTGGGGGACAAGGCTGTCTTCACAGTATGGCGCAGGCAAGCGCCTTATCAAATGGCGGTGCGTCCCGAGAATAGGTCCAATTCGGAGACGACACAAAACAACCTGAAGCCGTCGCGGCACTTGGGGTAGGTCGCGGCGTAATGGCACGCAACTTTAAGTTCATCTCGACCGTCTCCCATCTTTTTTTCCAAGCATTCCGGAGAGCTGCCCGTATTCCTGTCATGCAATCGGCGTGAGGAAGAGTGAAACGCTGGTCTGGTCACTCAGTCCTGCGGACTAGTTGGCACCCTCATTACCCGCACTTCCTACATGTCCAGGAACCCAGCAGAAGATAATCTCGACACCAACCCGGCTCGCCAAAACCGTGGTGTCACGGATATCGCGAACAGCATCCTGGCTAGAGAATGCCAAGAAAAAAGTGCCGAAGGATTCCGCCACGGACGCAGGGTCTGAGATTGCGATCAGACTCCTAGAGAACGGGAAGGGGATCCTGCGAGAAATTGGCTCGAATCCTTTCGACTCACTTCCACACCTCTGCTAGAGGGGTCTCTCCGTTAAGTGAAGACACGTATGCCCGCCAAAAAGAGTGGCAGAGTGCTTCGAAATATACCAGATACTATCCATAGCTCGACGAAATTCACTGACAGTGAAGGCATTCGGGCGGCGCTTATGCCGTATGTAGGCATAACGCTTCTGTTTGAGGGCCGTCTCACACTTAGCCGACCACCACGGGAGTGGTCGGCGTGCAAAACGACCATAAGTTATAGGAACAACCTCATCTACCGATCTAAACACCTCGAATGAGAGAGAAATCAGTAATTTCAAGAAATGCGGACCACCCTTTGAAAGGGGTGCCAACCGTGCAGACCTCGGAGCAAAAAAAAAGGCCTCAACAACCGTTCTACGACGCTGCGGAAGTCCCTAGTGTTGAAGTCGACTGACGGTGGAGTGTACGCGGAAATAACAGTATACCTCATATACAGGTGCAGCTGCACAGCTACTGCCTGAAAGGAGCCATCTAAAGAGAAGAGAAGAACGGAGACAACATGACGGGTGTAAATCGCGCGTCCTCCCTCCCGCCAGGCACCCAATTCATGGTGGTGGGGTCGCAAAACCCCTATACCCCGGGTGGGTGGGAAGGGGGCACGCGCTCAGGATGGTCTCCTGCAAAAAGATAGAAAACGGGGAACGGGAGGAGGCAAGCCTTCGCAGCTCCTCCCAGCTGGCTTGGTTCGACGGAAATTCCATTGAAGGAATATGCCATTCAGGCCTAGCTCGGAGATCCAGAGGCCCTCTTCGAAGAGAAGACCCTGACGGCAATGGCCGTACACTTACCGGAGGCAGAACTCCAAGGTGCTGTTGGCCGGACAATGCGCTGAAGGCGCTGTTGCATTCGAGGACTTATCGGAGGAGGTTCGGCTCGCTATGCGTCTTTTCCTCCCTCGGCCTCGAAACCTTAGGCGAACGGCTGGGGCGGGGGGCACGTCCATCATTTGGAGAATCCACCGTCTCCGAGCCACCCAGCCTACCACTAGGTGTGGGTAAAGGAGCCGAAGTCATTTAGTGCTGTCCTCCTTTCGGAGGGTAGGTTTAAGAACCTCGGAAGATGGCCTCAAGACCATCTTCAGGGGTGTTAGCTCCTATGAGTCTAACGACACGGTGGAGGCGCGCCCTGTTTTTAGCTAAAGCAGAGTCTGAACCCTTTGTGCCGCCAGCTTTACCATGGGATCGCCAGAGGTGGGTAGAATCCGCAGAACGGTCCCGAATGGGCGCAGAAACGACCGTGCTCGTAGGCCTGGAGGGGCTAGTAGCAGAGCGTGTCTTTCTTAACATTTAGGCATACGACGTCCCAGGCAGCACCGGGTGAGCCAGAACCAAGTCCTTAGGCTCGTGAAATAGAGACACTCCTGGGCCTAAACATGCGGCTCTCCGCAATTGACACACTTGGCCACACGATTTGGACTCATCGTGTGCGGGCTTGGAGCAATTTACACAGTCTTCGGGTTTCGGGTAACCCCGACTTTGCAAGTTGACACGAGGGATTAGTATGGCCAAAGCAGTGATATTAGTAGCACCTCCGCGGCAGTGGCACGAATGCCTTCACGCGGTAGCGATATCAACCGGGACTCACCGACTCAGGGAGATTGTCACAGTCGAACGTGACGAAGAGTGTAGGGGTTGGTCTCGAATCCACTCCCTGTTTTCTCATCACACGTTCGACATTGACCGCCCCATAAACTACTTTCTTGAAGTTCATGGTAGAGTGCGGCGTGCCATCAAGTGTCCGAAGGGCCCAAATCATGGCCGACTCGGAGGGATTCGAGGCATTTGCCAAACGGCTCCAGTCAGAGAAACGAGTCACCTTCTGCTTTCTACTTATCTCATATTAGCTAGAGCTCTCCTCTGAAGGATCATGGTGACCTTAGCCAACATGCTGCCATCAGGGGAGCGAATAACAAGGAAGCGTTTGAAGCCAGCGTTCTGCACAGTTCTGGTCTTCGTCTGGGACTGCGCACCCGGGGGGGAGGGAAGCGCGTGTCAATCTTGGCATGGTGGCTTACTCAAAGACCAGTAGCCCTGGCGGCTCTCGCGTAGGGAGACGAGCCCAGTCTTTTTCCTTTTAGGAGATGAGGGTGGGGAATGAACCCGCTTCTCTCCACCAATGTAGGAACCACTAGGCATGATGGGCCGGCCTCGGTAAGATCCATCTATGAAATGGAGATAGTTTTGCCTGTCACAGGAGCACCAGCCGGGGAAGGAGATCCCTTCTCTCCTTGGATGGCTCAGGGACCCGAGCCGTCTTAGGAGGAGCTGGTATAGGGGCGGACTCGGGTTCTGTGCTTGGCGCCGAGCCCGGGTTCGACCCCATGGAAGATCCTATCGTCTGGGGTTAGGTCACCTCAAGGACTATGTTCATCTCAAATGGGGGCCTTCATGTTTCCCTGCCGAGACATCACTATCCCTTTCAAGGTTACTTTTTCACACAATACGGGCGAAGCGGCATCCGTCGAGGAAGACATTGGGACACGTAGAGTGACTCCCTGTAGGCTCTTGATGAACGAATGCAGGATTTTAGGGGGCAAGGACCGAATGGTATTACGATGGGTGGATGTTTGATGTAAGATCAGGTTGTGGATGGGGTTAAAAGGAAACACGTAATTGTTTATGTTTCAAAGGTGTTTAGTATGGCAGAGCAGAGTGTGCCTATTCGACGATTGAAGGATAGTTGGCTGTGTTACGTTTCTGTCTCAAGTCCTTACAGCTAGTATGAATGGAGTATGATTTGTTGTGACAACGGATCACCAGCCATTAGTCTATTGGCAACGTATGAGGTCAGTGGGTAGTAGATTTGAGAGGTCTTGTAAGGCTTAATGGTCAAACATACCATCGGATGGGCATGGGAAGTTGGAGAGCAATTTTGCCTGGGTGACATCTTTGGCGTGTATGAGGACACACTTCCCATACTTTTTTTAGATGGGCTTCAGGGATGAGTCCTATCTATCTCTCCAGATAGACAATGAACCAGTATGGAATGTGTACTTTTTGTGGCCTTGCTGCCTTCTCTGCCAGATGCTCTTCAGATGTTTGGACAGTAGTCCTGCTCTGTCTCTTCAGGATTACTCTATCTTAAGAATCTAACAGAGAAGTTCTTGTCACATATGGATAAGGAGGTTGCATGTTGAAGGGATGCCTTAGCGGCCTCTATCAGGAAGATCACATAACATCTGTTGGTGATATCATTATTCTACTAGATGATTCCGATTCTCCTTATGGTACTAAACTTCTTCATGATAGTGTATTGTATTGAATGTGAGGCTTTGTAGGATATTAGTCATCATAAGTGTGTCTCCGTTTTGTGATGATGTAGAGGACCCAGCAGGTGTCCTGCTACCAACTTTCCCATTTTGTATTTCTGAAGCAGTAGGAGACACTCCCATCTGCTTCTCTTCAGGAGCACAACGTCCAGTAGATGATGTCTTAGGGGGCCTAGTAGACCACCTCTCGAGGCTAAATTTATTTTTTACACCAATATATGTGTTAATTTCATGTGTTTAGTGTGTGTGCGCCGGGTCTGGGCCCTAGTCAACGCGTAAGGGGTATCTCATCCCCAGGGAGACTGATTGTTTTAAAAAGCAGGCCCTGTAATGCGTCATTTTTGTCCAGTTGACCCCCTTCACACACGTATCCTCAGCCCAGGATGACTCTAAAGAGTGATCCCTCCGGCAGGTGGCACTGCTGGCCCGTACAAGAAGCCTACGTTGGAGCCGTTTAGTCTGGTCCCTAGCTGCTAACCCATCTAGTATGGGTAACCCTCTCCCCCAGGGGGCGGACTCGGGGACCCAGCTCCCCCAAGCATGGCTCGCCAGTTTCTTTGTGACCCATCCAGTGTATGGGTAGACCTCTCCCCTAATGATGAAAGGAGTAGCAAGCTTGGATCTCCCCCTAGCATGACTCATCACATCTTCGGGACACACAATCCCCCCACCACCAACACATAAATGCAGCCCCTGTTAGGAGGGTTCCTAAGTGCAGAACACCCTAAGGAATACCAAGAAGAATGTGGGCCTGCCTCCTTTTCCTTCACTTATCCCTCTCCACCCAACACGTTTTTGTGCACATTACTGGTACCAGATATTAGAAAGACAGTCATGACTGGATCCTGTGTATATAGTTTTGGGATGTGCACCATATTTTTTTTTGTGTGTCTTATTTATATTTCACATTGGCTCTATATATATATTTAGCATTTTTGTGTGTACATATTTTTTATTTATTAGACTCTTCCCAATGGGCAGCCAGCTTATGACCACTCAGGGCATTGTGTCCACCCTCATTAGGATTGAACCTCCCGCCTTGATATCAGAAGTCCAATGGTGTATCAACTAGAATAGTGAGAGGTCTGCTTTAAAAGCATTAACTACCACCCCTGCTCTTTCCCCTACCAGGTTCAATTGGTTGACCTGTGTCTACCCTTGCAGGAATAGTTAGATCCTATGCACATCATCAAGCTTATAGGCAATTAAAACACCGCTGTCTTTGCCCCTTTCTCTTCCCATCTTCACAGCAAAAAATATCCACTCTCTCCTCTGCCTCATAAAATGTTGATGTGTTTTGGATGCACTCAATGCACACCCCATCCCCTCCTTCCCTCAAGGAAAAGCACCTAATGCCTTTACGCACATTAGACATTGTCAGTCTGATTATTATATAAATTTCAATATCTTATCCATGAGGAATGGATAGAAAAATTTACTTTTCCCATTTTATATATAACCCATAGTCCATTAAACCATGGGATGCAGATTAATCACCATAACAAGAAATCCAAAACTGTTGGCATGGGCAGCAGTGGGCAGTAGTGTCTCATGCAGGCAACCCCATATCTGGACTTGGTTGCCTTTTATTTGACATTTGGTAGATTTGGGAATGACTTTGGTATTAATTCAATTTTAAAGTGGGCAAAATTACCTTTGCTTGAAGGGAGTTTTGTAGGGCCGTTTCAGTAGAGGATTTGGGGCTCAAGGTTTCCTCAGCCGAATCGAGCCTCTCTCCATCAAGGAGAGGAATTTCATCTTCCAGAGGTTCTTCTTTAATCTCCTCTTTCATTACAATATCATAAAATCGCTCCTAAAGTTAAAGACCAAGTCAATTCTATTTAAATAACCAACAAATATCTTTATTTATATAAAATGAAGGAAAAAGGATGAGCACAAGGCTACCAAGGCCCCTCAGATTCATGTTTGCCCACCAGGCACTACTAGTGGAAAAAGACTATGAATGAGCTTCCCACACATTTTTAATGTTTTCTCTGCAATCTTGTTTGACAAAAGTTTCTTAAGAGATTTAACAGAAAAAAAATACATCGGGCAGGCAAAAGTCTGACAGCCATTACATCCAGTCTTTTACCTATTTCATTCATTGGTTTTATCTCTTAATATAACAGGAACATGTTAGGGAGCCTCTCAAAGAGTCCTACTGTGTACCATCACTGCCTCCAGAGCCATAATATGAGGAGATTAAAAGCTTCCTCTTGCTCCCAGCTGATGCCTTTCTCATCAGCGTATACCACTGTCTATCCTGGTACCCATGGACCATATCATTCTCTCTTGGCTTTTTCCACCTCTTCATACAATGCAGAACAGTATGCAAATCTCTCTGAACCATGTGGCAACAACCATCTCACACAACTTAAGCAATAACACAAAGGATAGAATACTTTCCCTTTCAATCCACAAGGATTGAAAAAATTAGGAATGAATAATTTAAATCTTTTGCATATAAATGTATAACCCAACTTAATCATGTAGCATCCACATATTTTCACCGCCAATTTATTAGGAACCTTTTTTATAAGTACTTTCAGGTATAGGAGTATTCCTTGGTTTTTGTATATAATTTATTAAGAAATTTGAGATTTTTCTTTAGAAATAACCAAAGAGATCTCTAAAGTTACAAATTTAAATCATATTTAAGACTCACTAACTGAATAGTCCAACCTAGTCGGAAATGCGAGATAGCTACCATTGTTACCATGCAAACAAATTGGATACAAAGAAAAAAATAATAAAATTACCTCTTTGTGCGAGTCAAATTGGCTGATTATTTCATAAGAACCACCAAATATTTCTTCTTGACTTCTTAATCCATGTTGTTTTCCATCAAAAAACTCATCTTTGATCTTTTTGGCTGGGCTAACTGCACAATCATCCTGATAAATAATTTAATTATCTCATTTAAAATGATTCAATTATATTAATTAGATTTATGCTACTAATGATAGTTAAAAATAAAAGAAATGGAAACAATCAATAACTATAGGTAATTTTAGTGTTGTATCTTCTCTCACCTTTTTAAGATAAAAATTGACACCAAGTGGATCTTCACAGAATTTGTAATTTAATTCTTTAATCTCTCTAGATATATCCTGAAAAAGTTAAAAAGATACTTTCACACTTTATGATAAATCTTATAAATTTCAAAAAGCTCATTATACAGAAATTGTATTGATAATCAAGCAGGATGGATAAAAAAGGTACTGCATTCCACTCAAAAGTTTAAAGATCTTTTGACATCAGGAATACGTCCCCTGAGCCATTTGAATACAAGGAAAAACAACGCTACAAAATATCCCACTGTTGTGGAGCGAATGTGAGTGTGTGTGAAGGACCATTCTCCCACCCCTCTTCCTCCCTCTGTAAGAATGTGTATGTGAATGGAGATATATTTTTTTTATATGTATAATTGATTTCAATGTTTTGTTTAAAATGTTTTTGTCTCTTTGCAGAGAGTTTCTTGATAAAATTCTTTTAACAAAAAAGACTACTAAATTTTGTAAATATTCCTTCCTTTTGTAAAGAGTGGCTGATATTAAAAGATTAGGGTAAGTAATATAATTGAAATTGCTATCATCCTTGACTGGTTAATGATTGGTTGATCAAATTATATTATATGGGCTCAGAGGCCGAAGCCTTTAAAAGTTGTATGCAATTATTGTGAACACCCGAGGGGCACCTGGGCAGGACTTTACCCCGGGAGTACCATGTGAGACATTTTCTGTTTGTTTGGATCCAGTGTGCTTATTAAGCCTCTCTTATATCATTCGTTTAGTTGTATGTTTGTTAGGCCTCTATTGTAAGGATTGTATTTGTTTTTGTCATTTTATTCAATTATCTCTTGTTTGTTTGGTGATAGGATTGTTTTTTTACTAACGAGATCTCAAATTTATTTACCCCATATCTCTTGTAAATATTTACCCCCATATTTTTTAAAAATAAAGGACTGTATATACAATCCATTTCATTTCTCCCTCGATTTCTCACGTCCGAATTAGTGTAGGAAGTGGGTTCGATCGATTGGGAGTTTAGGGTAGATTCAGTGCCTGCTACACACTTCTCATTAGGAAATTTTTTTTTCAAAGGTGCCCATCTGGGAATAACTACCAAATGCATAGGTCACTGGAATAACCCTTTTAGATTCCAGGTCAAAGCAGCCCATCCTGTAAGTGCTTTCCAAATTACCTTGATTTGACTAACAAATTCATTCCTAATCTCTCTGGTGAATACACAACAAAATATTCTCTTCTAGCAGGGACAAGTAGTGTCCCCTCAGCCCCAGAGTATGCACTCAACACAAAGAATTAAATTTGTGTAGGCGACTGCAGTATTAAAAATCTGCCTAGTACTAGGCTACTTTAAAAACAGATTCCAAAACACACCCAACACTAAAATAATTTTTAAAAAGGGAAAAGGCAACGAACAGGAAGCAAGCTCCTGCGTCGAGGAAGGTCCCCCAGGCGCAGGAAAGTGCGACCTATAAGGAAAAAAACAAAAAACAAACAAAACAAAACAAAAAATGGTTAAATAAAAGGGAGAAGGCCGGCCTCCTCCCAAAAGGCTACAAATCCATCAGTCAATGTGCACGCACTCGTCCCGAGTACATGGGACAGGCGGTAGCGACCCCGCTCATCCTAGTACTAGGACAGGCAACGCGCGCGAAGATCGCCCAGACTGAGACATTCAACAAGGATGTGCCGAACAGTTTGGGGTACAACGCAGTCTTCACAGTAGGGCGCTGGCGAGCGCTCCATCAAATAGCGGTGCGTCCCGCTAGTGTGTCCAATTCGGAGACGACAGAAAGTAACCTGAAGTCTTCGCGGCATTAGGGGGTAGGTCCATGGGGACAGTGGCGGCGCAATGGCGCGCAACTTTAAGTCCTTTCGACCGTCTCCCATTTCTTTGCCAGGCAGCCCGAAGAGCTGCCCGTATTCCTGCCATGTAGTCGCTGTTAGGATGGGCGAAACGCTGGTCCTGTCGCAGAGTCCTCGCGGATTCTTTGGCACCCTCATCGGCACGTAAATTCCACGCAATTCCTACATGTCCAGGAACCCAGCAGAAGATAATTTCTACATCCGCCCGGTTTACCAAAACCATGGTGTCACGGATATCGCGAACCAGGAGATGCGAAGATTCCAATGACCCAAGAGCACTCAAGACGCTTTGTGAGTAGCTATAGATCACAATCCAGTCTCCGAACTGGGCACGTCGAGTAATCTCTCGTACCGAGTGGTGTATTGCCACCATCTCGGCCGTGAAGACAGACGCAGCGCCAGGCAGAGCTCCACTGACTTCAAACAGATGGAGTACGGCGTGGAGGCCGACCCCCTCTTCGGACTTGGAGCCATCCTTATACACTGGCAAGGATCCAGCGTGACACGAGGTGTGCTCCAAAAAGGTCAAACGCAATACTCCCGGCGCTGTACAAGTTTTGGGAGCAGAGGCGTGGCGACAAATAGCCAAATGTGGTACCCTCCAGGGGGGCGTCCTAGGCGGAACCAGGGGCGCCAACGGCCCGAGAGCTATACCTACCTCTCGAAGGAGTTTCCTGGCCCTAAACTCAAAGGGCATAGGGTATGACTGGCATTTCTCGGCGGCATAGGCACCGTCGAAATCAGCTGCGGATACAGTGAGAGCTGTTGCCGACTGAGGGAGGCACCGTCTCGCGCATACAGGCGAATGATGCACTATACACGGCGTAGAGCGAGTGGAATCTCCCCAACATCAACTAGTAGTCTCTCAATGGAGGAAGTGCGGAAGGCGCCGGTCGCCAGGCGAAGGCTGGTGTGGTGAATCGAGTCCCTCTTCCGCAATACACCTTCGGTTGCGGAAGCATAAAACTCACATCCGTAGTCGAGCTTCGAACGAACAAAAGAACCGATTAAAAAGTAAGGTAGTAGCCTTATCAGCGCCCCAAGCGCTGAACGTTACGGAACGGAGAATATTCATGGCGTGGGGACAAGAGACCCTAAGGCTGCGAATATGAGCCTCCCAGGTGAGGCGTCGATCAAATACAAGACCAAGTAAATGTTGCGACTTAACCACATCCAGGCGTACCCCATTAAGAAACAAGTCTGGATCTGGGTGGAGGCGTGGATGGCGGCAGAAGTGCACCACCTTACTCTTGTCCAAGAAAAACCGAAACCTGTGCGCTTTGGCATAGCGAGGGACGCGGTTCAATCCCTGTTGAAGTCGACGCTCCAGAGTTGGCATCTGGGCCGCGCCAAAAGAGATCGAAAGGTCGTCCACGTAGAGCGTAACGAGAACATCTAGCAGCACTGAGGTGATGACGTTGATGCTCAGGGCAGAATGTGACACTGTAGACACTTCAGTGCGGGACACCCTCTTCCTGCTCGATTGGGTCGGAGAGGGCTCCCCCCACCCGTACGCAGAATCGACGATCTCGCAAAAATTCAGATATAAACATTGGGAGGCGTCCCTTCGCCGTCATCGTGTGGAGAGTCTCAATGATACCGAATCGCCATGCAGTAACATAGCTCTTCTCCAGAACGAAAAACACCGTGGCGTAGTGCTGTCTACGAAGGAAGGCATCGCAGACGGCATTTTCCAATCGGAGCAGAGCATCCGACGTGGAATGGAACTTACGGAAGCCGCACTGTGCGGAAGACCGATGGCCTACACTGTCCAGAAAAAAGGCTAATCTAACATATATCGATTTCTCAATCAACTTGCAGACACCAGAGGTTAAAGAGATTAAGCGGAAACCGGCCGGAGTAGAGAGATCTCTGCCCGGTTTGTGAAAGGCGAGCACAGGAGCGAATTGCCAGGAATCTGGGAGGAGACCCTCCATCCAGATAATGTTAAATAAATCTAAGAGAAAGGCCATGTCTCGCTCACCCAGGTGTCGAAGTATGGCTTACGGGACATCGTCGGGTCCATGGGCGGTGTAGGCGCACGAAGCAAGAGCGGAGCAGAACTAATTCTGAGTAAACCTGTCGTTGCAGTGTTCTCCGCCTCTGGAGGTAAAGTCTAGTCGGCGGGCTTCCGCGACATCACGACGTGTATTTAATGTTGGCGGAGCAGCATCCCGACTAGAGAATGTGGAGAAAGTGGTCGCGAACTATTCCGCCACGGACGCGGGGTCCAAGATTGCGGTCTCATTCTCCTGGAAAAAGGGAAGGGGGTCGTGCGAGAACTTGCACCGAATCCTTTTGACTCGTTACCACACCACTGCTAAAGGGGTCTTCGCGTTCAGTGAAGACACGTATGCTCGGCAAGAGGAGCGGCAGGCGTGCTTTGAAATATACAGGAACCTAACCATAGCCCGACGAAATTCAGCGACAGTGAAATTGTTCGGGCGGCGCTTATAGCGCATGTAGTCATAACGCTCCTATTTGAAGGCAGATTCATACTCGGCCGACCAACACGGGAGTGGTGGGCGTGCAAAACGGCCAGACGTTCTGGGAATAGTAGTCAGGCCCGGGGCGATGAAGTCACTGGGGAACTCAACGGCCTGAAATGCAGGCCACCGCGCCTGCGCCAAGCACCACCAAGGCGGGCTCTCAGGCGGAAATTACCCTTAAAATGGTATTTAAATGGGAAAGTGATCACTACCATGGAGGTCATCGATCACCCCCCCATCAAAATCAGGCTGTGCATCCGAGGAAAACAAAGATAGATCAAGGCAAAAAAATGAAGCGGTTCTCGGGCAGTGATGTGTAAACTCATCCACATTTAGGACACCTACTTCAAGCTCTTCGATCAGATCGGCAAGGACTTGTCCCCTCGGGTTCATTGAGTAATCTCCCCAGAGAGGATGACTGCCGTTCAGATTTCCAAGCAAGATAAAGCACCTCGGCAACCGTGCCACGACGCGGCGGAAGTTTCCCCGCGTCGAAGTCAGCTGACGGTGGAATGTACGCAGAAATAATAGTATACCTGCTATCCAGGTGCAGCTGGACCGCCACTGCCTGAAAGGAGGTATCTAAAGTGAAAAGAGGAACGCAGACATCATGCCGGGTGTAAACCGCGCATCCCAGAGCCCTGCCCCCAAGTCGCGGTGGTGAGATCGTAAAACCTTTATATCCAGGAAGGGCGGTAAGTGGGCACGCGCATAGCATGGTCTCCTGCAGATAAATAACTAACGGGGATCGGGACGAGACGAGCCTCTGCAGCTCCTCCCAGTTGGTCCGGAGTCCACGGCAATTCCATTCTATCTTGACGAACAGAAGACCCTCACGGAAATCGCCGTACGCTTCCCGGAGGCAGAACCTCCGGCGCTGTTAGCCGGACAAAGCGCTAAAGGCGCTGTCGCCTTCAAGGACTTATTGGGGGAGGTTGGGCTCGCCATGCGTCTTTTCCTCCCTCCGCCTCGAAACCTAGGCGAGAGTTGCGGCTTCGGAGGCGGGAGGGGGGGGGGGGCTCTTTTCGAGGATCCACCGTCTCCAAGTCACTCAGAACACCCCTAGGCGTTGGCAAAGGAGCCGAATCTTCTTTCTTGCTGTCCTCCTTTTGGGGCAGAGATTTTGGAACCCGAGAAGATGGCCTCGCGACCAACTTCAAGGGTGTTGCCTCCTGTGAGTCTAACGACTCGGTTTAGGCGCGTGGCCGTTTCGCCTTAGGAAACAGTCACACTGGGGAAAAGGGGGGTGGGAGTCCTGGTTTTAGCGGGGGCTGGGTGTGAACCCTTTGTGCCACCAGCTTTACTAGGGGAACGCCCGGGTTAAGTAGAACCAACAGAAGGCTCAGAATGGGCGCGGAAACAACCGTGCTCGTTGGCCTCGATGGGCCCGGAGCAGAGGGTGTCTTTCTAAGCATTGAGGCGTAAGACGTCCCAGGCAGGGCCGGGCGCGCCAGGACCAAGTCCTTAGCCTCGTGGAATGAGAGTCGATCCTGGGCCTGAACGGTCAGGATTTCTTTCTCAAGGAGATATTCACCACATTGCTTCGAAGAAGTGGGGTGCGGCTCTCCGCAATTGACACACTTGGCCACACGATTTGGACTCATCATGTGCGGGCTTGGAGCAATTTACACAGTCTTCGGGTAACCTCGAATTTGCACATCTACCTGAGTGATTCTTATGGCCGAAGCGGTGACAGTAATAACACCTCCGCGGCAGTGGCACGAATGCCTTCACGTGGTAGCGGTACCAACCGGCACTCACCGACTCAGGGAGCTTGTCACAGTCGAACGTGATGAAGAGTATAAGGTTGAGTCTCGATGCCCCTCCCTGTTTACTCATCACACATTCGACCTTGACTGCCCCATGGTCGGCCTGCTATAAGGTGATCTCCTCTATGGAGTAGTCAACGAGTTCCCTCGCATAAACTACTACTTTCACAAAGTTCATGGTAGAGTGCGGGGTCCCACTCACCGGGGTGACATCAAGTGTCCAAAGAGCACTTATCTTGGCCGCCTCGGAGGCATTCGCCGCATTCGCCCGAAGGCTTTCATCCGAGAAACGCGTCACTTTCGGCTCTCTACCAATTACCCTAGCTAAAGCTCTGCTCTGATGGATCATGTTTCCCTTGGCCAACATGCTGCCATCAGTGGAACGAATAACTAAGAAGCGTTTGAAGCCAGCGGGCTCAAAAAAGTCAGGTAACCTCTGAATGAGGGGCCCCGATGTCATCGAGGCTCCACCCTGCGCCCTTTTGGTCATAGTAATGGGGGGGGGCAAAGGGGCTGGATGTGCTGATCTTGGCTTGGTCGCTTATCGAAGCAGCGGTCTATGGAGATCCCTCCCCTCCTTGTACTGCCTTGGAAACCATAGCCGTTTGAGGAGGATCTTGCATAGGGGCGGATTCGAGTTCAGTGCTTGGCACCAAGCCCGGATTCGCTCCCATGGAATCCCTACCTTCTGAGGCTGGGTTGCCTCAAGGACCATGTCTATCTCAGGGTGAGTCCACAACTGGCCATCCCCACCCCTGGACATCACAGGTCCTATTGGCAGCAGCGTCATTAGTCATGTCTGGGGAGGCACAGGCCTTGACCCCCGCTATGTTTAAAATTCCAGCCAGCAGGTGTTTTGAGGGATCCGACCGAAGGGGCCTGGCTTCCCTTTTCCCCCTAGGGGGCTTTGCACTACCAAGCCGCTTTAATGGGGAGCGGTCAGCTATGGGATGCCTGCTGGCTTTCTTGGCAGTCCCCTTGGAAAGTAAAGGGGGGAACTGCGGCTGGGAAGAGTGAGGTACCCGAAAGCACCTACACCCACAGGCAAAGGAGAGGAGTAAGCATCCTCTCCGGTTAGAGAAATTTGGAGGGTCCCCTGCACAAGCACAGGGAGGTGGACCTACATTTTTTCTGTGGAGCTGCAGGAGGGTGGCTCCGAAGATGCAATATGGGAAATTGAGGGGAGATTTTTGATTTCAACATCATTGGTCATGGTGACCCTATTTTTTATACGGGAAGCAATCACTCATCACCCCTCGCAGTAGCCCGCCCTATAAGGGGTGCATACAGGCCTGGCAAAGCCAGGTGCTGCCATTCAGGACCGCCCCTCCTGCCTGGTGGCCCGGCAGTCCCTCGGCATCTTGGCTCCACCTTGGACTCGGCGTAATAAATTAGATGGTGAAGTGAGAAGGAAAGGGGATGTGAGGAAGGTATGGGTGGGAATGAAGCAGGTATTTAAAAACCCACCTCCCCAGAATGGAGCTCAGGGGTTAGGGAACATTGTCTCCTCCCCGCTCAGCCCCGATCTGGGACGGTTGGCTGAGAAGGTCAGCATCTACCCTGTGAAATTAGACGCTGACCATAGAAAGTTGTGGGAGAGGTTGTCTGAAAAGCTAGGAAACTGAGGGAAAACAGAAGTGTTTTGAAGGAAGGAGAAGAGGCTAAGCTGGGGTCGGAAGAGGGTGCTGAATCCCGTCAGAACGGCGGTCAGGATAGCAAATCGTCTCGCCCCTTACGGCGAAGTAAACTGCAGATTAATGGATGCAGAATTAACAGTATACATCCTATGGAGAGACTGCCTCAATTGAAGAATAAAGATCTCATACCAAGTGTAAATTGCACATCCTTCTCCTGCCTCACCCACATTCTATGATGTTGGCATAAGTCAGCATAATTAGATTTCTAGCTTAATACTAGGTTGCATTAAATAAACAAGCACAAGGAAGCATGCTCTAGCATTCGGATGAGTTGCCACCCCCCCTTAGTGAAACAGCAGCAAACACCAAGTAGAGTTAAATAAAATGGATGCCAGCCTCCTCCAAGAAGTTAATTAGACCACAAGTGTATGTGCACCAATCCCTCCTGATTACAAAGGACAAATGTTAGTGACACCTCTCATCCCAGTACTGGCAACAGGTAATATGCACAATGTTTACCCAGACTGGGATATTCAACACGAATGTGCCAACCAGTGTGGAGTGGTCTTTGTAGTAAAGTGCTGAGAAATCCATCATTTCCTGAAATGAGAACCGCCACCATGGCTGTGCCAAGCACCACAGAGGTCTTTCACGGGGTCACTACCAGAAAATGGTAATTAGTGGTCAATTCTATGGAGGTCATCATCCACTCAAAATCCTGCTGTGCTTTCAGAGGACAGTGAGAGATCAGGGCAGGGAAATGAAGCGGTTCTTGGGCAGTGATGCTCAACCCTGGGTCATAATGTCAATGAGAGAAGATGTTTCTCCTCCATTATTATTTTTTTTTAATTTTAAGAGTCCACCTGGTCACTGACTACTAGGGCAAAAGTAGCTGTAATCATGCTAGAGCCCTTACTACTCGGACAAATTAATAAACAAGTAAAAACATGTAAATCACAAAGATAATAAAGAAGGAACAAATGCCAAGAAAGAAGCTAAAGAACCCAACAGAGACAAATAAAACTAACAAGCAAAAAAACAAGAAGGCAGTGCGCTCCTGTGTTAGGTGTAGGCCCACCTGCCATGCTACCTACAACAAGGAGAGTCAAATAAAGTCGATGAGGACGCCACCTCCCTCCAAAAGGTAATATAATCAGCAAGTTTGTGTGCACAAACCTATCTCAAGTAGAAAGGAAAAGCCATATACAGACCCCGCTCATCCCAGTACTGGGACAGGCAGAAGCACAAAGCTCACCCAGCCTGGTACATTCAACAAGAATGTGCCAAACTGTCTGGGAGACAGTTGCAGTATGAGGGAGGGGGGGGGGGAAATGGGAACAGTCTTGTAGTGATAGCACCCAACTTCAAGTTCCCTTTGGCTGTCTTCCATCTTCTTTGCCAAGCAGCCCAGACTCCTGCTACATAATCAGTGTGAGGAAGAGTGAAACACTGTCCTGGTTGTCCAGTCCTCACGGACACCTTGGCAGATCACCCAGACTGGGACATTCAACGGGAATGTCCTGAACAGGCTGCGAGCCAACACAAGCAAGAGTTCCATCAAATGGCGGTGAAACCCGCGAGTGTGTCCAATTTGGAGATGACAGAAAGCAACCGGAAGAAGTCTGCGCATCAGGGGGTAGATCCATGGGAACAGTCGTGGCGCAATGGCACATAACTTTAAGTTGCCCTCAGCCAGCTCGTATCCAGTTGCAGCTACACTGCTACTGCCTTAGAGGAGATATTTAAAGCAAAGAGAAGAACTGAGACATCATGTCAGGCGTAGATGGCGCATCCTTCTGTGCTGCCGCCATCCTGTTGCGGTGGAGTTGCAAAAACCTTATACACCAGGAGGTTGGGCAAGGGGTACATGCCCAGCATGGTTTTCTGCATAAATATAGCTAATGGAAAATGGGAGAATATGAACTTCTGCAGCTTCTCCCTGTCTGTGGTAATTCCATTGGAGGAATATGCCCTCTATGCCTAGCTCGGAGATGTGAGGGTCGCTTTTTGAAGAAAAGAATATCACAGGAATGGCTTGGAGAAATTTTCACAGACTTTAGGTAACCCTGGCATTGCATGTCTACAGGAGCGATTAGTATAGACGAAGCGGTGTCACAAATGCATTCAGCCAGTAGTGATACCAACCAGCATGCACTGAATGACTAAGGGAGAGTATCAGTTGAATGTGATGAACGCAGTAGCAATGAATCTCCATGTTCCTCTCTGTTTTCTTAACACGTATTCAACCTTGACCGCTCCTTGTTCGGCCAGCTTGTAGTCCAGGAGGTTCCTTGTGTAAACCACACCTTTCACGAAGTTCATAGTAGAGTGAGGTGCCATTCTTAAGGGCACTAATTATGGCTGCCTCAGAGGGATCCAACGCATTCACCAGACCCTCTCATCTGAGAAACTGATCACCTTCGGCACTCTACCAGTAGGCTAGCTAGTTTCCCTTGGCAAACATTCTGTCATCAGAGGAGCAAATAACCAGAAATGTTTGAAGCCAACACGCTAAAAAATGCTGAGTAGTCTCTCAATGAAGGCCCCAACATAATTGAGCCTCCACTCAGCACACAGTTAGTCTTTTTCTTTTCTTTTTAGGAGAGGCGAGTGGGGAATGAACCCACTTCTCTCCCCCATCAAGAGCCCCAAGGCCAGATGGACCAGCCTTAGCAAGATCCTTCTCTCAAATCGAGAAGGTCTTGACTGTCAAAGGAGACTCAGCTGGGAAAGGAGATCACTCCTATCATTTTGAGGTATCAGGGGCCCAAGTCATCTGAGGAGAAGCTTGCAAGAAGGTGGACTCGGGTTCGGTGCTTGGAGCCATGATCTGGTTCAACCCCATGTAAGATCCTTCTGCTTGTGACTGAGTCACTTTCAGAACCCTGTCTATCCAGGGGGCCTCTGTGTGCACCCCACCCACCAGACATCATGGATCCCTTTCAAGGTTCCTTTTGTCTTGTCTATAGCCGGAAAATTAACATCCATCGGGGAAGAGAAGGGGGAGGGGGCAGCTATACTGACCCCTTGTAAACTAGAGATGCATAACAGCAGGACAATAAGGGACAGGGACTGTCAGGCCCTGCTATCCCTTGCTTCTCAAAGGGTTGGCCCAATTTGGCCACTACCACCAAGAGTGGACAATTTTGAGCTGCCATCTTGCTATCTTGGCAGTCCCCTGTGAAGGCAAGGAAGGAACTGCCGCTGTAGAAGAGATGGAGTCGCCCAAGGATGCCTCCAAAGAAAGGGGTGAGGGGGAAGTCAACCACAAACTTTGAAAGAGGTTGGATAGGCCCATGGGAAAGCACGGAGGTAGGGGATGGCCTCTTTTTCTGATTTAGAGCAGCCCATCAGAGGCTCTGATGATCTTAAAGGGGGATAAAGGGTTTTTCAGGAATATTTTACCACCCTTCCTGCAATGGCCAACACTGACCCCAATAAGGAAATGGCACTACCGGGAACCTGTGATTGACTCCGGCCGCTATCACTGGGTAGGGTATTATTCATCTTTTCCACCACCCCTTGAGAAAATCCAGTTCTGTGATCAAATGAACCCCAGGACATGATCAGGGAGATTCATGGGCAAGAGAGGGGGTAGAGAAGAGGTGATTGCAAAGGGACAATGGAAGGGCAGGGGCAAGATGAGGGAGAGTTGGTAGAGGGGAGGGGGATTAGGGGTTAGCAAAGGATGGAAGAGAGGCTAAGCTGGGAGCAGATGGGGAGCTGAGACCCATCAGCAAGGCAGCCAGGGAAACATATTGCCATCGCCCTTACAGCGGTTTCTCCTCCAGATTTCAATGGTAGCAGGGGGCTTAGCCCCTAGCTACACCATCCCTCTTCTTGCAGCTTCATCTTGTCTCATCAAAGAGTTCAAGTCAACTCAGTGATGGAGTCTTCCCTATTTTCAGTCAGGCCATGAGGATAAACAGTTTGTCTGAATACCGCATTTAACAGGATAGACAGTAGCCCTCAAAACAAGGACTCAAACCAGTAGGGTGTACTGGTCCTCCATGTTTCAGTTGTAGTATAGAAAGGATTAAACAGAAGGTAAAAAAAGGCACTGAAAAAGAGCAAGAGGAAGCTCACCAGCTTCAAGTCAACTTAGTAAATGGATCCTGCACTATTTGCACTTAGACTAGTACAAAAGGCCGCTCCTCCAGCTACCAAGTGGTTCGCATTAACATTTCAAATTTTCTTTCGCAACATCAGAAAATAATTGGTGGTCAATTGATGGCAAAACATGCAGCAATACTACAGAGAAAACCCCATTTCACAATAAAGATAAATAAACCCATAAAACCAAGGAATGAATAATCAGCATTGCTTAATTACACAAAATACCTGAAAGATCTCAATTAACTCACCTTTTTATTATCTTTCATTTCATCATTAAATAATTTTTTTTCATTATTCATGATTATTTCTTGTTTCAAGAGTTCTATCTGAATGTTTTATATAATGATTAAAGTTTCTGGTGGATAAACTTCTTTCATATACCAGACTCTTCAGAAGCTTCAATATATTATCTTAACTTTGCTGTCTTCTAAAATAAAGTTGGGAAGATTGAGGAAAATGAGTCTGATACAATGATCAGGGAATGACCCAGCGGAGACACTCAAAACAATGTGTACCTAACCAAGGCCCTTATGGCCTAATGATAGGACAGAGCACTTCCAATTAGACTAAAGTTAAGCCTCATTAGGCATGGTTATTTGCTATATGGAGTGCCAATTCAGGTCAACTCAGTAGCTGCAATAAATTAAGGTGAGTTCAATTTAAGAACTAAATCGTTTCTGTGAGACAGTCTAAGTTTAAGAAACAATTCTCCCAAAATAAAAGATTAATGTAGATAGGACCTATTATACCTAGCCACTTGCCTCAGGATACTTTTGGCGACACTTATAATTTACAAGATACCAATGACCTGAGAGTTTATTTAAGGTCAAAGGTAAGGTTATGTCTGGGTCAGAGTAAAGTGGCATAGATGCACAATGATAAATTCTATAGGTATGGCTGGGTTGTCTCTATACCAATGATCAGAGTCTTATAAATAGGAAGGATGAGTTATTTAGTTACATTATTGATAAAGATCTAGATATAGTATGTGTACAAGAATCATGGTAATTAAATAAAAGTAAATGTAAGTTGAACTAAGGGAAATTTTTGAAAAATTTCTGAGAAGAAAATGGCATTTCAAAGATTATAGAAAGTACTTTTGACAATTTAAACCATTATACTTCAACAAGAAATGAGCTAAATAAGATTATTAAGAGGAGTAAAAGGGCAGCACGGTGGGGATGGGTAGGTGGAGCTCATAGCCATGACAGGCTACAAGCGTGCTTTCTAACTATGAACCATCTCTAGCTTGGCATAATGATTCTAAAGGACTTCATAGTTACTTGAGGAACAGATACTGACAAGCCTGCTGTGGGGCCTTTGATCATTTATGGATTTTGGATATATGACAGCGGTTCAGTGACTAACCATATGGCTGACTATTTTAACCAGTATTCTAACCAGTATTCTATTTCTAATCTAACCTTTGGTGATCTTAAGATTATTGATGTGCTAAGTGCTTTAAAAATGTTAAAAATTCCCCAAACTCTGGCCCTGACAATATTCCTTCAGTTGTTTTGAAAAACTGTGCTACAGTTCTCTATTATCCCTCATTTCTTCTGTATAGTAAAAACCTTTCCTCACTAACTCTTCCTTCTCTGTGGAAGGTTGCTCTTGTGCTCCCTTTATTCAACAGTGGTATTCATTCCAATCCGTCCAACTATAGGCCTATTAGTATGACGTCTAATTGTAGTTAAACATTGGAAAGGGTCATAGTTTCTAAATTCTTTGATTATTTAGAGGCAAACTCTTTACTTTCCCATTTCCAATTTGTCTTGCGTACTAACCATCTGTGTTTGATCAATTACTATTGACTTATAACTATGTTAGCACCTTGGTGCATTGGTTGATGTTCTTTACTTTGATTATAGTAAAGCCTTTGATGTTGTTAATCATAGATTGCTCATCATCAAACTTTCTTATAATTTGTATTTGTAACCCACTGTTTGGAAGGTTCAGTGATTCTTTTAACTGATAGAAGTTTGAAAGTAGTAGTCCAGGGTTCTTCCAGCAAATCAGTTGATATTACTAGTAGGGTTTCCAGGGTTCTGTGGTGGGTCCTGTTCTTTTCTAAATCTTAATTAATTATATTTGTACCAGTCTGATCAGCAAATTTATCTTGTTTGCTGATGATTCAAAATTTTATTGAGATCTCCCTCATGATGATCTTAGTAAGCTTAATAATAATGGTGCTTATGTTTATTTACAAAATGACATTTCTTTGCTTAGAAAAAGAAGTAAATCTTGGGTCATTTCTTTTCTGAAAATAAGCGTTCCCATATCCATTTTTGTTGATCTTGTGTTGTCCCTATGGATGCATACTATCAACATCATGCATCGGCAGCTTTCCATGCTGCTCATATCTGGCTGTTTCTCTATTCAAACTTATATCTATGAGGTCCCTCTGTATGACCTCATTCAACATCTTCCTCGGGCAGCTACACCCCCAACCTCCAAACTACTACCACCCTTCACCCAATTATTATCCTCCATCCTCTCCCCTTGACTGAACCACCTCAGTCTGCCTCTTCTTAGGGACACACTAATTCATTCTACCCCTTAATTCACAACTCTGTCTCCTCCAGGCCTCAAATTCAGAGATGCTCCGCACATCGATCTCACCATTCTCATCTCAATATGCTTGAGCCTCTAGATGTTCTCTTCCTTCAGAGCCCAAGTTTCACTGCAGCACAACATTGCACTTCGTACGCACACAATGTACAGATTTCACTTAGCTCAGAGGGAAAAACCCTGTGTCAAGAGAGGAAGCAGCTCTCTGAGCTTTTACCAACCCCTTCCAACCCTTGCCATGGAACTCGCCCCACCACCTCTCCCTGCACTGATCATATCTCCCAGATAGCATAACTTCTCTTGGTATTTTAGTAGATACAAATCTCAAGGTCTGCCTTCATGTTTGAGAGGTCTTTGTTAAAGCAAATAGTGTTACCAATAATCTCCTCTGAGATACCATTTGTAGATCAGGTCAATTTATGTGTCAGGGGTTTGTTACACATATTCTTCCAATTAATGACTTTGGTTGTGTGGAATACAGGTTATATTGGTGATTTGCATCTTCTTGAATCAGATAAGAAAATGTGGAATAAAAAGGTTAAGCCCTAATAATCACCTGTATGCTGTAAGATTATTGAGATTGGGTTTAAACTAAATCAAAGGCGGTCTTATTCGAGCAGACTTGACATCAGGTTGATATCATGTCTAGATGGGGTGACCATGCTTGTATACAGTACTCTAAATATGGCCTGACATACAAGTTATTGAGTTTAAGGATAACCTCTTTACTCTTGTAGCTAACAATACTTTTAATTTATCCTAAGACCCCATTTACTCTAATTTGCCTGAATACACTGCTTCAAAAACTTCAGAGACCTATCTACTACTACATCTAAGTCCTTCTCATTTCCCATGTTAATAACTATGCACTTTTTAAGGTTAAAAGCCATCTGCCACTTCTGGGCCCAAGGTAATAACTTATTTCAGTCACTCTGCACTTTAAAAACTACCCTCAAATTCTTTGACTACAGCTGCCACTTTAGTGTCATCAGCAAAAATCGATACTTTGCTATTTACAGTATCCCCAAGATAATTGATATAAACAGTTTATTGAAGCAAGAAATAGGAAAAATAGAGTGCTGGGTTTCATTAAGAGAAATGTCAGTTACAAAAGTAAGAAGGTTATTCTTAAACTCTATAACTCTTATGTTAGGCCACATCTAGAGTACTGTATACAGGCATGGTCCCCACATTTTAGACACAATATTAACCTTCTTGAGTCAGTGCAACGGAGGGCAACAAAGATTATTCCTTCCCTGAGGCACCTTGAATATATAGATAAACTGAGGGTATTAAATATGTTCTCGTTCGAAAGGAGGTGTGTGAGAGGGGATATGATTGAGCTCTTTAAAAAATTTTCTCGGATAGATAAATTGGTTGTTAGCAAGTTTTTGAGTTAGATGATGGAAATCGGACTAGAGGTCACCACTTGAAAATTAAAAAGCAAGGGTGTAGGTTGGATTTAAGAAAATATTTTTTCACCAATAGAGTGGTAGATTTCCGGAACAAATTGCCGCCGAGGGTAGTAAGTAGTCCAAGTCTAAATGTATTTAACAGTAGGTTGGATGAGTTTATGGGGAGGGAAGGTTGTGATGGTTCCTAAGTTTTGTATATATAAATATTGTTTGTATATATCTATAGCTGCATGATTTAGTTCTTGACAAGCCTTGATTGGTGATACCCTTGTTTTTGGACGCAATCCTCTGGATGTAGTTTTCCTCGGAGTTTGGGTGCCTTAAAAAAGAGGCCGTTTGACTCGGATGACCTATGATGAGCCCTTGTGGCTTTTGTCATCTGTTATATTATATTGTGGGGGACTTTGATTTTGTCTTCCCCTGGTGATGGTGCTTTTTGTGGGTGGGTTTTGATGGAAGCGGATGACCTTTGATAGGCCCTTGTGGCTTTTGTCATCCGTGAAATTATATTATGTTATGTTAAATTATGTTACATCTCACGTAACTTACATGCACCCACTTTCTTCACATCATTCACTCCTACATGTGTAATCACAACCGCATCCCTTGCACAGCCAGACACCAGCTCCTCATACATATCAGACAGATCTCTCACTCCAGCACCCGGCAAACACACCCTCAAACCATTCAATCTACTTGCATTCAACTTCCTATCTAAATATCTAACTCAAGAATCACCCATCACAAGCACTTCAGTCAGACTCCTATTCCTAACCCCGAACAGACCTAACTCCATCCCCACTCCTATTCTCATTCAAACTACCAGTCACTCTAACTCCACCCCCACCACCATCAGTCATATCACTTCCAGTTACTTCCTCTCTTAGGGCACTGAATCTATTAGTCAAGCTAAGAGGTTCTGTGTCCCTCTGACTCACACACCTATTCTCCCCCTGGCTAACAACCTCAACAGAGGCAAACCTATTCTCACAAAGAACAGGAGAAGCCTCCCTAGCTTCACGTTTCCTAACCACTCTCCACTGTCCTCCATCCTCACTAGGCCTATTTCTAACTAATCTAAGGGGGCTAACTTCACTATCCCTGTAACTATCATATCCTACCTCCTCCACAGGCCCTCTACCTTCACCTGAAACATCTAACTGGCCTACCTCACCACCTAACCTATTCCCAAATCTAGGCCTAACACTAAGTTCCCTCCTGAGCTCGCAACTAACCCCTCCAGCCTACATATCCTGTCTAAATCCTGCATTCTCATCCCCTCTAAATCTACAATGCATTCACGCAGCCCACATACAACACATGTATACCCCTCACCAAATACACCACAACCAATGCATGCATTCCGACACTCATGCTCACTTAAGAACATAAGAAAAGAAGGAGACTGCAAAAGACCATTCATGGCCTACACTTGGCAGCTCCTGTTCCATTCAACACACAAAAGATTTCTTACCAGAGAAAAGTCATCAACATTGTCACCCTTAACAGGAGTTCGTCAGATCTAATCTACAATATACATAAAATGCATCCAGAGGATTATGTCCATTCATGCAACCGCAAAATGTAATCTTCCCACTCCTTAGAAAAATATATACATATGTACATAAAAAAAAGTCAGTCCCATCTAGCAGCTTCATCCATATATTTATCTAATCTATTCTTAAAACTACCCAGAGAGGAGGCTTGTATCACATGCCTAGTGAGCCTATTCCATTTATCTACCCCACGATTTGTAAACCAATTCCTCCCAATCTCCTTCCTAAACCTATACTTATCAAGCTTAAACCCATTGCTACGTGTCCTGTCATGTTCACTAAGTATAAGAACCTTACCCAGATCCCCTTTATTATATCCTTTTACCCATTTGAAGACTTCAATCAATTGCCCTCTGACTCTTCTCCTTTCCAATGTATGTAGATTTAGTTTTCTGAGCCTTTCACCATAAGGTAAGTTCCTTAGCCCACCAATCATCTTTGTCATCCTTCTCTGCACAGACTCAAGCAAATCAATATCCTTCCTATAATATGGTGACCAAAATTGTACTGCATAGTCTAGATGAGGCCTAACTAGCGCCAGATACAGTTTTAGAATGACTTCAGCACTCTTATTGCTTACACTCCTCCTGATGAATCCCAATATCCTATTAGCTTTATTCTTAGCATTTAGACATTGCTTTCTAGGACGAAGGTCTGAACTTACCAAAATACCCAAGTCTCTCTCACAATCAGTCCTCCCTAAAATTCTGCCATTTAATTTATAACTATTCAATGGATTATTTCTACCTATACTAAGTACACTACATTTGTCTATGTTAAACTTCATTTGCCATTTCTCGGCCCAATTGGACAGAATGGTCAATTCCTCCTGCATTACAACAGCATCAGAATCAGCCCTAATGGCCCTACCTAGCTTAGTATCATCAGCAAATTTACTCAGGTCACTACTTATACCTATGTCAAGATCATTAATATAAATTAAGAATAGCAAGGGACCCAAAACAGATCCTTGAGGAACTCCACTGCTAACACACCCCCACTCAGATTTAACTCCATCTATACTAACTCTTTGCTGTCTGTCACTAAGCCATGACTGAATCCACCTAAATATACTGCCATCGATCCCGTGTGCTTTAACTCCATCACTTATTCAAACAAAGAAAGAACTTAAGTAGTAATAAGAAAAAAAAGAGCAACTTAGCTTTCGCTGATTCTGTGGTAAAAAAAAAAAAAAACTGTAGAAAAATATGAAAAATAAATCAACAGACCGAGAGCTCTACGAAACACGTGCTACTTGTTCGAAGGTCAGTTGATGACTGGCTTATTAATTATTGACTGTGAAAAAGTAATTAATTTTTATGTGACCACAATTTAATCCCATTATCAATCCCTTGTAACCATTGCGCTAAACTCCTAGAAATACATGATTATACATTTAAGTGCAAAAAATATAAACACAACAAAAACAATAGTGAAAACGTACGCACTATCTTTATCAATCTCCTTTCAATGGAACATTTTTTTCAAAGGCTTGACTCCCTATAGAAACGATCCTTCAGATTATTTATTGGTTTGTGGAAAACCAAAATACTTTTGAATGCATCTCAGATGAGTTGCTGTTTCCGGAATAACTTTGGTGACTGGTTTAGTTTCTGTAGGGAGGTAGCAATTGACTATTGTGAAAAATATTTGAAACAATTTGGCGCAGTCAATTAAGTGGTGGAAATTGATGAGGCTAAGTTTGAGAAACGTAATAAGGAAAGAGTGGTTGATGGTTTGGGGGTTTTCGGTGGTTCGAAAGGAAAAAAAAAATGTTTTTATGGTCGCCGTTCCAGATCAAACAAAAGGAACACTTCTCGCTGTTATTAAAATGTGGATTTTGCCCGGAACTCTCATTATTTTTGATTGCTGGCCCACCTACTCAGGCTTGGAGTTAGAAGGTTACCAGCACAGAACCATCAACCATTCAAAGAATTTTGAAGACCCAGGTGTGGTGGAACAAATGTGAGTGTTTGTGGGGCCATGCTCCCACCCCTTTTCAAATACCCTCTCCCTCCCTTTGTAAGAATGTTTGTGTGAATGGGAATGTTTATATATATATATATATATATATATATATATATATATATATATATATATATATATATATATATATATATATATATATATATATATATAATATATATATTTAGATTCATATTTTGTCTAAAATGTTTTTTTTCTCATCCTGAGCTAATTATGTTTGTTATTTTGCGCCACCACTCTATTAAAATTTCTATATATAATTATTACTGCCTTTTGTAAAGAGTAGCTGAGATTGAAAGTTTGCAGTAACTTAATCAAATCTATTATAAGTACTGCTGGGATGGAAAGGGCTTCTTTTTTATAGCCTCGAAAGTGCGACCGGATCGCATTGTTATACCAAGCTCGGAGGCGCCAGCCTTTTGGGGGTAAGATCTAGGCAACAATTGTGAACAATCAAGTGGCAGCTGACAGGACTTACCCCCAGGGGTAACACATGAGGCCTTTTCTTTTGTTGTTTGCATCCAGTGTTTTTATTAGGCCTCTTTTGTATCATTGTTTGCATGTATATATTATATTGTTTGGTGATAGAATTGTCTGGTTTTTTTTCTGTACGTATATCTATACTCGAGATATCAAATATAATTACCCCACATTTTTTTAAATATTATTGTAATTTTTTTGTAAATAAAGGGCTGTATATCTAATCCATTTCATTTCTCCTTCGATTTCTCACATCCAACTCAGTGTAGGAAGCGGGTTGGATAGATTGGGGTTAGAGCGTAAATTTATGGCCCGCTCGATTTGGCGCCTGAATAGGGATGTAAGATCTCGAAACCAGGAACATTGTTATGAATAAATTGCAGTCCATACTAAATTAGAATGACAAGTAGTTTGGTTGGTTTTCCCCTTTTTCTATCATTTTACTAATCCGGGAAAATGGCTTCTGTGGAGCAGGGCTTCCATGATGAGATTGTGAGCTTGAGCTAGAGCTGAGGCAGAAAGAGGAGAAATGTACAATAATGAGGAGCGCAATTGAGGAGTGATATGATGAATGTGGATGAGAAGATGGACAGGATGAAAGACAAAGGCAGGTAGACCAAAGAATGCAGGACCTATATGACATGATGGAGTCAGGACCAACCTCAGGACCCTCAACCCTGACCCCTGCTCCGATTGAAGGGAATAAGACGAATGGGATGAATGGAAGTGTATGGGAGTATAGGGAAGATACAGCGAGTGATAGGAAGAACGGAGAATGGAACGCAAGAGAGGAAGGAAGACTGGGTCAAAGGGGAAGGATCGGAAGGTGAGAGGGAAGAGTGTGAACTCATTGTATTGGGATGAAGGAGAGAGTGATGGTATGGTTGGAAGTGTCAAGAGTGAGAGCAGCTCAAGTGAGAGTGAAGTGAATGTGAGGAAAGGTATTTTGATAAGGAAAGTGCCAAAGGTTGATAAGTTTAGGTTGCATGGGGAAAAGAGTGTAAATGAATTCTTCAGGGAATTTGAGCGGTATTGTAAGCTCAAGTACCGGGAGAATAAGGAATATTGGGTGAATGTATTAGGAGTGCTTGGTAGGGAAGGCGCTAGAGTTTTTCCGTGTGATCACGAGTGTGGGTGAGCCAAGGTATGAGGTGGTGAAGGAGCGATTGATTGGGCAAGTGAAACGAATGAAATAGGGTGTGAAGTATAAAAGGGGTGAATCAATTTTGAGAAGGCTCACATAGGGAAGAGTGAAAGTGTGAATATATATGCGCATAGGCTTGAGACTATGGCGAGAAAGATGTATGGTGTAAATGAATATAAGCAATTGATGAGAAAGTTCCTTGATACGGTCCAATGAAAGATAAGTGAATGGCTGAATTCGAAGAGAAAGGATAGGATGAGACTGACAGGTGAACGGTTGGTGTGGGATGATGTATTGGAGCTTCTGGAAGATGGACAATTTGATGAAGTGATTTAGATGAGGATGGATGGTATAGTGTGAATGTTGGTGGTAAGAAGGCCAGGAGCTTTCATCCACCCCAGCAGTTTGTCAGCTATCAGGATACCCTTAGGGCTGCACCAGCTGGGGGTGATTAGTGTTTCCTTGGCCGGCAAACTGGATGGGTGAATAGAGGATAGGCAAATGGAAGGGGACAGATGAGTGGTAAGCGTGTGTGAATGGGTATATGAGGGAGCAACCGAGGTATGTTCCAGCAAATGAGAGACCGAATGGTGTGAGAAAGATTGTCGGAGGTCATAGGTGTGGAAGGAAGAGGCATATGTTGGCAGAATGTAGGTGGATGCCTGGTGCTTGTTTGGGGTGTGGTAAGAAGGAGCATTTGATAAAAGATTGCCAGGAAATTGTGAAATAGTGTTTCGAATGTAAAGAAAGAGGCCATTTGAAGAGAGACTGTTTGAAGTTGAATGGTGGGGCGACTGCTGGGGGAAGTATTATGCTTGTGGTAATTGTGGAAAGACTGGTCATTATGTGAGGATGAGTCGTGACCAGAGGTTATGTATGTAGTTATTGTGCAATGGTAGGACATTCAAGTGAAAAGTGTTGGATTAGACTGAGAGCGCAAGGTGTGAATGGAAAGTCTGAAGTGGGAAACTGAATTGTAAGAGGGTACCTGGTGAAGTATCCTCTGGGTGCATGAGTGCGAGTAATGTATTGGTAAGTCTGTCTAGTGTGAAAGTGCTGTCTGGTAGGAAGCATGAGTGTCTTGAGTGTGGTAAGGTGGGTTTGAATGGGTTTTAGTGTTTGGCTTTAATAAATTCTGGATGCAAGTCGAGCTTAGAATATAAGGATGTGTATGACAAGCTGAGTGATAAAGCCATCCTGTCTGAGTGTAAGGGTAGTTTGGTAGGGATTGGTAGTATCAGAGTGCCTGTGATTGGAATGATAAGGTAAGCTGTTCGAATGCATGGTATGTTGATGAATGAGTGTGAATTCTCTGTGATTGATAAGGTGAGTAACAAGGAGTAAAAAGGAAAATAAGTACCCTAGAAAACCTTACGGTCCATTCAATGGGGGTACCTTTGGACTAGCTGTCGAGCGGGCACATCCCCGTTCATTTGCCTTACGTCCTCCCTAAACGGCAACTTTTCATGACTGTCTAGTCTTGACTTTAACTGGTCAACAGAATTGCTGTTGACAACCTCCATCGGAAGTGCATTCCAGGCACCGCAGATACTGTACGTGAAATATTTCCCACACAGATCGCGGTCGTAACGCTTCATCTCAAGTTTGAAGCCGTGATTTCTTTTTCTGCTCTCATTAAGGCTGAAAATATCCTTGTAGTCAACATTGTCGAACCCTCGAAATATTTTGAAAACTTCGATGAGCTGACCACGCAGTCTACAGGTTTCCAACAAGAACAGATCTAATTCCCTTAATCTATCTTCATATCTTTTATGTCTGATAGAGGGAATCAGTTTGGTTGCCCTGGCTTGGACACGTTCCAATCTCGCGATGTCCTTTCAAAACGAAGGACTCCAAAATTGTACGGCTTATTCCAGGTGCGGTCGGACGAGGGAGTTGTACAGACACAGTACTATCTCCTTGTTCCGATATCCAAACTGTCGCTTTATATACTCTAACATCCTTTGGGAATTCTTCTCCACCTCAATACACTGTTTTGAAGTTACTGGTGATAGTTGCACCCAAGTCCTTCCTAGTGTCGGTGGATTCAAGAATTGTGCCCTTAGGGATATAGGGTGATTGGGCATTTCGGTGGCCGGTATGCATCACTTTGCATTTGTTTACATTGAAAGGCATTTGCCACATATCAGACCAGTCCCCAATCTTCCGAAGATCATAAATCAGGCGGGCAGTATTTCCATCCTTTGCAACGTTCATACCAAGCTTGGTATGGTCAGCAAATTTGGAAATCTTGGCAACTATGTCACCATCCATGTCATTGACGTAGATGATTAATAGTAATGGTCCCAAGACAGAACCTTGACGCACCCCGCTAGTAACGGACACCCACTCAGAAGCCTGTCCATTCAGCACCACCCGTTGCCGTCTGACATTTAGCCAGTTCTCTAACCAACCTGCTACTTTTTCATCTATGCCCAGCGCTCGCACTTTCCGGAGAAGGCGGCGGTGTGGCACCTTATCAAGGGCTTTCTGAAAGTCTAAGTAGACCACATCCACCACCTTGTCCCGATCGTGCTCACTGAAGATGAAGTGCAAGAATTCCACAAGGTTCGGTAGGCATAACCGTTGCCTTCGGAAGCCGTGCTGGGAACTCTTCAGTAGCAGGTTTTACTCTAAAGGCGATTTCATTTTGTCTACCATCATGCTTTCCATGAGCTTACCGACTATGGAAGTCAGACTGATAGGTCGGTAGTATGACGGTTGGCTTCGGTCTCCTTTCTTAAAGATAGGAGTCACCTCCGCTACATGCCAGTCTCTAGGAACGCATTCGGTCCGGATTGATATGTTGAAGATTGCGCTCAGGTGTCGTGCAACTTGATCACGCACTTCTTTCAATACTTTAGGTAGAAACCATCCGGGCCAGGTGACTTACTCGTTATTAGGTCAGTGATCTTCTTTTTTATTTCTCCTTCGGTGAAGTCCATATCCTCCAGCTTTTCCCTCCGAGTAGGAATCCGTTAGCTAAGGGAAGGGACCACACTCTTCAGTAAACACTGAAGAGAAGTAGTCGTTGAGGAGGTTAGCATTTTCTGCATCTGACTGCTTTAATGTCCCCTCCTCCTTCCTCAAAGGGCCAATCGTTCGACGGATTGGTTTATGGCTGTTTAAATATCTAAAGAACTCCTTGGGATTCTCTTTACAAAGTCTCGCCACTCGGAGTTCCTCAGACCGCGTATGGTGTGATTTTGCGGTATGATTTTATGAAAGTGAACCGTATGGTTGTGCATCCTGCGAATGATCAGATTCAAAGAAATATTGTTAAAAGTGGGGGTGTATAAGTTGTATGTAGGGGAAGATGGTAGTGTTTTGAGAAGTGTGTTTAGCGGTATTTAAGTGACTGCTATGGAGAGTGTAAGGCTTGTGAAAAGGTGCCTGATAGAGTGAGTTGGAGTAGGGATGAGTTTGAATGTGGGTGACAACACTGTGTTATTGGATGGAAAGAGTAAGTGTTATAGAGTAAGGCATGTTGCTTGTGTGTTTCATGGCTTGATGAGAATGAATGATTCTTTTATATGTGTGCAGGCGGACCCCAGAGTAAGAGGTCAGGTGAGGGGGATCCAAGTCGGAGATGTACTGGGTCACCTCTCCACTGTCAATGAGGTAGGTATGGATGATAGCATGGATGTCAGGGTAAATGTTGCGACTGGAGGTATAATTAAGTAGAAAGGATGGTAGAATTGGATGAATGTTCGATTGAGTATGAAAGGGAGGATGTGTATTTAATGCTATTTGAGCAAAAGTGGGTCCTCAGTAAGGGTGATCTGGATTTCGGGGTAGCAAACCTCTCAGAATTTAAGATTGTCCCGCCCACAATCTATCAGTGGCTGAGACAAGTCCCGCATCCAGTTGCTGATGAGATTAAGGAGCAGTGTGTGGAATTAGAGCGATTCAGGGTGATTGAAGAAAATGAGAATGCATGGAATAGTCCGATTGTGCCTGTATGTAAGCCAGATGGAAGATTGCACCTGTGTGTGGATTATCGTAAAGTTAATGAAAGCACTTTGAAAGAGAGGTTTCCGATGTGTGTGGTATCTGAATGTGTGTATAGTATGAATGGGATGAACTGGTTTACAAAGGTAGATCTGATACAGGGTTATTACCACATGCCCATTGCTGAGAAGAGCCGGCCGGTTAATGCCTTTTCCTCTACGAAAAGGCTTTATCAGTTCCAGAACCTCAGCTTTGGGTTGGCTAATGCTCCCAGTGACTTCCAGTGGGCAATAAATGTTGCGTTGAGTAAGTTTGCAGGTAAGAATGTGATTGTGATATAGATGATATTTTGATTATGACAGAGTTTTGAGGAGCATTTGAGATTGGTGAATGATGTGTTGAGAACGTTGTAGAGTGTTGGTGTTAAGGTGAAAGTAGTGAAGTGTGAATGGTTTGCGAAAGAAGTGGAGTTCCTTGGGCAAATGGTGAGTCAAAATGGGTTGCGAAAGTCGCTTTAGTATGTTGAGAAGGTGCAAATGTTTTCGAAATCGGTGACTGTGAAGGATCTAAAGTCGTTTCTGGGTTTGATTGAGTTTCAACGAAAGTTTATACATCATCGTTCAGGTGTGAGCAAGCCTCTGACTGAGTAGATGGGCAAGAAAGGTAGTACAATTGTCAGGTGGAATGAGAAGATGAATGAAGCATATGAGAGACTGAAAGAGGCAGTGGCTGAAGATGTTGAATTGGCATACCTGGACTATGGTGTGAATGCTAAGATGCTTGAATTGCATACAGATGCGAGTGGGTACTGTATGGGAGGTTTAATGATGCAAGAGCAGCGTTTGAATGGAGAGAATGTCAGGTGAATAATTGGGGATGTATCCAAGGATATGAGTGCGGCAGAGCGAAAGTATTCGACTGTGGAGTGCGAGTTGGCTGCGATAAGGTATTGTTTGAAAGTGTTGCATCCTTTTTTGTATGGTGTGAGGTTCGTGATTAAAACAGATCACCAACCTGTTGTGTATTTGCAACGTATGAAATGGGCTGATAGTAGGATTGCAAGGACTTTGGAAGATTTGAGTGATTTTAACTATGTGATTGAGTACGTGCCTGGTGAATGGAATAGAGTGGCTGATTTGATGTCAAGGTATCCTGGTAACGGGTGGCCCAAAACTTAATTCACATTTTAAGAAATTAATAGCACAAAAACTAATTAAGTTATAAAAGTGGGTGATATATAAAATGAAAGAGGAGATCTTGGATTTTTATTGTTTAAATATAATATCCTTCAAATGTTCTCCATTATAGTTAAAACAAAGGTGGATTCTCTGCACTATATTTTCCATGACTAAGGATTTTGTGGTTTGTATGGTTGTTGTGTATTTTGTGAGGTGTATGAAGGATGGGGATGATAGGTATGTACCTGTGATGTCTTTGGTTGGTATGATGGGTGACTCTTAGATTAGATATTTAGATAGAAAGTTGAGTGCGAGCAAATGAAAAGGAGTGAGTTTGTTTACTGGGTGCCGGTGTAAATGATGTGTCTGAGAGGTATGATAGTCTGGTTTCCGGGTGTGAGAGGAATGCAGTTGTGATTACGCATGTGGGAGTAAATGATGTGAAGAAGGTGGATTCATGTGAGTTACGAGAGATGTACAAAATGTTAGTTGAAAGGATGAGTGAAATAAAGTAAAAGGTGTTGTTTCAGGTGTGCTTCCGAGATTGGATGTGGGGATGGAATGGTTGTTTCCTGCAATTGGACTGAATGAATATGTGAAAGGCCTGTGTGAGGAGTCGGAATTAGTGTTTGGAATGAGTCTTAGGGGAATAAGGCATTGTATGCATTGGATGGACTCCATCTAAGCTGGGCTGGGTTTGACGTGTTGTGGTAGGAGATAGATAGTGTCGTTGGGTCTTTGCAGGCAGGAAGCTAATTACTGATAGTGGGCAGGGAAATATAAGAGTACAGGATGGGGCAGGGAGAGGAAAGAGATGCAGAAGAAATAAGAGTGGAAGTTATACATTCAAAAAGAGGTACTTCAGGGATAGGAGGGCTGAGTTGTCTTGATAACAATGCTCGTAGTCTTAGAATAAGAAAGATGAGATATTTAGTTATATTAGTTATAAAGATTTGGATCTAATATGTGTAAAGGAATCATGGGTTAATGAAAATAAATTTAATGACAATGTGAGTGAATTTGAACTACAGGGTTATGATATGTACATTAGTCAAAGGAGAGATAGGACGGGTGGTGTGTTTATTATCTATATCAGAAATAGCATTTCTTCAAATCTAAATAATTCGATAAAGCAATAAGAAGTTGAGTGACCTTGGATAGATATTAGGGTCAGTAAAAATAGGATAATACACTTGGGAGCCTTTTACTGACTGATTGTATTGAGTTAATGATCAGGAAAATAAGGAAAGGATGTGAAGTAGATACAGTTATCCTTGGTGACTTTAATTTAAATTCTGTGTACTGGGAAAATATGATAGGAAGGGATAGAGCAAGTTGTAAGTTTATAGAATTCTTTGAGGATAATCTTTTGAATCTATTTGTTAATAAGCCAACAAGGGGTGCCAATATCTTAGATCCGGCTCTTTCAAATGATGATCACTTGGTTTCAGGAATTGATTGTTGGGGAAGCATTGGGAAATAGTGATCATCATATGGTTCATTTTAATTAGAGAATAGCGAAAGGTAGAACATCAATTACGAAACTTGCTAAATCAGATTAAGTGGGATATAGAATTCAGGGGAAGAATAATTATGAGATGTGGGACACTTTTAAGACTATACTAAACATAGTATATGAGCAGTGTATTCCAATGAAGGTCATTAGGAAGAAATGTAGGAAGCCATTTTGGTGGAATCAGGAGATAGCTAGGAAGATTTCTGAGAAGAAAAGGGCATACCAGAGATTACAGAGAGAAAGTACATTTGACAATTTAAATCATTATAGGTCGACCAGAAATGAGCTAAATAAGATTATTAATAGCAAAAGAGCGGCATAAATTAATTTAGCTCGAAATAATAATAAAGATCCAAGAAAATTCTTTAGCTATTATAGAATTAATAACAAATCTAACATTGATAAAAAAGGGCCTATTAGATATGAAGGGGTTTTGAAAGAATCTGATGAGGAAATAATAGAGGTTCTTAAGGATCATTTTTCTTCAGTATTTACACAAGAGAATCAAGATATTATTGATGATAATTCTAGGCCATAGGAAGTAGTGTTGAATACTGTTGATAGTTTGTTTAGTTGAAAGGAAAGCAAGGTGCCAGCTGCCCAATCCTAATGGATTCTTAATGGCACCACTGTTAAAACGGGGTTGCCCGAAAAAAGTCAGAAAAGGCGTGGGAGATACTCAATAAAAATGGGGAAAAGCAAAGGTTTAGAAAAACAGTGCAACACATAGAGACACACACTTATATTACGGGCATACAGCATGCATTCTAAAAACAAGGGTGGCTGGGGCAATAAACAAATGACATGCGCCAGCCGCAGGAGAGGGCACAGGATAAAAGATAAAATGATAAACCTAAACACAAAAATGGAAAGAATTTATGAAAGGGATAAAACGCCACTTTGTGATAGAAATGTAAGGAGGAAGGACAACTGAAGGGAGTCGTCTGATAAAATAAAGGGAAGTCGACGCCATAAAGGGTAGAGAAGCAAGGTGGGACAAATTACTAAAATGTGAGCCACAGATAACTAGCCCCCGCAAAAGGGACAACCGAGAAAAACTCGGCCTCCACGCAAAACTAAATAGACATGGGTAAGTTGCGTGTGCCCAAGTCGCAACCTCCCAAGGCTGGAGTCGCTGAGAGCTAGAGGACCAGGAATGGACAGAGTATTTAATAAGGGGCAGCTTAATAGAGGGGAACGGATCCTATTCTCTCTGCCACAAACAAAAGATATATGTCCTGATTACGGGGTAGGAATCCGTAAAGGGCAGATGGGCTGCATCTGGCACCTCGAGGGCAGCCGATCAGCCGCCTCGTTGTCTGTGGCCCACACATAATGCCAGCCTGTAACGGGAGTCATTTATGTCCAGCCAGGAGCGAATCGGTAAAGCCAAAGTGTGTGTGGGCGTAAAAGAACGAGCTGCCTCCAAAGCAGGCTGGGAATCGCTAAAAACAATAAAATCAAATTAAAAGCCAAAAGAATGGCCATCAACTCTGCGGTAAAAATAGATGCTACTGGACGGAGGGCGGACCGAAGAGACTCCGCGGAGGACACCGCAGCAGCCTCGGCATCAAGGTCCAACTTTGAGACATCAGTATAGATGGGACGCTGGTGAGCATGAGAACACGCATGTTCAAGTAAAAGGTACTTTGATGGACAAGGGTCAGTAGACCCTTTCTCGAAATCCCAGAAAGCAGTACGGACCTCAGGAGGGCCAACACCCCGGGAACACCCAGGAAAGAGAGATGGTCACAACTCGGAGCCCCAGAGGCTGGGATAGATATGGCCGCCAATCAAAAGATGCCGAAGAGGACGGGGCAAACAGGCACTCATGGACTGGGGATGAAGGGTATTATTGCTGAACACGGAAAAGGAATTGTAGGCACACCTGCAGCCGGTGGTATCGCAAGGGAAGCATATCACCCTCAACAAAGAGGATAAGGATAGGCGAAGTATAAAGGCTCCACTACTAGGACGGACCCCAAGCAAACGAACAGGGTCAAGTATCTTCAAGGCTGAAGGAGACGCTGAATAATACACCTGGCAAGTGTAGTCCAGCCGGGATTGGACTAATGCGAAATAAAGCGACCACAAGGTGTACCTACCACCACCCCAGGCGGTGTAGGGATAAAACCCTAAGCAAATCCATAGCCTTCGAACAGGATGACCTCAAGGGCCCAAGGACGCCATGACCAGATAAAAATGCATGGCTTCGTTTTGGTGACCGAAAAACGGAAACCCTTTGAGACAGCACGACCCGACACGGCATCAATTGCCAGCTGTAATCAACAAGTAGCAGAAGGCAAGCGGGAAGAAGAACAAAACAAGCCAAGAAGAGGAAACCAAAACCCCCTCAGAAAGAGTAGAGACCAGACTATTAATGGCAACGGCAAAACATGTCACACTCAAAACACCCTCTACTTGAATCCGCAAGCCTGAGAAAGAATCCCCAATATGGACCTTAAAATTACAGGACGATAGAAATTCTTAAATATAAACTGGTAAAATGCCCTTCATACCCGAATCATATAACTGACGTAAAACACACCACATCTCCAGGTGGCATCATAGGCCTTCTGAATATTGAAGAACAAAACGCTGGTCCTGTCGCAGAGTCCTCGCAGACTTTTTGGCTCCCTCATTATCCGCAATTCCTACATTCCCAGGAACCCAGCAGAAGATACTCTCGACATCCGCCTGGCTCGCCGAAACCGTGGAGTCACGGATATCGCGGACCAGGGGATGCGGAGATTACAATGCCCCGAGAGCATTCAGGGCACTTTGTGAGTAGCTATAGATCACAATCCGGTCTCCGAACCGGGCACATCGCATGGTCTTCCAAACCGAGTGGTGTATTGCCACCAGCTCGGCCGTGAAGACAGACACGACGCCTGGCAGAGCCCCACTGACTTCAAACAGAGGGGATACGGCGTGGAAGCCGACCCCCTCTTAGGACTTGGAGCCATCTGTATACACTTGCACGGTTCCAGCGTGACACGAGGTGTGCTCCAAAAAGTTCGAACGCAATACTCCCAGCGCTGTATAAAGCTTTGGGAGCAGAAGCGTGCGACAAATAGCCGAATGTGGTACCCTCTATGGTGGCGCCCTGGGCAGAATCAGTTTCACCAGCGGCCTGAGAGCTATACCTAGCTCTCGAAAGGTATAACTGGAGTGTATCGGCGGCATAGGCACCTTCGAAATCAGCTGCGCATGAAGTGAGAGCTGTTGGCGATTGAGGGAGGCGCCGGGCTCGTGGGTACAGTCGAGTGGCATCTCCCCAACATCGACTAGTAGGCTCTCAATGGGGGAGGTGCGGAAGGCACCGGTCGCCAGGCGAAGGCTGGTGTGGTGGATCGAGTCCACCTTGCGTAATAAACGCTTAGCGGCGGAAGCATAAAATTCGCATCCGTAGTCGAGCTTCGAACGAACAAAGGATCGATAAAAAAGTAAGGCAGTAGCCTTATCAGCGCCCGAAGCGCTGAACGTCATGGAGCAGAGAATATCCATGGTGCTGGTACAACAGACCCTAAGGCTGCGAATATGAGCCTCCCAGGTGAGGCGTCGGTCAAATACACGACTAAGTAAATGAGTCGATTCAACCACTTACAGGCGCACCCCAAAGAAACAAATCTGGTTTGGGGTGGAGCCGTGGATAGCGGCATAAGTGCACGAACTTAGTCTTGGGGTAAAGAAAACCGAAACCTGTGCGCTTCGGCATAGCGAGAGACGCGGTTCAATGCCTGTTGGAGTGGAAGCTCCAGAGTTGGCATCTGGGCCACGCCAAAAGAGATCGAAAGATCGTCCACGTAGAGCGTAGCAAGAACATCTGCTGGCAGCACCGAGGTGATGCCGTTGATGCTTATGGCAAAGAGTGCGACACTGAGAACACTTACCTGTGGGACATCCTCTTCCTGCTCCATTGGGCCGGAGAGGGCCCCCCCCCCCAATCTTACGCGGAATCGACGATCTCGCAAAAGTTCAGATATAAAAATTAGAAGGTGAACCCACGCCCCCCATCGTGTGGAGAGTCTCCATGATACCATATCGCCGTGCGGTATCATTGGCCTTCTCCAGATCGAAAAACACCGTGGCGTAGTGCTGTCTACGAAGGAAGGTCTCGCAGACGGCATTTTCCAGTCAGAGCAGAGCATCCGACGTGGAGTGGAACTTGCGGAAGCAGCAATGGGCAGAAGATAGATGGCCTCCGCTGTCCAGGAAAAAGGCTAATCTAACATTTACCAATTTCTCCATCAACTTGCACACGGAAGAGGTTAGAGAGATTGGGCGGAAACCGGCCGGAGTAGAGTGATCTCTCCCCGGTTTGCGAAAGGCGAGCACAGTAGCGATTCGCCAGGAATCTGGGAGGAGACCCTCTACTCAGATCCTGTTAAGCAAATCTAAGAGAAAGGCCATGCCTCGCTCACCCAGGCGTAGAAGTATGGTGTACGGGACATCGTCCGGCTCACAGTAAACCTGTCGTTGAAGGGTTCTCTGCCTGCGAGGTAAATTCCAGTCGGCGGCCTTCCGCGACATCACGACGTGCATTGAATACTGGTGGAGTAGCATTCCGGCTGGCGAATGCGGAGAAAGCGGTCGCGAAGGATACCGCCACGGACGCAGGGTCCGAGATTGCGGTCCCATTCTCCTAGAGAAAGGGAGGGGGGGGGGGTCCTGCGAGAACTTTCCCTGAATCCTTGACTCGCTTACACAACTCTGCTAGAGGGGTCTTCTCGTTAAGTGAAGACACGTATGCCCACCAAGAAGAGCGGTGGGCGTGCTTCGAAATATACCGGAATCTAGCCCTAGCCCGGCGAAATTCACCGACAGTAAAATCGTTCCGGAAGCGCTTATAGCGCATGTAGGCATAACGCTTTTGTTTGAGGGCCGTCTCAAACTCCGCCGACCACCACAGGAGTGGTTAGCATGCAAAACGGCCAGATGTTCTGGGAATAGAAGTCCGGCTCACGGCAAAAAGGTTACCGGAGAAGAACTCAACGGCCTCATCTACCGACCTAAACTCCTCGACTGAGATAGAGAATTCAGTCATTTCCTGAAATGCAGGCCACCGCGCCCGTGCCAAGCACCACCGAGGTGGGCTCTCAGGTGGCAGTTGCCCTGAAAATGATATTTAAATGGGAAAGTGATCACTACCATGGAGGTCATCGACCACCTCCCAATCAAAATCAGGCTGTGTACCCGAAGAGCACAAGGATAGATCAAGGACGAAAATATAGATGTTCTCGGGCAGGGATGCGTAAACTCATCCACATTTAGGACACCCATCTCAAGCTCTTCGATCAGATCAGCAAAGACTTGTCCCCTGGGATTTATTGAGTAATCCACCCAGAGAGGATGTCTGCCGTTCAGATCTCTGAGCAAGAGAAAGGGCCGTGGCAATCGTGCCACGACGGGGCGGAAGGCCCCCGCGTTGAACTCAGCTGACTGTGGAATGTACGCAGAAATGATAGTATACCTCCTATCCAGGTGAAGCTGCACAGCCACTGCCTAAAAGGAGGTATCTGAAGTGATTTTTTTTTAAAGAGCTCATCTGGCGACTGCCTACTTGGGCATTAGTCGCGTATCTGGAGTGTAAGGAAGAACGGAGACATCATGCCGGGTGTAAACCGCGCATTTCTCAGCCCTCCGCCTCGAAACCTTAGGTGGGCGTTACGGCTTCGGGGGCGGGGGGCCCTCTTTTCGAGTATCCACCGTCTCCGAGCCACTCAGCCCACCACTAAGCGTGGGCGAAGGAGCTGAAGCTCCTTTCAGGGTACAGCTTTAAAAAACCCGGCTAAACTTTGAGGTTAACCAGGTGTTGCATTTTTCCTCCTAAAATTTAATATCGCGTGACTCATGACAAATGCTCCGGCGCAAAAGAAAATCGTCGCCTCTCTCAGTTCTCTCAAAACGGTCAACTTCAACGTATTGTTAACAAAAGGCGTTCTGGACGTCTTTTTCAGTAAATTCATTGTTACAAGAGAGTTAACGATAGCTTACCCAAAATACTAACAAGAGGAATAAGCTACTCGAGACGGCAATGATACTCTCTGGAACCAAATATCATAAATCCCTGGATACAGTATTAGTCCTTTTCTTAAGGTGAGCCAATCATTTCTCATTCTCTTTGCTCATGTTATGTTTAACTCATTAAAAGTTCTTATAGTCTACCTGTTATAAAATTTTCAATCCACTTAAGAAGTCTCCCAGTAATTCCATAGGAATGAAGTTTAATTAGCACTCTTTGATGGAGCACTGTATCAAAAGCCTTTCGACAATCAAAATAATTTACATCTACAGGTGTTTGTTCATTAGTTGCACTGGTGAGATACTCTATGTATGTTAACAAATTTGTTAGAGTACTTCTTTTTCGTCTAAAACCCTGTTGCATATCACTAAGTGTGTTATTACTCCCCAAGTGTTCCATACTTCCTCTCTTATAAGTATTTCACATACTTTATATGGTACGCTTATCAATGATACTGGTCGATAATTTAGAGAATCATGTTTGTCACCCTTCTTGTATATTGGACACACTCTAGCTATTTTCCAGGGTTGTGGGAAAATTCATGTATGCAATGATTCTTGAATAATGATTGTAATTGGATATGACAATTGATCATAGCATTCCTTCAAAAATTTTGGATGTATTCTATCTGGTCCCATAGCCTTGTTTACATTCAGATTTTTCAATATATTTTTCACTTTCCTTTCCCTAATATTGATATTTTCAATTATTGTTCCATTATATTCATATCTATTCATTCTTGGTATGTTTGTGATGTATTCATCTATAAAAACACTTTGAAAAGCTTTGTTAAATCCAGTGGCTGTATCTTTATCATTATTAGTTAATGTGGAATTATCTTGCCTCACTTGTATTACCTTGTCTTTTAAGACAGTTTTGCTTCTAACATAACTCCAAAAATGTTTAGGATTTTCCTTTATATCTTGACATAGTTGTTTCTCGAATTCCACTTTGATCCTCCTCATTATGGATGTAGTTTTGTTCCTTTCTCTCCTTAAAGGCGTCTTCCTTTTCAGCAATCTTTTCCATGCTTCATTCTTCTTATCTATCTGTCTTCTTAGATCACCTGTCATCCATTTAGGTTTAGCTTTTCTACTTTTCATAGCAATTGGGATGTACTTTTTCACAAGATCATTACAAATATTACTAAAAACTTCACTCATCTCAGTAGTAGACTTATCATTTAGAAGTGAGTCCCACTCTAGCAATTCTAGCTTTTGTCTAATTGCATTATAATTTCCTTTATGAAAAGAATAATTGCAATAATTTTATTCAGTTCCACCATCAATTTGAATATCAGGAATAATATTAAATATCAAGACAGAATGATGGCTTTTGCCCAGAGGACAAATTAGTTTAATATTTTCTACATCATGTTCAATTCTAGATAATATGAGATCAAGTCTAGATAAATTCCCCTCTCCTATATTATGAGTATCTTTATGGACATGCTGGTATAAAAAACAATCTTCTATACTATCAATAAAATGTCTAGCTGCCTCTTGGGATATCCCATTTGTCGGTCTTTCTGTTTCACAGTTAATTTCCTTAAAGTTAAATCGCCCGCAATAAATACTTGATTTTCCCTTCTATAATCATAAGTCAATTTTATTAGATAATTTAATAATTCATTATTTTAATTACTAGATGAGGGAGGTCTATAAATTACGCCCAGTAAAATCTTTCTATTATTTGACAATTTAATTTCACAACATACAGCCTCCCTATATTGATTCATATTAAAATTTTCTATCTCATTTTCTGTAGAAACCAAATTGTTATGAACCAAAATACATACTCCACCCCAATGTGCATTCTGATTTTAACTGTCTTTGCAAAAAATTCTATAATTATTTTCAAAATTTCATGATTCTATATCTGAACGTTTAATTTTGTTTCTGTTAACAGAATTATTTGTGTTTTTTTTATTAATTAATTCATTAAATTTTCCAATTTTATTGAATATTCCATCAACATTAGTGTGAATACATTTAATAACAGGGTTTGCAAGAGGCGTATTGGTGTGAGATTGATCTATAAAAAATTTGCAGAATATTGTTTGATTTTAATGAGCTTGTTATTTCTGATGATCCATTTATGATCGGTGATCTTTTGCTTGGCTAATTCATCATTTTTTTATAACATTTCCTTAACCAAGATGTTCCTCTTTTACCTGTCTATATTATTTAAATCCCTAAATATTTTAATATTCTTTAACATATCATCAGAAATATGAGGAATCTTCTTTGCATTTTCAAGTACAGTTCTTACTTCATTTTCATCTTCAAATGTAACTTTTATGAGTCTTGGATATGGGTTTGTTTCATCTCTTTTACCTACACTAATTATCTTTTGAACTTTAGTGTTAACTTCAGTGCCCAAAGAATTGGTCAAAAAGTTCCTCATAAAGTTTTCATCTCCTTGTTTTCTTTGTTGTCCATACTCATGTTCCTGTGCTGGAAAATTTGCCAGCATTACATTTTTCTTCCTTTCTACTCTATCTCTTTCTTCTTCCCACATTTCTTCAATTTTTTTTCCATTTCAGCTTTCACTTCACTCAATATTTCATATTTTTGACTATGTATACCCTTTTCCATAGCCTCAATCCTCTGTGAATTTCCCCAACCCTTTGTCTAATTGGGCCCAGTTGCTTCAATATTTCTGCAGCCACTGTTTTACAATGTTGCAAAGTACAATAATATGTTTGTTGGGCATTTGCTTAGCTAGCTTAATGAATTGCTTGTACCCCTCAGGTGTCATACCCTCACATGAGGCATGCACCCAAAACCCACAATAATCCTAAAATAACCCATCACTTCCTTTGCCCTTATCTGTACATTTGGTATTCCAGTGGCCACATATATCTATGTCAGTTACTATTGGGCGTGTCCAATTACTAGCCTCATTCTTATTAACGATTGTATTTTCAAGTCCAACAATAAAGCAAACAGTATAATACTCAAATTTGATAATAATAATAATAAAAAAGGTAATCAAATATACGAATCGACCAAAATATTGCCTCCCAAAGAAAAGCCAAGGTTACTCTTTGTCCAAATTATCCAGAGTTTTGAAGAGCAAAATTTAAAACATCCTCGCTCAATGATAGGCCCTTGTGGCTTTTGTCATCCGTGAAATTTCATCCTTTACCAATCATTACATATTCATTTCCATCCATTCATACCTCACCTCTCAGGTTGTCTCTGTCAGTCCCACAACATCAAACTTCCACCCATTTAACCTTTTACAAACGTACTTATACTTTCCTACACCCCACCCTCTAACATTTATACATCTTATCTTCATGCAATTACCCGCCTGGTTGATGTCTGCTCTTTCCTCTCTCACCTCGTTTTGTCTGGGTCGTCATTCGTTCATAGGGCACAGCGCACCTGCCCTCAGCAACTCACATAGACGTCGATCAAACCTGTCATTTCCGGCATCACTCAGGTGCACTTCATCTGTCGCAAACATTTGGTCAGCTCTTAGTGGACAATCTGTGTTAATGAAGGAAACTTTAGAATAAATCATTTAGTTTGCTTCGAGAATAGCATAATAGATTAGACTGGTCAACAAAGATTTGGTGCATTGATATCAAGCACTTGGTTATTCAGGTTGTTGAGTCACCCTTTGTATCGGGATATGGTATTACCTAATTATTAAGCTGATTTCAGATATGAAGTTAAGTGTTTTCCTCAATGCTCTACTTTTTTTGCCAATCAAGGTATTTGAAAATCTTAAAATTTCGTCATGATCACATCGACGTCGTAGTCTATCCGGTAAAATATGTAATGAAATATGTTATAAAACTCTTTAATATAGCTGGGTAATAAAAAAGAAAATGCAAGATAGTATAAATCTATTCAAGATCATGATTTGAAACACTTTCCCAAATAAAAAATGGTCATAGTTTATATAAAACTGATTGGTAGATAAGACATTTGTTACTATTAGGAGGCAACGTTCAATCGCAGTGAGCTTAGGCATGAATTTTCGCTTGTAGCTCTTGCATTTGTGGACTGCCTCAGGCCCTTCTTGTTTAATGCTCCAGTGGTAATCTGCCATCATATGTTTGACCCATCTGCTTTGGTAACGCTCTTCCATGGTCTCGAGGTCGTGATGGAACCGTTTGCCTTGCTCGGTAGTTACTGCTCCTAGGTTCTCATGGAATCAATCAAGATGACTATACAGGTAATGGAGTTTGACACTCATGTTACATCCAAGATCGCGAAAAGCTAACAGCATATTAGCCTCGGAGTTTCATATTTGTCAACCTTTTTATTACAGAGAAAGTTTGCCATTATCGCCACAAATGAAAGCCATGCATTCCTTTCCTTGTCGTTCATCTTTCTGGGAAATTCTTGTACAAGTACACGAATCTGTGGTCCATCAAAAACACCTGCCTTGATTTTCTCGAAGGACAAACCAGGGAAGACAGAATATGTGTTGGAAGCGCAGTCACCGTCCGTATTCAACGCCTTGACAAACTGCTTCATCAAACCCAGCTTGATATGAAGCGGAAGAAAAATGATTTTTTCTCTACTGACAATTAGATCTTTGACAATATTTGGCATACCTGCTTCCAGACTCTCACGTATGGGCTACTCCTTCTGGTTCGAATGCTTTTCTCGAGCTCGGCTGTACCACATGTAAAGATAGCAGTGATACTTTGTAAATCCTCCTTGTTGACCTAGGAGGAAATTAACCATTTTGAGGTTCACACAAATTGTTGCAGTTGTCTCGTAGTATTTTAGTAGGTCAATCACATTTTTAATGTCATTATGTTCCTCTCGTAAATACACAGAATGTCCAATTGGAACAGCTGCATAGACATTGCCATTATGAAGTAAAACACACTTCAAACTGCGCTTAGAACTATCTAGAAATAATCGCCAGTCATTTAGATTGTATAATGGCATCCCTAATTCCTGGGGAAGACCTGAGATATTATGACAATGAAAAAGTTATTCTCCTCTGTAAAAATAATGGTACAAAAACTTGCTCTCGATTTCGCAAGTATGAAACTTTAGTTGTATGGCTCAGATGATTCTTTACTTGCAATAATTTAGAGTGAACCAAATCACGCACAAGGTCATTCAGCTCTGGTTGGCTAAACTGTTAAGGAGTTAATGACTCCAGGTCTCATAAGAAGGATCGCCGGATTCTAAAAGTATTTCTAGACTTTCATCAGCAGTCTCTTGCTAATAGGCTCTACCCACATCTTCAGATGGAAAAATCCTTTAAAAACTGGGATTGGGAGCTCATCAGAGTGCAAAGTAGGTCGGATTGAGGAGAGGATACTAGGATATGAGATTTTGTGTCTGTTTTTTTTGCCAATGCCCTTTGTATTGACCAGACAAAAAAACAAACAAAAAAACAGTCAGTTGTGGGGTCCGTCAGTTCTCGCTAGGTCATGGGAATTCCGGAAGGCAAACCCTTACGTTTCCCTTTTGTCCAGTCACGCAGCATTTCCTCGCAGTTATGATACACAGTACGTGAGGCCCATTTCTTGGTTTGGCCGCCAGGAGTAAGTTCAAAGTACGTTTTATAAGCATGCCTCACATATGATGTTACATTACGCCTTTGACGAATATGAGTGAAGCATCCACAAATGTGAACGAAGCTTCCGGCTTGTTCACACATTGACGTCTCATTGTAGCCATGGTCAGATCTGAAAGAAAAACAAAATAATCTTAATATCACTGTTGATAACATAAATCTGTAAGTAATTAATTTGACCCCAAACGGTTAGAATGAAAAACTTAAAATTGCATGAAAACTAGAGCATGTAGAGCTGAACCGTTTTCAGATTTAAATTTAGCAAGTGAAAAACAGAAACAATAAGTAAAAAAATCTTATGCAACTGAGATTTCGGAAGGAAGTTTTGAGCAGTGTAATAAATATAATTCACACCAGTAATAATTCTCTTCACTCATCTATGATACTGTGTTGTCCACCCGTTAACCGTAGTACATTTGGACTCTGTTAAATACAGTAAAGCCCCTAAAAACTCCTCTTTATAAGTCTGAAATTATATAAATTAGCAATGCTCCAAAATATTGAATCAAATAATCACCTTGTTTGTTGAGGTTTGGTATGTGTGTCAATTTAGATCAGCTGTCTGTATAATCGAGAGATAACTTTTACGGATTGCATATAAATAGTATAGCTATTGATATTGATTTAATGACAAAACTTGCCAAGGTAGCAGCCATTAAACCTTGCTATATGAATTTAAAGATAAAAAAATAACTCAAAAGAGAAAACGTGATGAAAGATACCTATTTCAACCAGGAAAGTTTCAAAATCACTGACTCAAATTTAACAAGATTTATTGAACAACAAATAATGGAATATGACTAATTTGAATTTGATAATACGGTTAATGAATATAATCTGTATTTATATATATATTGAATATAATATATATATATATATATATATATATATATTGAATATAGGGAAGTGGCCGATGATTATGCTGTTAAGAGGAATAAGCTATGCAAGGTGGATATTATAGTGAATAAGATATAAAATATGGGGGAATTATATGAAATATAGTATAGTACTGCAACGACGTTATTGAAGTAATAAATCAGGCGAACTTGATGGAGCGCAGCTGAGATAAAAGTGATCCTTAATATGCGCTCCGGACTGGGGGAAACTGGGAAATCTATTTTGATTGGTTTATTTTCAATTGGGTTGTACAAATGTTCTGATTGTTTGGTGTTTGGGAGAGAGTCGTACTTTTCTTTTGAGGTAACAGTATTGGTATCAAAGTTCGTACAAAAGTGGATTTGGGGCGAGATGCATAATTTGCTCAGAGGGAAAATTGCCAACTGCCTCTTTTCGAACTTTGTAGGAGCTTGCAAAGATGTCAGGTGCTAGAATAGTACCTGCAAATTTTATATATATTTCAAAGCTGTTTTGTTGTGTTAATCATGCCTAGTTCAGTTTGATTTTCTTACGGTCCTTTTATTGCGTTTGGAAGCGCCTTGGTGTTCCTTCATCATGCCTTGTTATTTGCTTTAGGTATATTATGATTAAACTTGATTTACTTTTCTCATTAGTACAATTCTTATGTGCACTCGATATATGGTAAAGTTGGACAGGTGATATTTTGTAGTAATTGTCTACTGCCAAAATTTCATCATTGATCTTTGACTTTATTTTGTAGGTTTGTTATCCTATGCGTAATTAGAAATGTTATGCTTACAAATATAGTTATCTTCTTTTAACATTACCATTCCTTATTTCGTTTATATTTACAGAGCATGTAAATATTTTGTAGATGCCAACCCATATATTTGTATACTTTATAATATTTAAACAGGCATGGAGTACAGTGTAGAAATTATAGCGCACGAGTTATATAGCGTACGAAAAGTGCAGGACAGCGGCTTTAAAGTTTCGTTTAAATGAGTCTTTTTAGAGACTCAGGATGGCCGAGTGAATTCGCCGCTGGCTAACAGTGGTCAAGCGACGCGGGAAGCTGTTCGCTACTCGCCTACGCTTTTATTTTTTCTTTGCCCCTTTTCCTACTCCCCTCTATCTACATAATTATCATACATACAAATTAATGCTGCTAAGTATTAACAGGTTTTGAATACTGAAAGAATCCCATTTAAATCAACACGTGCAATATACGACCCAATATTCACGAGAAATATACGTGAATGTAGCACGTGTTTTATGCGAGTTCCGCCCCGGCGAGAACACGTGTCCCTTTCACGTGAAATCTTTTCGCCAAATGAACCAGATATTCTCGTGTTTTTTACGTATCAATTTCATGTGGTTTACATCTGAATTACGCAAGCTGTGACCACTGGGAACGATTTTCGAAGAAATTCTTAGATTCTGAACACACTACTTCTGATTGAAGTATTTGCCAAGGAAAAAGTTGATAAATCGAGAAATGAAATCAGGTGATAAACTCCTTTGTTCAAACCACCTGCCTGCCGAGTGAGAGAGAGAGAGAGAAAGAGAGAATAAGCCCGCAGACTCGACGGCGCAATTTATTAAGCACTACTTTATTTGGTCAACAAAAACGGCGATCCGACAGAAATCTCATAGACTGCGAACCACACTCGCGGCAGGTGAACGAATGACGAATTTTACTGTGATCCTCCTTAAAATTCCAAGGACGATTAGGATCACTGTGAATCTCTTATACACGGTCGTCGAAATACAATTGATATCAACCACAAGGCAAAACGCAAAGCTTTTCAATCCCAAATAAAGACAAATGGCAAAAAAAAGGTGACGAAGTAAGTTCAGTCGAAGATATGTAGACAATGTGACGTTATTCGTTTACTAAGATGGCTTCTAAGATGTTCAACCTAGCTTTATTTCCCTCTTTTCTTTTAATTGTGTTGTTTCCAACCAGAATATTTCTAGTTAGGCTGATGTTATGTGGGCTCTCCATATGATTTTGAAGCCCTCCGTTTTGCAGGTGAATGGTTAAACGCCAACATATTTTGAATTATTATGATGCTTGTTGTCTTCATGGGGGTAGTTAAACTTGTGAACTATGTTGGTTGACTTTAGGCTCGAGGAGATTTAGCAGCTGTTATTTTTCATAAGGAGATTGTTTTAAGTAGCTTTTGCCGTTTTATAGTATATTGTAGAGATATACGAGTTAATCGAGGCAGTTAAAAAAGTACGAGTATATATATATATATATATATATATATATATATATATATATATATATATATATATAGAGAGAGAGAGAGAGAGAGAGAGAAAAAAAGAGGTCTTCATCATGGCGAGGAGAAATAATGAATGAAAAACAAAGACCACCTGGATTTCTCTGACCCCCTCTACCCGGTCTTCGGTAACATTCAAGAACGAAAACAATGGTAAATTTAGGAAACAGTTATTCCTGACCTCAGCTCAAAAAGCCTACCCTTCGAGGGCGTATTTATAAACAAGCAAGTAAAAAAATTCAAACTATCGATCTCGTATTACGCTCTTCCCAGAGCGCCACGACGCCAAAGCACGGCGGAATGGATAATCAGTTCTGTCGAATCAACATGAGATCCCGTTTTCCTAAAAAACCCGTTTCAAGGTCATAAACGTTCAACCCCTCGCCTCCTCAATCGTTGTTTGGTTTGATTCCTGATTCTCCTACCCCGACTCGAAATTCCGTGTGACGTCACTCGTACACTCCTCGTTTGAAGTAACGCCATCTATTGGGAAGCAAATAAACTACACTCACGACGCCTCCCCAGACAAGATTCAACGAAGTCGGGAGAAAATGCGATTGCATTAGTGAAATTTTTTAAAAAGGAAGTTCAGTGCAATGACTTATAATGAAAAAGAAACTATTATTAAAACTGGTAGGCCTACGACCACACTTGCTCTGTCATGCAAAGCAAAGCGTTGCACTTGCAAATACAATGTAGGCTAATATGATAGAACAACTTGGCTAGGTGGTCATGCCTACTTACAGAAGCTATTTTAGCATTTAAATATATTTAAAAAAATAACATTTAAATAAAGTGAGTAGCTTACAATTTTATAGTTTTTTTTAATGAACAACATATTTACTTCAGTTTACATATTTATCTTTGCACAACTTGAATTGCTTCCTCATCTTCAAAAGTAACTGACGCCACTGATATATATATATATATATATATATATATATATATATATATATATATATAAAGGAAGCAACTACAGGATCTGCGGGTGATAATACAACCACCAAAGGGTTATGCCATTTTTATTTTGTCTTTCAAATAAAATTTGAAGACAGAAAGAAAGATGCAGAAACCTGGTGTAGCTGACTATAAATACAAATAGTACAAGAGGAAGAAGAGTTGGACGCGAATGAGCAAATGAGACAAGAAACCGGAGATTTTAAAGGCAAGAGAGAGGGACATTACAAGAATCCAGAATCAAAGGGAGCAGAAGGCGGCACAGTGAAGGCGATCCTTTATCGAGAAGACAGAAATAACGCCAGGAATTCAAAACTTTTCTCCCCTGGCGTTATTTCTGTCTTTTCAGTAAATGATCGCCTTCACTGTGCCGCCCTCTGCTCCCTTTGATTCTGGATTCTTCTAATGTCCCTCTCTCTTGCCTTTAAAAACCTCCGGTTTCTTGTCTCATTTGCTCATTCGCGTCCAATTTTTATTACTCTTGTACTCTTTCTCTCTTTCTCTCTCTCTCTCTCTCTCTCTCTCTCTCTATATATATATATATATATATATATATATATATATATATATAGTATATATATACAATAAGTTTTGCGAATCAGTAGGGCAAAACAGAGGAAGGGAAATGGCTGTTTGTGTTGGTGTTAGGACAAGTTATGACAAGTCAGGAACTGCAGCCGCACGCTCCTGCCTCGTCTATTTAAGAAGCAGTAGCTGATCGCAGATCGTCAGTCACAAATTTTTCAACAATGGAGAAGGTTGAGCACCGCGCAGTGATCAAATTTTTTACCAAGGAAGGCAAGAATGCAAAAGAGATCCATGAAAGAATGGTTGCAGTGTACACCGACACCGCCCCTTCATATGCAACAATTGCTCGCTGGAATAGAGAGTTCCGCCATGCTCGTGAGTCCCTTGAAGATGAACCCCGTCCAGGACGCCCGTCAGACGTGACCAACGAGGACAATGTGGCCCGTGTGGAGAGGATGATCCTCAAAAATCGACGGGTCAAGGTCGAAGAAATCGAGCGAGAACTTGGAATATCACATGAAAGTGTTATCAACATCATCCACAACAATTTGGCCATGACCAAGGTCTCCTACCCGTTGGGTCCCTAGAAACCTCACGCCCCATGATCGACTTCAACGTCGTCAAAGTTCACAAGGCCAGCGTTGCACAAGCTGCCCTGCGAATACTTTTTATTCCGCCAGCTCAAGGCTGCACTGCGTGTAGGTCGGTTTGGGGAGGATGAAGATGTCCAGCTCGTCGTTCAAGAGTGGATTGAACAGCAGTCGGGAGATTTCTGGTTGTCGGGAATTCGAAGCCTCTGGGTCAAGTTTCGCTAGTGCATTGAAGTCGAGGGTAGCTATATTGAAAAATAACAAAACACTTTTCCTTATATCTCGTTTCTTTATATCCGAATTGCAAAACTTATTGACTGCCCCTCGTATATATTAGTGGAGTTGGGTATCAGTCTTTCTTGAATGCAAATTTGATTGAAGATCATTGTGTACTTTGCCTCAATTAATTTCCTTTGGCAACTTTCTCTTCTTCTATCTTTTTTATTCCATCTTGTAGATGGTGGATTACTTGTCCAGTATTCATCTCTTTATTTTAAATGAAGGTGTTTGGTAAAAAACAAACTAAAGTTTTCGATCTTATTCGATCATCTTCGGAGAGTTTTGAAATGTTCTTGCCTCCTTTACCGATGTAATGAGTGGAGTGAGGATCTGGCAGAAAGGACCTGCACCGCAGGCAAAAGTTGGAGCCAATAAATGTCGCAACCCAGAAATTAGCCAAGAAAGTCTGGTCCACAATGGCCAATGATATCCTACCAGAATTACGAAGAACTAGACGCAGGATAAACATCCCTGCCAGGCTGCACGGGAAAGTCGGACGTAACCGGCGATTCCCGAGCACCAAAGTCTGTTCGGAGGAGAACATAAGACCAATCTACACCTAAAAACACCAAACACCAGCAACACACACCATGGTGACACAAAACACGATTCATAACATGTAAAACTAAAGAAGATAACTCACACGAGGTATAAACACATGACTGCGAGCTTACAAAGGCTTGAAAGCTCAAACACACAGCCTAAATAACACAGACGAAAGAAGTACAAATACATTGAAAAACAATAAGAAGAACACGCACAAAACGAAAACATGAGAAACGCAATACTCACACAAAAGAAAAAGATCTCAATTAAAATATAAAGCAAGCTAACGATGACCCTAAAACAAGGGCAACCCCCCCCCCCCACTTCACCATCTTTTTATCTACTACTATCCTTTCAAAGAGTGAATATACCATCAGTAAAAGAAAACAACTTTTAAGGGGTATTTTATCCGCCTTGGTTAAACGTAACGTTAGAGGAAATAAGCCACTCCTGTGAGTGGAATTTTTAAAATAGTTTTAATGTGTGATTCCAGCTTGTCGCTTTTTGTTTTTATAATGGTGTTATTAACGAGCATATCTCTCGTTAGGTTATTATTATGGAGACTCTCCATATGGTTCTTAGGCCCTCCTCTTTGTAGATGCATAGTTAACCGTCTCGAAAGTGTGGTAGTTGTCATGCCAATATATTTTGAGTTTTTATCAAGTTTACAATCTTTATCGGGGCAGATGAACTCGTAAACTATGTTGGTAAACTTGAGATTCCAGGAGTTTAGGCAGAGGTTGTTTTTCATCAGACGATTGCTGGCTTTTGTTGTTTTATAATATATAATGAGTTGGATTTTATCCATTTGATTTTTACCCCCTGATGTTACGGTTAATAATCTCCTTGATATTTTTTCATCTATTTTATACGCCGTGAATATCTGATTTCTGTAATACACTTTGGTGTTATTGACTTCTCCATGATTACTTTCAGTTTTATCCGCATGTTTGTAATGGTTATTTTAAAATGATTGGAGTTGTTTGGCAATCATGCTGTTCGAGAAACCATTATACACGAGTATTTGTTTTACTCGTGCAAATGAACTTGCAAATATAGTTCGAAAGTCCTTGGATTCATCTTTTCATTTTCCTGTTGGTTAATTTTCATATTATTGCTTTCCTCACGTGCCACTTTGTTAGTTTTTATTATATATATATATATATATATATATATATATATATATATATATATATATATATATATATATATATATATATATATATATATATATATATATATATATATATATATTTCAGAATAGATAAGAGATAAACTCTTTGTTTCACCTAAGTAAACAAATATATTTAAATTTACAATAAATTTTGGCTTATTTTCTAGAGTCCTTTGCCGTTCGAGGCATCGTCCAGGAGTTCAATGGGCAAAAATATCTTTGATCCCCTTTTCTAAGTAGTAAAATATTATATCAACTCGTCAAATGATTCCGTATTGATCTCAATGATTTTGACACAATTCTTAATAGGTAAAGAGGGTCAATAGACGCTGCTATACATTTGTTGCCTCTTTGTTCCTATGGTGAAATGAGAAATCGATCCCCTACCGTGAAATAATTAATGCAAAGGTATCGTAATTTCTCTTAATCACACGATATTTCTGACCTCCGTCAAAATGAAAAAGTAAAGTATAAAAGTGAGGTCACTTTTAGAGTTGATTGAGACATTTTACGGTGCCAAAAAGTAATGATATGGTGCAACTTTCACTACCTCAGAAAAAATGATGTGTCTATTTTCTTTTGTTTTTTTAGGTAGCGGAGTTAGGTCGGAGTTTGGTGGGGGGTTAGGTTGAGGGTAGGGTAGTTAGAATAAGTTTGGTTTGGTTTTCTAAGCGAATTAGGATCCAATTGAACATAAAAATGCTTCCATTTGACCAGCCGTGATTCAATCTATATTTATTTACTCTTTGTCTTTGGTCCTTAATGAACAAAGAAAGGAAAAATTGCCCCCATAATAAAGAAGCTTTGATAATCTGCTGACCCCTCTTATCAAATTTCAAGTTTTGTAGACAAAATTATTTCGGTAACCATTGCGCTTTACAGATTATTTCTCTTTTGTTTTCTCTCAGTCGCTTGAGACTTTGTCCACACCGAAATTAAAGATCAAATCTTTATTATCCTCATTCTAAATACCAGTGCTGGCTAAATAGCGTTACTTCTTAGCCGTCCGTAATACCAAATTGATGATGTTAGTTTGTTGATATTCCTGTACAAACTCTGACTTATTCTGTAAGTACTTAAGCTCTTTTAGCAATGGTTTTCTCAATGCATCTACGCACAAGTAGATGGCATTTAATTTGTCCCAATTAGAAAATCGTAACACTTCCCAAATTTATGTTTTAAGCAGATTCTAAGATCGCTATATTTCAATGTTCATAAAATAACCGGATATTTATTCTAATCCTATGATGCAAGGCATTTATACTAGCCGCTAGCACCACCATATCTCCTTTACGCACCAATAAACTCACCTTGACAAACGTGCGGTCGAATCCAAGTACCGGAGCAAACAGTAGTGTCTTAACTACAACCAGATTTCTTTGATTCCACCCATGGTCATAATCTCACGTTAGTAGCCTTCTAAAAAGGAATTTTTGTGACTTGATTTTTCAGATCACAGAAATGCTTCTCGCTACCTGAAATAAGAATAAAACTTTCAATGATGAGTCGGAATAAGATAATATTTTAAGCTAATTTTCCGCGAGCACATTAGCCTACAGACCCTAAGACTGTCACAAGAATACTGAGCGCTGAATTCACTACTAATTTCTGGCCCTTCCCTCATCTATTATTGATATTTTAGCTAATGACTCTGTAAATATTAGATGGAATCGTTGGTTAAATTGCCATGGACCATAGCAATTTTTTTAGCAATGTGATGTGATACTTTATTGATGGATCGATAAATCCATGTCACGAAACACCAAATAGCACGCTTGAAAGTTTTTAAAATAGGCTATTAAAGAGAGTGGTCAAGTTGAGGAGGAAATTGTGTATGATATATTGTCCGATTAATACAAAAAAGAATTGCAACCAAGCAGGTTTGTATCGAAAGAACAGATATGAATCACTGTGGAAGACCGTAGGGGTCATGTAGTGGTAGAGGAAATGGTTCGGGAAGAAATTAAGAGGGTAGAGGAAGAGTTGACAGCTATATACCAGAGCGTGGTGTTCTTTGTGAGTAGGTAGAGGAGGTATTGATCACGACTTCAGCGGCGGGAGAATGGGGGATGGAAGGAGAGGCACGCACCATGGTAACGCGCTGTTTGTGTTACCGATACTGTGTGTTAGTAGGTAATGGCTGGAAGTATTCGAGGTCTGCGTTGTATTTCAATGCCATTGTAGCATACGGTCTTGTGTGTATATATATGTACATATGTGGAGTTTCTTGCGAGTTTCCCTACTCGTCGCCTTAGACGTGTGTGTTGAATGGTGTTAGTTTGTTGATTTCATGGTGTGGTATCCTTTCGTGTGTTGGCCTTTTGAATTCAGAGCAGAGTTTTGAATTCGTTGTGCTTTCCTCTGCCTTGTGTGACACGCAGTGACGAGTGTGATTGGAGAGTATGTAAGCAATGGTCTAACTCATGTGTTATATAAGTGTAGTTTACGGCTGGCAGGATAGAACATGTGCAGCTTCTTGTTACCCCTAAGATTTTAGTGTGAGTCTTGCTCGGTCCGGATAGTTGGGGGCTGGTGTGTGTTTGAGTATGTTGTGCATGTAGGGATCACGTGCGCCGTAGAGCGACACCTGTGTCTTCTGAGGATCCGTAGTATGAGCCACTTATTCTCTTTTTGTTCTGTATTATTTGTGCTTGGTTGCGACCTGTTTGGTCCCTGGTCGCAGATGTGTCTTTCTCGGCATAGGACAGTATGTATGTTTGTCTGCTGTTCTCAGGTAGGCGTGATCTGTCACTTGTGGACATTAAATAAAGTGTATGTGCCAGTACGCTAACCTGGGCTACGGCTGCGCTTCGTATAAGTGGGCGTGATGTTGTATTTTATGTGGCATTCCTGGTCTGTAAGGCATTGGGGAAGAAGCCTTTTGGTACAGAGAGGGAGCTAATCGTTGTGGCTATATTTCAAAGGAGACCCTCCTGGCACACATTGTCGAAGGCCTTCTCCACCTTCTTATTGACGGAGAGGGTTTATGTGGTGCTTTTTGTATTATGTGATGAACGATGGTTACAACCGCTTGGGTGGACCGACCACTCCTGAAGCCTCATTGGCAGGGAGAGATCCAGTTCCTCTCCTCTGCAGACTAGTGTTGACCAAACGTTCTAGTATCTTGCCTCAAAGCTCTACCAGAGCAATAGGTCTGTTAATGTTGGGGTGTTTGCAGTTTTTGTGCAATAGGATGTTGTGTGAGATTCTGAATGGTTGTGGGAAGTGGTCAGAAGCGAATGAAGCGTTCAATAGGTGGATTAATGTAGCGAAGATGGTTTCAGGAAGGTGGCGAATTATGGTGGCTAAAAGGCCGGATGGGCCGGGCGCGTGTTTTGGTGATCTGTTTCCTCGACGGTTAATGTGGTAGTGTTATCGAGCACCACCGGGAGGGAGGGCCCAAGCTCATCGGCCTGAAGCCGGCACGGTGTCCCAGTGGGACCTAAATGCACCGAGGATGTCATACGGTTGAATGGTGATGGATTTTGGTTGTTCTATGCCTAATACCCTCTTTAGGCGCCGCCAGAAGAAGGAGAAGAAGGAAGGGTGAGTGGAGCAAGCGCCATCACATCGTGCCACTGGCGGTTTCCATCTCGCATTGGAGGAAGCGAGACGTTGGAGTGTGGTGTTATGTTGTCTTGAGCCTTTACGTAATGAGAATTTGCGTGTTTGAAGAATGTAGTCTTTTATGTGTGTGTATGTTTTACATGGTGTGTGTAGGTTTCATGCGGTGTTTATGGTGTCAATAAGTAAACACCAGTGATTCTCTATGTGGCTAGGGTTGGTGCTCTGTAAATTTAAAATGTGTTCTTAGTTATGTTTTGTCTTTTGAACTCCTCAAAGGGAGGGAGGATGTGGATATAAGTATTGGCCATTCATGAGATCATCATGCAAATATGGATATGGTCAGATAGTACGTGGAGCCCTTTAGCAATGTGCGTGTTGTGGCGTGTAAGATGATCATTAAAGAAAGATCACGTGCCCAGACAAGGTATCTCTGCGATGCCCATAGAATGGGGGAAAGGGCGGGCCAATGTGCTCGCAGCGATTTTACTGTAAGGCACAGGCCAGATACTTCCCCCCCCCATTAGTAGGGTTCAAATAAGTGTGGGAGTGAAAGCGTTCAGGTGCCCTGAAAAGAAGAGAAGGAGAGTGGTTAGATATAACCCGGGGTGGGACGTCTATGTGTAGTTGTTGACGTGGTGGTCTTAAGTGAGTGGCCACTAAGATAGGACCAGAGGTCCTGTATACTTTGGAGCTAGAAATGAGTCATCTAGTGTGTTTGTGAGGGAGTGGTGTACAGACCTCTTAACTAGGATGGCTGATCACAAATGCAGCGCCTGTGATGTAAGGTAGGTGTGGTATCTTGCAATGCGAATTATGTTGTTGGATAAATGCAGCTGTTGGATTTAAGGAAAATAATGTCTGGTGTTTGCGTTCAGTACCCAGCTAGCGACGATATGGCGAATACCATGCTAACTTTGTACGTTTAGTTGCAAGAAGCTAAGTCGACCTATGGTCGGGAGCGAAGTGCGCGTGTAACTGCATTGGCGATAGCCCCTTTCCTCTCCTCGATTACTTCCCATAGTACCAAGAAACTGTGAGTAGGGGCGGCTACGAAATCAGCTGCCTTCCCCTCCTTGATTTAATGCCATTGTACCAAGAAATTGAGGGTAGGGTTGGCCACTAAACCCAATCAGCCACTTGTCCGTGGGGAGTAGATTTGGTTGGTGGGTTTCGTGTTATTGGATATGGAGGAAGTAACTGGAAAGGGATGGGAAGAGTGGTTGAGCGAGTGAGAGAGAGTTTGAGAGAATGGAAGGGGGTAAAGACGGTGGGAGGGGGAAGCAATGGAGGGGTGGTAGTAGAAACGGTGGAAGGGGAGTGAGGGAAGAGGGAGGGGGTTTGGACCTAGATGAAAGAGGGCTAAGAGCATTGGAAGGACGACAGTGGATAGCAGGAAGAGGGGCGAGGGGGGGGGGTAGAAAGAAGGGAAGGGACAGTAGGAAGTAAGGTGGGGACTGTGGCAGGAGTGGGGGCAATAGGAAGAAGGTAGGGGTCGGAGCAGAGGGGCGTGGTGGAGCCGGAACAGATAAGGAGGAAAGGAGAAGCTTGGTGTTCTGGTGCGGGTTATGTGCTGGTGAGGGTGCTGTTGCTGTAGCTAGTGGTGGTGTAGGTGGTGGTGTGTAGTTGGTGGTGGTCTAGTTGGTGGTGAGATAGATGATGGTGGTGGTAATAGTGCTGTAGATGCAGGTGGTTTAGGTGGTTGTGATGTAGGTGATATACGGGTAGGTGCTGCAGGAGGTGTTGTCGAAGTTGGTGGTGTTGTAATTGTTTGTGTTGTAAGTAGTGGTGGTGTAGGTGGTTTTGATGTAGGTAGTGGTGTTTATCTTGGTGTAGGCTGTGGTGTTGGTGTAGGTAGTGATAATGGTGTGGGTGGCGGTAGTGTAGTTGTTGGTGGTGTAATAGGTGATTGTGGATAGATGCTGTTGCTCTAGGTGATCTAGTTATAGGTGGTGTAGTTGGTAGCTGTGGTGGTGGTGTAGGTGTCGATGGTGTAGGTGGTATAGTTGGTTGTGTGTAGGTGGTGGTGAACTAGGTTATGGTGGTGTTGGTCTAGGTGGGCGGTGGTGTAGGTAGTGGTGATCTAGGTTGTGGCGGTGTAGGTTGTAGGAGTCAAAATAGTGGTGTAGGTGGTATAGGTTGTCTATATGATGATTCGAAAGAGAATGCAAAACAACATAAGGGTTTCAAATTTGTTCAGAATATGTCGAATAGTTACATAACCAACACACAAAAAAGAAAAACGGGAACCAACAGACCGCCCGACATAGTCAGATGTAGAGTCGCCCAGGACTAAAAATAGATAAATTATGAATGGAATAAAGGATTGGTCTCCTCTCTCGTCTCACTACCCATTGAAGGTACGAGGGGTTTTACAGATGAGAAGGGAGGAGGAGTAGTGGGTATAATTTATTTTATCCTCTTGCGGACTCTTCACTATTATAATAGTCGACTATTTTGAGACATTTAAGTTGCCTCCTCATACTCGACAAAATAGTTGAGAAGAGAATAAAAGGAGGGAATGGGCTATGGACTTTAGGAGGGCCAGAGGGGAGGGGGAGGGCAGTCCTATCAAGCATTTCAACACTTTTCGTTTTAATGTTAGACAATCTCCTTAAAATTAATAGCAATTATCGAAATGAGAATGAATGGCAAGCCCATGTTATTTCAGAACGTGTAACATCATCTTTCCCCCTGTATTGGGTCTTTTCAGGCGAGGCAAATAAAGCAGGAGATTGAAAAAGAGGTAAAAAGGACGATCCGAGAGAGTCAGGAGCACCAGGTTCTCTTGGGGAACTTAGGTCGGGAGAACCTCCCGACCCTCGGGATTTCATTTGTATTTGGAGCATCGTAACACCACCCATCACCCGATGAGTGTATGAGGTAACAGGTAATGGTTTCAAAAAATGGTAAAGACTTATTCACCCTTCGGAAAATGAAAGGTGAAAATGTTTTTATATTTTGTTTTGTTATAACCAAATGGAGGATATTTTAAGGACCTAATTTCCTTTACCCAAATTAGAAGAATTTATTTTGTAAAGATTTAAAAAGGGAGATATTAATAAATAGATAAATATGATCTCAGTTTAAAGGTTTAAAGAAAAAAATTACACTCTCATTATTACTTTATTTATTTATGCGTGCCAACTTTCACCCCCTATATTCTACGAGTTTATTACAAATATATATTATTACTTTCTTATATTTTCATCCTTTTTCCTCATTCATTTATCTCTTTCTTTCGTAAAAAAACAAAACAAAGATGAGAAGATATTCTTAATTCTCTTTTTTTTCCTTATTTTGTTCTTCTCCACCTTAACATAATCTTCTCTTATGGTTCTAAGTTTTGGCCTTCTTGAATCTCGACTCGTCGTTCGATAAAATTCAATCCTTCCTTCTTAAACCTGACGTTTAAACTCCTCTATTACTCTGTCATATTCTTGATCCTCCTCCCACATCCTTTCTATCGCATCTAATCTTTCCATCTCTATTTAGGAGACTGATCAAAAAATTGAATTGAGAGATGACCAATTTTTCAGGAGGTCAGGAGCTCGTGAAAATGATGCGGTTGACCGGAATAAAGCTTCTCGACAACCGAGAAAACACAACCGCGCGATTACTTATATAAACTCGGTATCACAGTTGGGAGACAAAGATCAAAAGTAAAGTACCTCAAATATTGAATAATAAAAGGAAAAGTAAAATGACACGGCCTTTTTGCCTATCTATAACAGAAGTGAGCTTTTTATTAATCAATGTTTATCTCATAAGTGATTTCAGTTCATTCGAAAATGAAATAATTTTGAAAAGTTTTCAGAAGGAAATTGGTTTAAGGAAAAGGGTTGAAAAAATATATAGTTTTTTAGCGAATTTTGGTGTGTTTAAATATGAAATAATAAACGAAAAGTGATTTAGAATGGGAGAAAAGAGTAATTGCGAAACAAGACAAAAAATATTTAGCAGGAAAGAGAAATTACAATAATGGAGTGGGGAGAGGGAACTGTGGCCATGCCTCTGCTAAAACTGAAACCTGGAGGAGCGGCACTACATTAAATCTAATAGAAGTGAAAATAAAAAAATTAGCGAACTCTCTCGGGTCTTCTTTTTCAAAAATTTGAAATCTCTCAATATCGTTTCTAAGTAGATTTAGACCCAATGACGTGTAACAGAGGGCGTTAAATTCCATTTAAAAAAAAAATAAATAAAATGTCTAATTATTGGGCTTTGGTGTTTAATCGTACTATTTTTATTTTTCTGTCTGTATGTTTTTATCGTTAATAGATTTAATCTTTTAGTTTGTTCTCTTACTATTTCTATTTTTTTTTGTTTTTCTGTCTTTTCTTATTTGTATTTAACTTCGGTTATTTCCTCGTTCTCGGGTGTTTGCTCCACTTCTGTATTTGCTGGATCTATTCTTCTCTCTTCATTCTAGTTAGGCTGACATAAAACTCTGATTATTTGGCCCACTCTGGTTTAACCCCCCACCCCCACCCCCCAGATAATAAAGCGAAATTTTGATAATCTCCGACTATCTTCGATGAGCTCCAAACTCCGCCCAATCGCCTATCGCAAATCCATCCGGAGACTGTGCCAAATGGAGGAACATAGAAGGAAGTTTAAATGGAGAGTGGAAATAAAGATAGGAAGAGTATGGATATAGGGAGAGAGTAAAAAGTGGGCATAAGTGGTGTTGGGTGGTGCTACTATCTCGGTGTGTAGCACTTTTATCTTCTTTTGTCCCTTTCCTGTTATTGATTGCCCCTGTTCCTTGTAAACCCCGTTTGAGAGCGCCAGGAGCAAACCATTTCCAAAGGGGTTTTCGCCATTATTTCTCACTCTGGAAGGTGGATTGATTATTCTATAGCTGGTGTTCATTTATTTAGCCTTGGAACGGCCTGTGTGCGCTTGTTGCGCCATATCTTTGTCTCTTCGCATTTTCTGCGGGGTGTTCGTTAGTCCTACGTCGGCTAGGAGACGCGCACTCCCTTTTGGGTGTGCGCTTCCCAATCTGAGAACGTGCGTTGCCTTCCTACGGACCCCTTACATTCTTTTGCTCGCGAACATTTTGCATTTCGGATGTCTTTTTTTTCCTGAGGTACATTCCGTTCACCGTTTGCAGTGCACAGCTTCTTTTGGAACACTGTAGCTTTGAATGGATACTGTGTGGCGTGTTTTGGAGTTTGAACCCCATATAAGACCAACACTTCTGTTTTTTATGAACCGTTTGAGCCCCACACAACGTCATATGCGAACACTTTTTGTGCCAAATTTCTAATTGATTGTAGCTTCTCCGCAGGATGTTCGTTAGTCCTTCGAGGGAATTGGAAGTACGAACTCCCTTCTGAGACTCTCATCGGCCAGTTAGGAGTAAGCCTTGCCTTCCTAGGGTCATTTGTCGTGTTTCTTTGTACTTTTTCTTTCTGAGACTGATTTTTGCACTGGCCTTATGCGGGTTGCCTTTCTTGGGGATGGGGGTGCGTACAATATCTTTTGGGGTAATTACCCTGTATGGGCGTGCGTTATGATTGGGAGTGTGTGTGGGGGGGATGGGGGCACCACAACAGGACACTCGCTAAACCTTCTTATGCTGTTGGGCGTATTTCCCTATGTGTTTTTCATGGCTACGATGTTAAACCCTTCTCGGTTGAAGTTTTCTTTAGCAGTATTTCGTTTTCTTTGGAATTACCATGGATAACTTAGCTAATCATTTTTTGCAATTTTTCGAAGAATTTCTTCGTTGCGATCGTTTTTTTATTATTATTTTCTCAATCCTTTCCTCGTTTCCACCGTTTACTATTTGTAACTTCTGTCCCTTGATGTGCGCCTCTAACTTTTATTTCCAACCTGTTATGGGCCGTTTCCTTCTACCTTTATGCGCCTAGTTCCTGGTTCCTCGGCCTGGCTTAGTCGCACCTGTTTAAGGTAGTTACTTTCATTGAATCCTTACGCCAATATCTTTGCTTTTTGACGATGGTTACGAATGAATAACTTTGGATTTAGTAGCCCCCCTCAACCCCCCAAAACAAGAGGAACATTCACCTGAAAACCTTTAGCACGTTGTGAACACCCATCTTCTGCAACACGTATACGTGGTTCTCGCGTATGCATAGGGCTACAAACTGCAAAGAATTCGTACTTAATTTTGCTAAATGATAAATCCATTGCGGCGTCATCGTCTTCTTGTTCTTTTGGGTGCTGCAGGCTACATCTGGAAAGAAGAGTAACTATTAGTTGCTGCGTCGGAGTGCAGCGTATCTATGCTGGGTTTTCTATATATACGTTCGCTATTTGAGTATATATATATATATATATATATATATATATATATATATATATATATATATATATATATATATATATATATATATATGTTCAAATAGCTGCAGGTAATATTTCTATTGCTCCTTGCCCGGCCGTTATATGCGAATTTAACTAGTTTGTTTGTGAGGAAGGTTGTGGCTCTAGTCGCGAACGCTTCCACATGAGGAGGGCCTGCTGGTACTCAAGGTCGTCGATCGGTATCCACATTCGATCCCTGCTCTTGCATTTCTCTAAGGTTGAAGGCGCGGGCGTCGAACCTTGGTACGGCAAACGCGATCCCATAGACTAGGTCGCTAAGCAGGAACGCCACGTCCTGATACCGCCGTCCAGTAGGTTGTACCGGAGGCAGGCAGAGAGGAAATGGACCAGGAGGTGTTCCCCTTTCCCTGACCCAGATTGCATTCCTGGGTTTCTGCCGCATGAGCCGCTCAACTGTCTCGACCTGCCATACCCGTAGTGCCTCACCCAGGAACATATGGTAATGCCCCTTTCGTACTTGGATACCCTTTATCTCCGAGACCCTTTTGTCCAAGTACTGCTTCCGTGAAATGTAGCATCAGGGGCTCTTAAAAAGCTGGTGTTCAAGCTTAAGAAGGCCTTTAATTATTTGCTTGCAAGGGATTCCCACCAGTGATGGCGGCCACTTGGTGCTGCGGGTGAAGCCGCTGGGCTTCGTGCCCCCAGTCTCAAAGGTTCTCCCTTTGGTACAGTACGCGTAGTTGTACGCGCTCTGATGTGCGGTTTAAAGTGTATCGCTGGGTGAATCTATTTGGCCGCCCCGATCCACACATGTAGCCCTGGATGTGCTGGTTATTTGTGGTCGTATCTACCTAGTACCCCTATACGGCCCCTACATGGTGAAAAAAGAAGGGAACTTGATCAGCATTGGGGGATTGTTCCAGCTAAAAGCCCACCTAGACACCTGGCAGGAGGGGGAGTTGGCTCTTTGGTGAAAAAACACCGGGTAAGAGAGATACACACACTACACCAACCACTTACGTCGAGGGTAGGCGCGAAGGACCTGGGCGCGTAGAGGGAAATAGGTGGGAAGCAAATCGATAAACTGAAGGCATGTTTCTAATCACTGAGGAATTCTTTGCGGAAAACGCTGGCTTTCGAAGGGGAACGCTGAACGTACACTGAATACATGGTTAACTTAGCCTAGGTGGCAGCTTTGCTCTGTGCTTTGAGAGACTTGTTTGCTTTGGAGGGGTTCACTTTTGTTTCTCCTTTATGTTCGTCCCTTTTTTCTCAGATTAAAAGCAATTTTTGGTCATAGTTTATAGACCCTTCGCCGCCATTGGAAATAGCCGCTAGAAAATGAGAAAATAGCAGGAAACTAAATTGACAGCTAATTTCCTCCATTCTTTTATAATTTTCTTGCCATTTAACAGTTTCCCCCCGGGTTATCGCTGTTATTTCTGACTGGTATGTGCGCCCTAATTTGTAGAAGTGTTTCCCGTTGCTAGGATGGCGCATTAATTTGTTAGGGGATTTTCCTTTTATTTTGCCGCGGAAACTTAATTTCCTAGGCCTTGTATTTACTTGCAACGAAGCGTCTGGTCTTGTCGTTGCTTTTTTTTAAATGAGTAAAGTTCAATTGTACCCATTTAGAGCCATGAAATGACCCATATGACCATGGGACCTATGGTTATTTACCCTGGAGATTTCAAAAATGCCATCGGATTTGGCGCTGGGTGGAGCCATCTAGTGGCAGAAGCCTCATTTAGCCATTCAAACGCACTTGTAAGTGATTTGAACGATGGGAAACCATCATTGCGATAATAATTTATTGTCTTCTCAAAAAATGCGAGGGGCATTGTAGGGAATTTCCCTCTAGTTTTTTTCTACGCTTAATAGAGGGCTTTCTTGAAGATGCACAATTATGGGGAAGTGGGAATTGAAGGTTGGCGTTAAACACCCTGGAAAACAACAACCCAGACAAATTCAAGATACGCAACATTTTCCTGGGTAATATTTTCCAGTTTTTTTGTTATTAACCGATTTCCGCGGTGGTTTTCGCTCTTAATTCTGATTCTGGGAGGAGCGAACTAATTATTAAACGTGTTTCTCCCTCGCTAGTGCTCATAGGAAGCTTTGGCAGGTAATTTGGGGGGCGCATAAAAATACTCTTCTAGGCCTTGAATAAAGTCCTGGAATAAACCTAGCTGATTTTTTTTGACGGTGGACAGTTTCCTTTAGAACAACAGAAATTTTGTGGGAATTCTGGGAAGTGTTTGAGGATGGGGGGACTACCCCCAACAAATACGCAAAAAAGAGAATAAAAAAAAATACAGAACACGGAAGATTAGGTTAGGTTATCTTCGTCATAAAAACGTTGCACATTCATTTTGTTAGGTTAGGTTAGAATATTTTGGGGAGCTTACAAACGTCAATAGTTAGGTTTGGTTAGGTTAAAGGAGTATATATTACCAAATTTCTGTGCGGTAACCAGTTTATAGCGGTGAATTTCCAATTTCGCTAGTTTTAGTCGGGTTGGTTATGAGTTCACATGAATGGAGAATTATCTGACTCCAAAGATAATCCTTCAAGGGTATTCTTATTGATGGATGTTGTTAGCGAAGGTTTACAGGTAATCGAGGTAAAGAAGGACTTTGAGAAAGGAAGTAGCAAAATATGCTTTTATTCTAAAAAGGGCCTTTTAAAGAGACAAAATATTAAATTCTAGAGCGACAAGACAGCCGGTAGCGACCCCGCCCATCCGGCACCGGGACAGGTACCATGCGCGAAGATCGCCCAAAATGAGACATTCAATAAGAATGTGCCGAACCGCCTGGGGGACAACGCAGTTTTCACAGGAGGGCACTGGCGAGCTCTCAATCAAATGGCGGTGTATCTTGCGAGTGCGCCCAATTCGGAGGCCACAGAAAGCAACCTGAAGCCTTCGCCGCATTGGGGGGGTAGGTCCATAGGAACAGGCGCGGCGCAATAGCACGCAACTTTACGTTGCCTTCGACCGTCTCCCATCTTCTTTGCCAAGCAGCCCGAAGAGCTGCCCGTATTCCTGCCATGTAGTCGGTGTGAGGAAGAAGGAAACGCTAGGCCGGTCGCAGAGTCATCGCGGACTCTTTGGCACCCTCATCGGTGCGCTCATTCCCCTCAATTCCTACATGACCATGAACCCAGAAGAAGATAATCTCAACATCCGCCCCGCTCACCAAAACCGTGGCGTAAAGTATATCGCGGACCAATGTATGCGGAGATTCCAATGAACCGAGAGCACTCATGACGCTTTGTGAGTCGCTATAAATCACAATCCGGTCTCCGAAAAGGACACGTCACATAATCTCTTGTAACGAGTGGTGTATTGCCACCAGCACGACTGTGAAGACAGACGCATCGCCTGGCAAAGCCCCGTTGACTTCAAACAGAGGGATACGGCGTGAAAGCCGACCCCTTCTTCGGACTTGGAGCCATCCGTATAAACTGGTACGGTTCCAGCGTGACACGAGATGTGCTCCAAAAAGGTTGAACGCAATACTCCCGGTGCTGTACAAGCTTTGGGAGCATAGGCGTGGCGACAAATAGCCAAATGTGGTAGCCCCAAGGTGGTGTCCTGGGCAGAACCTAGCTCTCGAAGGAGTTTCCTGGCCCTAAACCCAAAGGGATTAGGGTATAATTGGCGTCTCTCAGCGGCAGAGACACCGTTGAAATCAGCTGTGGATGCAGTGAGAGCTGTTGGCGACTGAGGGAGGCACCGGGCTCGCACGTACAGGCGAGTGATGCATTGTACGCGGCGTAGAGTGAGTGGCATCTCCCCGGCATCACCTAGTAGGCTCTCAATGGGGGAATTGCGGAAGGCACCGGTTGCCAGGCGAAGGCCAGTGTGGTGGATCGAGTCCACCTTCCGCAATACACGCTTGGCTGCGGCTGCATAAAACTCGCATCCGTAGTTGAGCTTAGAACGAACAAAGGATCGATAAAAAAATATGGCAGTAGCCCTATCAGCGCCCTAAGCGTTAAACGTCACGGAACGGAGAATGTCCATGGTGCGGGTACAGGAGACCCTCAGGCTGTGAATATGAGCCGACCAGGTAAAGCGTCAGTCAAATACAAGACCAAGTAAACGGTGCGACTCAACCACTTCCAGGCGTACCGCATTAGGAAACAAGTCTGGATCTAGGTGGAGCCGTTGATGGCGGCCGAATTGCACCACCTTAGTCTTGGTCAAGGAAACCCGAAGCCTGTGCTTTGGCATAGCGAGAGACACGGTTCAATGCTTGTTGGAGTCGACGCTCCAGAGTTGGCATCTGTGCCGCCCCAAAAGAGATCGAAAGGTCGTCCACGTATAGCATAACGATAACATCTTCCAGCAGCACTGAAGTGATGCCGTTGATGCTCGGGGCAAAGAGTGTGACATTGAAGACACTTCCCTGCGGGACATCCTCTTCCTACTCCATTGCGCCGGAGAGGAACACCCCCCTTCCTCCCTCGCAATCCGTACGTGGAATCGACGATCTCGCAAATATTCAGATATACACATTGGGAAGCGTCCCCTCGCGGCCATCATGTGGAGAGTCTCAATGATACCGTATCGCTATGCGGATAATAGGTTTTCTCCAGATCGAAAAATACCGTGGCGTAGTGCTGTCTAAGAAGGAAGGTCTCGCAGACGGCATTTTCCAGTCAGAGCAGAGCATCCGACGTGGAAGGAAAATTGCGGAAGCCGCACTATGCAGAATACAGATGGCCTCCGCTGTCCAGAAAAAGGCTAATCTAACATTTACCAATTTCTCCATCAACTTGCACACACAAGAGATTAAAGAGATTGGGAGGAAACCGGCCGGAGTAGAGTGATCTCTTCCTGTTTGAGAAAGGCGAGCACAGTAGCGATTCGCCAAGAATCGGGGAGGAGACCCTCTACCCAGATCCTGCTAAACAAATCTATGAGAAAGGCCATGCCTCGTTCACCCAGGTCTCGAAGCATGGCGTACGGGACATCGTTCGGACCATGGGCGGTGTCCTCGCACCAAGCAAGAGCGGAACGCAACTCAGTTAGAGTAAACCTGTAGTTGAAGGGTTCTCTGCCTCTGGATGTAAAGTTCAGTCGGCGGCCTTCTGCGAGATCATGACGTACTTTGAATTCCGGCGCAGCAGCATCCCGGCTAGAGAATGCGAAGAAGCGGTCGCTAAGGATTCCACCACGGAAGCGGGGTCCGAGGTTGCGGTCCCATTGTCCTTGAGAACGGGAGGGGGGTCCTGCGAGAATTTGCCCCGAATCCTTTTGACTCGCCTCCACGCCTCCGCTAGAGGGGTCTTCCCATTAAGTAAAGACACTTATGCCCGCCAAGAAGAGCGGCGGGCGAGCTTCGAAATATACCGGAACCTAGTCCTAGGCGACGAAATTCAGCGACAGTGAAATCGTTCGGGCGGCGCTTATAGCGCATGTAGGCATAACGCTTCTGTTTGAGAGCCGTCTCACACTCGGCCAACCACCACGGGATTGGTCGGCGTGCAAAACGGCCAGACGTTCTGGGAATAGTAGTCAGGCCCGCGGCGATGAGGTTACCGGAGAAGAGCTCAACAGCCTCAGCTACTGACCTAAACTCCTCGACTGAGATAGAGAATTCAGTCATTTCCTGAAATGCAGGCCACAGCACCCGCGCCAAGCACCATCAAGATGGGCTCTCAGGCGGCAGTTGCCCTAAAAATGATATTTGAATGGGAAAGTGATCACTACCATGGAGTTCATCGCCCTCCCCGCCCCCCCCCCCTCCCAATCAAAATCAGGCTGTGCATCCGAAGAGCACAAAGATAGATCAAGGCAAGAAAATGAAGCGGTTCTCGGGCAGTGATGCGTAAACTGATCCTCATTTAGGACACCTATCTCAAGCTCTTTGATCAGATCGGCAAGGACTTGGCCCCTGCGATTTATTGAGTAATCTTCCGAGAGAGGATGTCTGCCGTTCGGACTCCAAGCAAGAAAAAGGGCTTCAGAAACCGTACCACGACGTGGCGGAAGTACCCCGCGTCAAAGTCAGCTGACGCTGAAATGTATGCAGAAATGATAGTTACCTCGTATCCAGGTGAAGCTGCAAGGCCACTGCCTGAAAGGAGGTATCTAAAGTGTAAAGAAGAAAGGAGACATCATGCCGGGTGTAAACCGCGCATCCCCGACCCGGCCCCCTGTAGCACCGTTATATCTTTAGTTTTGGGGAGGGAAGAGAGATCATCGCGATTAGTCAAATGTGTGCACAAAATAAAAACGGATAAAAAAAATACTCACAAAGATGGTCCACAAATAGAGTCACCATTCACATAAATAGGGCGGGTTCATAGAAAACGTTACGTCACTGACTATCCCGCATTTTGTATCTAGTACTTCTACTGGTTACTAGTTCTTAACATTGTGTTATGTCAAAAGACAGAAAGTATTTGACAAATTTAAAACCGAGTAAATGTTCCTACCTATTGGGTTGCCCGGAGAATTTAGAACTGAATTACTTTGGAAGTAATATTTCCATTATGGAATTTAAATCTTTACTGGAAAGCAAAAGTACCACCCGTCGTATGATTTGGCCTTCATAAGTACTTTGTGTTGTTTTTTATATTAATTTCTGGAAATCAAACGAGCTTTAAATGTAATGTGTTTTTCTTGTATAAACCTGTAATAGTAAGTTTGATGTTGCTTTGGTGATTCGCAAAACGCAGTTTCAATAAGTTAATGAATGTATTAAAATGCTTCAGTATGTGAAACGCTTTGAGGAATTCACGAATGTCAGAGACCCACGTTTGTTCATTTTTCTAAACAAGGCGGAAAGTTGAAATTATTATTCAAATACTCTAAAAAATCTGATTCATGTCGGGATCAAGACTTATAATTGGTAGTTAACTGCATCATGTTTCTCTATGATGCTGTTTCATTTTTTTTGTGTTTGTTGCTCCGCAAAGGCTCTATTATTGCCATTTTAATTGCCAAATTTCCTCGTTCTTTTGGTGTTGGATTCCTGTTGTTCTCCATTTTCCGCCAGAATTAGCACTGTACAACAATAAAACAACCTGAAAGGAGAAAGTTATAAAGGCTTTTTTTACATTTTAATGAGGTATTCCTAAGGTATGTCTAGACCTCACTTGTGAAGTTTATGAACTGTAACTTGGATGTAAAGTGAGTCACCAGGACAAACGCTGGGCACCTCACATATGTTTTGTCAGGTTTACAAGTTCCCTTTCTGCCTGGGTGAAAGGCAAAGGACCTGGCTTCAGGTTTGGCGTACCAATGGTCTGGAGGAATCCAAAGGACCATTCAACCGATTGCTACTTCTGCTTAACATATATTAAAGGTGGGTATTTAATCTGTTTTCTTTCCTGGTCTTTAATATATTTTCAAGAGATGTATCAATTAAAAAGATCAAAATATGTTGCACTTCCACTATTTCTGCAAATGATCACAGTCAGTAATATCTATTTTTAGTCTGATTTTACTTTATTTCACTGCAGGTGGCAACACAAATGCCAAGAAATCTATCATGTATCTTCAGTCTGTTATTTGCCCAGTTCGACATCAAAGTCTATTCCTGTACCTCTGAACTACCAAGCGATGACACTAACAAAGTAGATGATTCAGAATCTCAAGATAGATCATACGTGGCACAACTCGAAACTGACACAAAACCACACCATTCACCCAACCAGAATTTAATGATCTAGTTCGTGATCTAACATTTACTAAGCAACAGAGTGAGCTCCTAGCCTCACGTCTGTAACAATAGAACCTGTTAGATGAACCTGCTCGAATTACAGTATTTAGAAAGCGTTCTGCAGATCTACAGTAATTCTTCACGTTTGGAAACGACTGGAATTATTGTAATGATATTAGAGGCCCATTCAATGCCCTTGAGCTGACCTATGAACTAAATGAGTCGAGGGTATTCATAGGTGCATCCCTTTACAGCATAAAAGCCGCTCTGTTACACATTAGGAACACCATGCCTTCAGTTTCAGTTGCTCACTCAGTAATTATAAGAGACATATGAGAACCTTGCTTTTATTCTAGGTCGCATAAGTTACAAGGAGCATGAGTGACCTATTTGTGCGGATTGAAAGTTGTAGCCCTACTTAATGAGCTACAAACTGAGGAGAGTAGGGCCAGATCAGAACATTATGTACGGACAGAATGATTCCCTCGGAAAACTATGGCGCTTCCATGCCATAATCTAATTCATGAGCTTTAAGTTAAGAAGGAGAAAATAATTTTCCCACCACTGCATATTAAATAAGGCCTAATGAAGCAATTTACCAAGGCGCTGCAACATAACAAGCCATGTTTCCAGGACCTCAAAGCGATCTTCCCTAAAATATGTGATGCCAAGATTAAAGAAGCCATATTCGTGCGCTCTGAGCTTCGTCAACTTAATAGCTGATGATGACTTTGAGGCGATAATGGATGAAACTGAGCTATCGGCCTGGCATGCATTCAAAAATATATTCAAAGGACTTCTGGGAAAGCACCAAGGAACCCAGCGAGAGCCTATAATGGAGGGCCTAATCAAGTTCTACCAAGATCTCTGATTTAATATGTCACTGAAGATACACTTTCTCACCTGTCCTTATTCCCTGAGAATGCAAGAGATGAGAGTGATGAACATAGAGTGATGTTTTGTCAAAATATAGCGTCCATGGAAAACAGGTATAAGGGAAAATGGAGCCATGCTATGCTGGCTGACTTCTGCTGGAACCTGAACCGTGATACACCTGAGACGTCTGACAAACGAAGAAGTAAATACTAAAATGTAAGTTAATACATTTTATAATGCTAACCAAAATGCTGATTCTTTACATATTCATGAATTAATTACAATGGACACATTTAATCTGAATTAGGAGTGAAATACATTTATGGTATCGTAGAAATCGGTATCAATTGCCTAATTAATAAATCGGCAATTTAAAAAAAAATGTTACCTGATGGGATTTATTTTTATCAAATTTGAATTTAGCAAATCAACTTCATAATAAATTCACACGAAATCTATGTTTTTTTTCTTGACACTGAAATTTGTTGTACATGAACAAACACCTTACAAAACCATAGTGTAGTATTTCAGCCAACCACAAAAGTGTGATAGTGACGTCATGACTGTGTTCATAAGTTGGACCCTTTATAATAGAAATTACAGTCTGTGACGCGGAGCCTCTTTACAGGAGCATACAATATAGTCATAGCGCATTAATTCAATAAAGAGGCAAAGACCAAATAAAATATCGAAAACAAAATAAAGCTACAAACCGAAACTTCATTTCAGTGATGTTAGTAATTCAGGAAACAACGAGCATTTTCTTTCGCTTTTAATAATAACACAAGTGTGTTCCAAAAGCATATCACCTCCCATGAAATCTATCTGGACCCCGATTTTAGAAGAAGGAACCTCCTAAACATAGCGCATCATATAGTTTGAGCATGCGTGACGTCACAAAGTAGGCTCAAAGGCGGTCTCTTTTACCGGAGCTCGGGTAATTCTAATGCGTGAGAATCAAGGCTGCCACTACTGCGTTTTCCACCAAGATATCGGTTTAATAGGATTTCTAGGGGTATAATAGGGTATAATATGAGTTTAAGTACTTTCTAAGTATCATCATCAGAATTAATCACTATGTGTTTAATATTAACACTTATAACAACATCACTTTATGAATAAACATCTACTTGAATAGTCTACGGTTCACAAGAACACATTTGAGTCGAGTTGCGAACTTGTTCATCACCTGTACAGAACACGTTCGAATGCCGCTGTGTGGTAAGAGGCTTGCAAGCTACAGCGTGTATGAGTGGTGGTGAGTGGTAAAGACTGACTGTGCTTTAGTGCTGGGCCAACGCCACCTCAATAGCAGTACTGAAGCATTAGAAGCCAGAAGGGAGGACAGGATTTCGTAGCGGTTGTGAAGGAAGAAGGATCGGAACAGGAGGTAAATTTCGATTGTTAATTACTTAGGCTTTTTCCATTCTCCAACATTTAGAGAGTTGCACATTTTTACAGCCATGAAACATTCAAAACTCCAAAGATCCTTTACTCAATGGGGACAATAAAAACTTTATGGGGACGCGAGGCTGGAAACCCCCGTTTGAGTCGAAACTTAAATATTTTTTTGACCAAAATATTCACCATTAAAAATAACCATAATTTCCTCCTTCACTCAGTAGATAATTTGTTTAATGTAGAAGGGATGGTATCTGTTCAGAGGCTCTTCAAAGGACGCAATGCGACAAAGACGGCGCATAAATATCAAATGGTAATGAATGAATCTATATCATTTTATTCATATATATTTTATAAAATTAATAATTTTAGAACCACATTTAATTTAGGGGTCATTTATAATATGTCAAATAAAAGAGGTGAAACTTTGTTTGCAAGGAATGCAATTACAATTTAGATAAATATAATGTAGTGGTCAATCAAATTTGCTTAAAGCTAAATAGTTAAATTTGTATATCAAACAGCGAGGACTTTTGGAAGATAAAATGATGCACGGTTCAAGCGTGACAGAGTGTGGTCCAAAAAGGTTGAGGGTAACAATTACGGTGTTCTAGAAGTTTTGGAAGAAGAGCCACGGCCGCAAATAGTTAGAGGTGGCACCCTCCAGGGTCGCGGCTTGGGAAGAACTACATAGAGGCGCCATCGGCACGAGAGATACACCGAGCTCTCGAAGGAGTTTCCTTTCCCTAAACTCTTTGGGTTTGGGGTATTTAGGGTAAGATTGGAGTCTCTCGGTGGCATAGGGACCGTCGAGATGTCCCGCGGATGCAATGAGAGTCGTTGATGATTGACGGAGATGCCTGGCCCGTGGAATCCAAGCGTAAACGTACTGTACAGGGCGCAGAGCAAGCGTCATCGTCCAGGCATTTGTATTCAAGCGTCGAACAAACAAAGCGGTAGACCAATCAGCACCCCAAGTGCTGAACCTCACGCCACGAAGAAGGTCCATGGCATGGGTATAAGAGACACTAAGGCTGCGGATCTGGGCCTCCCTGGAGAGGCACCAGTCAGAAACGGTGCGAATCTGCCACTTAAAAGCGGAACTAGTTTTGGAACAAGGCTGGGACATGCTGGAACCAGGAAGCCGAACGAGTGTGCTAAAGGAATTTTGGACAAATGAAAATTTAGAGCGCCTGGACAGCAGGATCCGTGACATAAAAGATTATGGAGATTTGGTTGATTACCTACTTGCCATTCTCTTACATGCAATAATTTCTTAGTTGCTATTCTTTTTGATAAGGTTGATTACAAACTTGCCATTCTCTTGCATTACAGCGATTACATACCTGCCATTTTAATTAGAAAAGGGACCCTTTTAATAGTCTCAAAACGATACATTTGTACTTGCAAAAACAACAAAATCAGCGACGCAGATACAGTTAAAGCCTACAGAAAATCTTTGCCTCTTAAGAGGCACTTACAGATAGTCCAAAATACTAGCCAGGAGACTACCACAACCCCTCAACTGAAACTAGTCAGTGAAAGAGGCAGGACCAAGAAGTAACACGACCATCTTTAGAGTATTATGGTAGCGAACCACTGAAGCTGAGAGATGGGTCTCTTCCGCATGGCGTTCTTAAGGTGGGAAGGAGCCTTGGATCCAGTCAACACGAGACAACTTTCAGAGACTACAGAACGTCTGTAGCGAGACTTCCTTGAAACACGCTCCTACCACTACAGGAACCTAACATCTCCCACGGAAGATCAGTAGAGAAAGCGGTGAGGTTGGAGGAAGGGAAAATGTGCGGAAGATATATGGCCGAAGATTCACCTTCCGGTGGTATTCGGGCGGAGAGGGAAATCTCCCCCCGTCGGGTCTGTTAGGGCAAACAGCCCTCAAATGTCAGCTACAGCAAGGGGGCCAAGGTTGGGCGAGATCAGTTTGTAGTTTAGAGAAGGGACCTCAACATTGAAGAGAATGGTGGAGGCGGGTTAAAAAACACCCTCTTAACGGGGGACAGGAGGGTGGGGGTTTATTCATCAGCCCTCGGCCCCGACCAAGGTTGGAATGCGACTAGCCTACAAATTTAGTTACCAGCCCAAAAATTAAGGCGGAAAGAGCTAAGGAAAAAGAGGGAAGATGTCTGGAAGTAGTAAAGCCCAGGTAGTATCAACATTTTTTAAGAACACCGGGAGGAATGGAGTGGGAAGGGCGTGGCACTTCTCCAAGCACTAGATATAATAGTCAATCTGAGAAACCCCTCGCGGGAAGAGAAAAATAAAAAGAATTTGGAGAGGGATGAAAAATGGATCTGAAATAACGGGACATAATTGAGGCAGTGGCGCTCGGTCGAGAATTATGATGGGATTTTGTTGGTTATTTCCGAGGTGATTGTACCAAAGAAAGGCACCGACCCAAAGGGGATTAGCTTAGAAGTCAAAGCTCTTCCTTATGTGGCAGCTTCGCTTAAGAGTTCAAAACACCCTCAAGGGAAAACGCCATGGCAAGGGAACTCTGGTTTCAGGAGAACCGCCCAACAAGCGACCTTCTAAGGAGGAGTCTCTCACTAACCACACTAACAAACATTCACTTTTCCTTCAATATATCATATTTAGACCAGCCAAAATTGGCGAAAAACTAAATATTTTTTCAACCCTTTTCCCTTAAACCAATTTACTTTTTAAAATCTTTCAAAATCTATTCATTTTCGAACGAACTGAAAAACCTTATGAGATAAACATTGATTATTAAAAAGCTCACTTCTTTTATAGACAGGCAAAAAGGCCGTGTCATTTTACTTTTCCTTTTATTATTCAATATTTGAGGTACTTTACTTTTGATCTTTGTCTCCCAACTGTGATACCGAGTTTATATAAGTCATCGCGCGGTTGTGTTTGGTCCGTTGTCGAGAAGCTTTATTCCGGTCGACCGCATCATTTTCACGAGCTCCTGACCTCCTGAGAAATTGTTCATCTCTCAATTCAATTTTTTGATCATTCTCCTAAATAGAGATGGAAGGATTAGATGCGATAGAAAGGATGTGGGAGAAGGATAAAGAATATGACGGAGTAATAGAGGAGTTTAGACGTCAGGTTTGGGAAGGAAAGACTTCCTTTTATCTATTCTATCGAACATCAACTCAGGTTTCGAGAAGGCCAACACTTAGCCCATAACAGAGGAATGTGTTAAGGAGAAGAAAAAGAAGAGAATTAAGAATAGAATTAGGAACTTCTTCGAATCTTGGTTTTGTTGTTTACGGAAGAACGAGAGAAATGAATGAGGAAAAAGGATGAAAATATAAGAAAGTAATAATATATATTTGTAATAAACTCGTAGAATATAGAGAGTGAAAGTTTGCATGCATAAATAAATAAAGTAATAATGAGAGTATAATTTTTTCTTTAAACCTTTAAACTGAGATCATATTTATTTATTTATTCATAAAATAATCCGAGAGTTTCTCCTTTTATAAATCTTTACAAAATGAATTCTTTTAATTATGGTAAATGAAAATAGGTCTTTTAAAAGGCCGCAATTTGTCAATAACGAAAAGATTCCGGGTGTTGTCACGAACCCCCTGCTACGACTAAAACCCCGAGGGTTGGCACGTCCTCTTCACCCCAGTACCCCGAAAGTACCATGAGCGTTTCTCTCTCTGGTGGTCATTTTCACCTATTTTTAATCTCCCATTTTTTTTGACGCTCCTACATAGACCCAATGAAGGGGGAAAGATGGTGTTAAACATTGAAAAATAAAATGGTCTTGGCATCGATCCTTAAATATTGATTAGTTCAGGAAAAGGTAAAATGCCATGGCCTTTTGGCTAACAATAAAAGATAGGAGCTTTTTCAGTTCTATAAAATTTTTATCTCAAAAGGTCTTTCATTCAGCTCATTTGAAAGTGACGAAATGTTTCTAAAATTAAATGGGTTTAAGGAAATGGGGTTTAAAACTATTTATTCTTCTGCCAATTTTGGCCGGATTGAAAATGGAATATTGAACGAGTGCTTTAGAAAGTGAAAAATGTGTAATTGAGGAACAAGACAAAAATAATTAAGCAGGAAAGGAAAATGACAATAATCAACTTTATTCATTAATACTTTAATACAACCGTAAATTTATATATGGAGAGGGGAGGTTGGAAATGGGGGAATGCCCTAGGTACAACTGAAACCTGGAGGAGCTGCACAGCATCACATCAAATACAAGTAAAAAAATAAAAAATTACAACTTCTCACGTCGTCTTTTTCGCCTATTTGAAATCTCTCAATAACTTTTCCGCGTCTGTCTAGACCCATTAAAGCGTGACAGAGGGCGTTACACGTTATTTTTTAAAAAGGTCTATTTATTGGGCATTGGGTGTTTAATACCGTGTATTTTTTTTTTCTCTTATCTCTTATGTATTTTTTCTTTAATAAATTAAATCTTCGAATTTGTTGTTATATTGTTTTTTGTCTTTGTTCTTGTTATTTTTTTCTTAGTTGTATTCAAATTAGTTTTTCATTTTCCCGTGGTGGAATATATACATATATCTGCACTTAGAATGCTGCTTCAAATGTGGTATTTTTATATCTTCTTTGACTGACTAATGCCGTTTCGAGCTTGTCCAAGTCATGTTCTGAGTAATATTTCCAATTGTAGATGGCGCTATTTATCCCGTCCATCATCCGTTAATTCCGGAGGGTTATGAGTTTCCTCTGCTTCTGCTGGTTCTTTTCTATTTGGGTTATTTCCTCGTTCTCGGGCGTTTGCTCCTCTTTTGTATTAACTTGGTCCATTCCTCTCACTCCTTTCTCCCCGTAGAAAAGGGAAATAGCTAGGCGGACATAAAGCTCTCATTATATGGACCACTATGTTTTTTCCTACCCCCTCCCCCATCCCCTCTGGGAAATCTGATAGTGTTCAGATAATAAAGGGAAATTTTGATAATCTCCGACTATCTTCGATGAGCTCCAAACTCCGCCCAATCCTGGCGCCTCCCAATCGCCTATCGCAAATCCATCCCGGAAAAAAGACTTAGATGGAAGAAAAATTTAAGAGAGAGTAAAAGAATAGGCTTTTGGAGCCTGTGGATCCCTCTCCTTCTCTCGTAGGAACGAAGGGGGAGAAGGTATGGAGCTCCGATACCCCCCGCGCTCACCTATCACCCCGTGGATGGACTGGCCCAGCTCGGCGCAGACCCGTTTCGTCGCAAGACCCAATTCGGCGCCGACCTTGTTGAATTTTCAAAATCAACCGGAGCTTCTTTTTAAAAAATGGGGAAAAAAGTGTTTTGTTATAAATTTCTGATGGGGAAGTCGGAAATTACGTTCTCAAACAATATTGAATCTACCTGGGCATTAGTCCTTTCAGACATCTTCCCTCTTTTTACCTAAGCTTCTTTCCCTCTAATTTTCTTGGCCGGTAACTAAATTTGCAGGCTAGTCGCATCATAACCTTGGTAGGGGCCAGGAGTTGATGGATCAACCCCCATCCACTTGCCTCCGGTTTGGGGGGTGGTTTTTATTTCGCCACCACCATTTTCACCCCCTGTTGAGGTCCCTTCTCTAACCCCCAAACTGATCTCGTCTATAGCTTGGGTCCCCTTATGGCAGCTAACATCTGGGCTATGCGTGCTATTCCAGCCCCCACAGAGTTTGGAAGGTTACAGTAGTGGTAGGAGTGTGGTTCAAGGAAGTCTCGCTACAGCGGTTCTGTATTCTCTGAGAGGTGTCTCGTGTTGACTGGATCCAATGCTCCTTCCCACCCCAAGTAGATTTATATTCGTAAAGTGATGTTGTTATAAGTGTTATTATTAAATTAATAGTGACTAATTCTGATAATATTACTTATTGAAAGTACGAAAACCCCAGATTATACCCGATTATAAAAAAAATAACCCAGATAAAGCCTGTTAAACCGAGACCTTGGTGGAAAACGCAGCAGCCCTGATTCCGGCGAGTGTGTGTTACCCGAGCCCCGATAAAAGAGACCGTTTTTGAGCCTACTTTGTGACGTCACGAATGCTCAAATTATATGATGCGCTATTTTTAGGCGGTTCCTTCTTCTAAAATCGGGGTCCAGATAGTTTTCATGGGGATGGGGGGTGATGTGCTTTTGGAATACTCTTTAGACCTGTGCTATTATTAAAAGCGAAAGAAAATGCTCGTTGTTTCCTGAATTACTAACATCACTGAAATGAAGTATCGGTTTGTAGCTTTATTTTGTTTTCAATATTGCATTTGGTCTTTCCCTCTTTATTGAATTAATGCGCTATGACTATATTGTATGCTCCTGTAAAGATGCCCCGCGTCACAGACAGTAATTTCCCATCCATCGGGTCCCCAGGTTGCGGATCGGGGGAAGGCCTCTAGATATAGAGGTTAGTTGCGAATAAACTGAATAAGCAGCCCCGGACAAAATCACGAGTCGCCCTTTGGCAAGGCGTAGCGCTCGGTAGCCACCCTATACCAGGGTTACGGTATGGGCAGGTGGAGCTCATAGTCTTGTGTGACAATCCACCTAGGAGAGGGACAACTCCGAACTCAAACCCGGGCAGGTGGAGCTCGAAGTCTTGGTTGACAATCCGCCTAGGAGAGGGATAACTCTGAATCCAAACCCTCCACTGTCTTGTGGATAGACACTTCAGTCAAAGGCTAAGGGACCTCCCTGACAGAAAGGTGTTCTCATGCATTGGATTGTGCCATAGCCTCTGTACCATGGTCTTCCACTCTCTTGTGTTTGAGATCCCTGCCTAAGGGTACATTTAGGCATACTTTCCTATTTTTCATTCCTCCTCTTGTTTTACTCAAATGGTGTGTAGGGCAGGCTTAATAGATGAGCAAAGAGGCTCTGATGGCTTTTCAAGAGGTTGCCTTAGTCTATTCTTTTCTTTTCTCTTTTCTTTATTCTTTTTCATTCCAAAGTCATCATTACTGTCCTCCCTCAGTTGTTGTGGCGTCCTGAAGGGAATTTTGCCTTGCATGATGTGTCGGCTCCATCATGTTGACCAGTTTTTTTCCGACATATAATATTCAGTTAATGAAAGTTTTGCTATTGAATAATTTTGTACAAATTGTTGTTGTTGTTGTACAAATTGTTATTTTTGTTGAAGATCTTGTTGCTAATATTGTTTTTTTAATATCGATTTTAATTTTATCAGGAGATATTTAGCTCAACCCTGGACCTGGTCATCCTCGTCAGATAAAATGTCGTCTACTCTATATTAATATTAGGGGCCTACATGCCAATATTAAAGACTTGACTGCTTCATCCAAGTCTCATGACATTTTACTCTGTTCAGAGACCCTGGTTTCAAATATGAGGCATGTCTCTGAACTACTTATACCAGGCTTCAAAAAACCAATTTTACTTAGGCGTGATGCCATTCCTAGGGCTAGAGGATTGGCAGTTTACATTAGGAATGGTTACTCTGCTTCAAAGACCTCCTATGCTTGTTCTTGCCATGAGATGCAAGTTATGAAAGTATGTGGTAAGCAAAATAATTTTTATCTTTTTTCTGTCTATCGCAATCCAGACTTAGATGATACTATTTTTGATTGTCTGCTCCTTGCCATGGCCAAGGTACAGGAAAATGACCGGAAAGCCTGCTTTGTATTTATGGGAGACCTCAATGCTCATCATAGGCAATGGCTGTCTTCTGTCTCCCCTACTGACTGTCATGGTATCAGGGCTTATGATTTTGCGTGTGAGTCGGGTTGTGAGCAAGTCATTAGGGAGCCTACCCATTCATCTGGGAACTGCCTTGACTTGGTTTTCACTGATTCCCCTGGAGTCGTTACAAGTGCTGTTGATCCTCCTGTGGGAACTTCTGACCACTGTGCAATTTCTATAACTATCTGTATTGAGCAATCTATTCCTAATATAGCTCATACAAGCAAAGTATTCATCAAATCTCAAGTAGACTGGTGCAATATATTAAATGATATCTCCCGGATCAACTGGCCACTAATATATAAGGAGGTTGAAGCAGTTCGTATTTTGAATGATAAAATTGTTTCAATTATTGATAGACATGTTCCATTCCGTATGATCAGATATCGCACTAAGGACAAAGCCTGGTTTAATGATGACTGTAAGAGGGCTCATATGCAGAAACAAGAAGCCTACAACCTGTGGAAGGGGAGTAGATCTGCCTTTCTATGGGATAATTATGTGCACTACAGAACAGCAGCTCAGAGGGTATATAATAATGCTGAAGTTGAATTCAATACTACCACAAAGGGAACTCTTCAGCGCACAGCAAATTCCCACAAATTCTGGACCACTCTCAAGTCTGCTCTTTTTGGGAATGATTCATCTATGCCACCCCTTCTTAAACCTGATGGTTCCATTACCCTTAGTCCTGAAGAAAAGGCAACACTGTTGGCTGATGTTTTTGATAATAAACAAAGTAAGGAGAATCTAACTCTACCTGACACTTGTTTCCCTGAACCAAGGTTAAACAAGATTGCTTTCCGTTCAAGTGAAGTAAAACAGTTACTTCTTGATCTGGATGCTTATGGTGGTACTGACCCAAATGGTATATTCCCTTTATTCTTTAAGAAAACTGCAGAGTATTTGGCTCCCAAGCTTTCCGTTATTCTTCGGAAGCTGGCGAGGAGTGGTAGTTTTTGCGAATGTTGGAGAATTGGTAACATCACTCCACTATGTAAAAGTGCAAGTGGTAGTTTTAACCCTACTGAATATAGGCCCATCTCTATAACTCCTGTTCTATCTAAGATTTTTGAACGTTTACTAGCTAAACGTTTAAGTACATTTGCCGAGCTTAATCGTCTGTTTCCCTTTTTACAGTTTGGATTTCGTAAGGGTCTGAGCACTTGTGATGCACTTCTCACAGTCTCCACCATTGTCCAAAAATCATTAGACTCTGGTCAAGAAGTTCGCTTAGTTGGCCTGGATTTCAGTGCCGCATTTGACCGTGTCAATCATAAGGCCCTGATATTTAAGTTGAAGCAGTTGGGAGTAGGTGGTGTATTTTTAAATATTATTGAACAATTTTTAACAAATCGACATCAAAAGGTTTATGTTGACAATAATTTTAGTGATGAGAGAGAGGTGCTATCTGGTGTACCACAAGGCAGTGTTCTTGGTCCTCTACTGTTTATTTTATATACCCATGATATGTGGTTTGGACTGGAAAATAGACTTATAGCCTATGCTGATGATGCTACTCTAATAGCCCCAGTCCCATCTCCTGAGTTGAGAGCATCGGTTGCAGAGTCTTTAAATAGAGATCTGGCTAAGATAAATGTTTGGTGCACTTCATGGGGCATGAAGTTAAATGCAAAGAAAACCCAGAGTATGATTGTTAGCAGATCCAGAACACTAGATCCTCCCCATCCAGATCTTTTAATAAATAACATTCCCATCTCCATATGTGATTCTTTTAAGTTGCTTGGAGTTATGCTTGACTCTAGGTTTACTTTTGAGAATCACATTCGATCTATTTCCTCCTCTATTGCTAAAAAAATTGGCATTTTGAGGAAATCTTACAAAGTATTTGGAGAGCAGACTGTTCTTAAAAATTGTTTTAATGCTTTTATTCTTCCGTGTTTTGAATATTGCGCCCCTGTTTGGAGTTCGGCAGCCAACTCTTATCTTAATTTATTAGATAAAAATTTGAGAGCAATAAAATTTTTAATTCCTGACCTCAAAGTTGATCTGTGGCATAGGCGAGCAATAAGCTCCTTATGCATCTTATATAAAATTTTTAACAATGCAGATCATCCACTGCATCACGATCTGCCCAATTTATATGCCCCTCAACGAGTTACCAGAGGTGTACTAAATGCCAATAGTAGGGCCTTTACGCCTATGAGATTCAACACAACACAGTTTTCAAGAAGTTTCATTCCTAACACAACTAAACTGTGGAATGAACTTCCTAGTGTTGTTGTTGAGTCCTTGGAACTTCAGAAATTTAAAGTGGGTGCTAATACATTTTTAATTAACAGAAACTTATAACTTTAATATTTTATTCATTATCCACACATATATAATATTATAATATTTTTAACATTATAGCATTTAATTTTTTTTTTTTTTTTTTTTTTTTAATTTTCTATTTATTTATTATGTTTTTCTTAATCTTTGTTTCGTTTTTTCCATACCAGGTTTCTTTCCCCGCTGGGGCCCTTGGGCTTATAGCTATTTGCTCTTCCAGTTGGGGTTGTGGCTTGGAACTTTAATAATAATAATAATAACACAGCTGTGATGTCACTAGCGCACTTTTGTGATTGGCTGAATTATCATATGGTTTTATAAGGTGTTTATTCACTGTCAAAAAAAGAAAACATAGATTTCGTGTGAATTTATTATGAAGTTGATTTGCTAAATTCGAATTTGATAAAAATAAATCCCATCAGGGAACATTTTCTTGCAAATTGCCGATTTATTAAATATGCAATTGATATCGATTTCCACAATGCCATAAAAGTATTTCGCTCCAAAATTCAGATTAAATGTGTCCATTGTAATTAATTCATGAATATATGATGAATCATTATTTTGGTTATCATTAATGAATTAGATTTGTAACAATAAATTTTCCCAAAAGCAAAGATTTTCAGAAAAGAGAAAATTATAAACATGAAATTTCAGTACAAATAGAATCTACAAATATTATGCGCTTAATCCGTATTGTCGCTCTTAGTATCACGATTGTTGAGAAGCCTGGTTTTTATTACTGGCCTGTTCTTTTTCCTAATCATCATCACTAACTCTATAATTTAAGAAGGAGATTTTTTAGAGTATTTGAATAATAATTTCAACCTTCCGCCTTATTTAGAAAAATGAACAAACGTGAGTCTCTGACATTCGTGAATTTCGCGAGCGTTTCACATACTGAAGCATTTTCATACATTCATTAACTTATTGAAACTGCGTTTTGCGAATCAACCAAAGCAACATCAAACTTACTATTACAGGTTTATACAAGAAAAACACAACATTACATTTAAAGCTCGTTTGATTTCCAGAAATTAATGTTAAAAAACAACACAAACTCCTTATGAAGGCAAAATCATAGGACGGGTTGCTACTTCTGCTTTGCAGTAAAGATTTAAATTCCATAATGGAAATATTACTTCTAAAGTAATTCAGTTCTCATTTCTGAGGGCAACCCAATAGGTAGGAACATTTACTCGGTTTTAAATTTGTCAAATACTTTCTGTCTTTTGACATAACACAATGTTAAGAACTAGTAACCAGTAGAAGTACTAGACACAAAATGCGGGATAGTCAGTGAGGTAACGTTTTCTATGAACCCGCCCTATTTATTTTAATGGCGACTTTATATTTGTTGACCATCTTTGGGAGTATTTTAATATCCGTTCTTTTTGTGCACACATTTGACTGATCGGATTTGTACACACCCACCAAAACAAACTAAATATATAACGGTACTACATAAACAGACACTCAGTACACTCAACTTAAACCAACCTAGCTACATCAATACTATTGAAGGATCCAGAATTTGGGAATGAAAATCCAAAAAACACCGGAGTGTCTTCGATTCTTCAACACGAAAGCTTATTTTTTAGCGGCTTCAAAATGAAAACCACAAAATCAATTTTAGTACCATCGGAAGAATGCTAAAATGAGGTTAAGACGATAGGCTTGGTCGCTGAATCCTGGTAGAAGCCCCACCAAAAAAGAATTTGTTAGAAATAATTGAAAAAATTAGGCCTGCAGCCTAACATACTTTTTCCTCGTTTGTGAAAATCAGGAAATATAGAAAAAATATATGAAATCCGATATTTTTTCTTGCTTACTCTACCTAATTCCCTTGTTCTAAGCCTCGAATTAGGGTGTCGTTGTGCACTTTTATTTACATACAAATAATAATTACTTCCCCTTCATTTTAGAAGAAATACGAATTTTATAGGGACAAAAGACGTGGCCGAGCCATGTGTGCTCATCCTCGCGCATTAGAATTAAATATCTTAGCAAAGTTATATAATTAAAAAAAAATAAATAACATTGCTAGATCACTTGGTTTGGGGGGTACGATCAGTTAGTTAAGATCGGTTAGAGTAAATAAGTTTAATTTGGAACGAAGGACGTCATCATTTCTGGGTAGGTATACGTCTATTTTAACGAAAAATAATTATTTTAACGTAGCTCAATCTATTTTTATGGGGTTTTCGGTTACGGGAGGATAAATTTAATTAGTTAGAATAAGGGAATATGCTCTGTTACAGATTTAAAGCTCTTCGGGTATTGTTCGTTGTATTTTTTTACCCTCAAACAATGGATTTTACTTTTTTTTATATCAAATAACTTATTAGAAAATTATTCTAACGCAGCCCAAGGTATTTTTATGGGGTTTTCGACTACATGCAACCATATTTTTACAGAAAACATAAAGAAACCTAACCTAACCTATTAAGATCTACAAACCTAACCTAATCTTGTTTTGATCGGATTATGTAATAGGTGGGCTAATGGCTCAAATTACAGGAAACTCCACAAAATCGACTCGCGGTCGTCTCATTAAATCCTAACGCGCGGTAAATACAAAGAGAGCGAACGCGAGAAAAAGATCAAAGGTCAAAAGAGGAAACGAATAATTCGCGTCTCGGGAAAGAATTATCAGAAGACGGGAGTCTACGAAGTAGCTGGGCAAATACAGACTTTGACCAAAGGAAATTGTAACAGAGATGTGTGACAAGCAATAGAGATAAAACCTTTAGGCTTGTAACTAATTCAGACATAGACACAGTTGTTAGGTAGCACGGCCTTAGCAGTGGAAACTTAGGGGCTCGAAGATGGAGGCTCGTCTTTCGGACGAGTCTAAGTCACGCCCCCTAGAAGATGAAACGATAAAAAAAATATATATAAATAAATATATATATATATATATATATATATATATATATATATATATATATATATATATAAATAATATATATATATATATATATATATATATATATATATATATATATATATATATATAGATATATATATATATATATATATATATATATATATATATATAGGCGAGAAATGAGAAGATTAGACATCATAATTGTTATTAAGTCTGTCGTATGATGTCCCTTTTGATCACTCCACACCCAACTCCACTTTTGTCGTGGTATACCTTGTGGAACGTGATATAGTTCTTTATTGAAGTATGCTTGGATCTAAGAGTGCAAATTTTCTTGTGTTAAGGAACAGCCACTTCAACACGTAAGGATATTTAGAAACGCACATGAATTCCCAAAATAAACTTATATTTTAAATTTAACAATTTGCTACACAAAAACAAAACATGAACCACAGGAATACTACGAATTTTAGAATACACAAAAATGACTTCAATTTACTTGACCATCTATATTGCCTAAATCGCTACTCACTTCAATATACAAGAAATAGGCTAATTGCCTCCACTGGAGTTTAAATGCCTTGTTTGCTCTGGCGGCGGGTTTGAGTTTGACCTTGAACTCAATGAGCTTCAGAGACCACAGGAATCTGGTAGGTCCTTTGACGCCTGCTTCGACCAGATTGTTGGAGGTGGACTGGATGACTTGGCAGTCACAAGGTACTTTGGCTAGTGTCGAAGATGGGGATCTACATGACATTATATGGGGATGTCTTCAAGGGCGAGAACAATCACGGTGCCTTAAGAGGCACCATGGTAGGCTGGGTCTCTCTGGCGAGAGTAAGTTGAACTTAGTTCTTAAACCAAGTTAACTTAGAGTTCGGTGTGACCACCGGGTAACGGGCTCCACGGGGAGCTTTTTCTCCTTCGTTACGTAATTCCTCACTGGCTAGGACTGTACTCGGGGGGATTTTCTTGAAGGGCGAGGATAGAGGAGGGGGGTTTCTCTGACGAGAATAAGTTGAACTTGGTTCCTCAACCAAGTTAACTTATGAGTTTGGTGTGGCAACCGGGTAACGCGTTCGAGGGGGAGCATTTTTCCTCTTCTTTTCGTAATTCCTTAAGGACGAGGAATATCTCTGGGCTTTAGGATGCACCAGGATATGAAAAGTTTCTCTGATGAGAGTAAGTTGACCTTGAACAAGTTAACTTAACGTTCGGTTTGATAACCAGGGACTAGCTCTAGGATGAGCTGTTTCTTAGCCCCCTTGGTAGCCCTGCCTCTCTTGCAGGGGACTTCGTAGTCTGGCGACTCACGTATTCTACTTGTCCAGTCTTGGTTTCCCGGTCTCAATCTGGAGACTTCGTACCCTGGGGACTCACGTGTTCTACCTGTCCAGTCTTGGTAGGCGGCCTCAATCCGGGGACTTTGTAGCCTGGTGACTCACGTATTCTACCACATTTTTCCCAAGTGTTTGTTATTTATACCTCGTCATTCCACTGGGGTAGGGGTAGGAGGGGGGGGGGGGCTTGTGGACGGGCCGCAGGAGGGTTCTTATTCCAACGGTTTTTCTCAGCAAGTCTTACCTCGGCTCCCGCTACCGCTAGCCTTCAAGCTTGAGAGAAACGAGTCTCCAATTTCTTACTTGAGGTGAAATTTAATATACTCCCGTAGAGGAGATCTTGCAGTTTAAAACCGTTCGGCTTTTCATAGAGACGAGTGGCGAGTTTGCCCCACGGTGCCGGGCCAGGATGTTCTTGCGGTCACCGTCCCGTGTCTCAACTAAGAGAGAACGGGGGAGTGACGATTCTCATACAAAGTCATTGTCATTAAGAATTCCCATATTAGCGTGAGGAAACCCCTTTAATTCACCTAAGTCTTGTCGCTCTAGAATTCAATACTTCGCGTTGAATAAGAAAACCTGCCTCGCAAAGAACCTTTTAAAGTGCCGCTTATCTCATTAATAGGCCCTTTTTAGAATAAAAGCATATTTTGCTACTTCCTTTCTCAAAGTCCTTCTTTACCTCGATTACCCGTAAATCTTCGGTAACTCCATCCATCAATAAGAATACCCTTGAAGGATCATCTTTGGAGTCAAATAATTCGCCATTCGTGTGAACTCATAACAACCTACCTTAAACTGGCGAAATTGGAAATTCACCCCTATAAACTGGTTACCGGAGAGTAATTTAGTAATATATAAACTCCTTTAACCTAATCAAACCTAACTATTGACCATTCTAAGCGCCCTAAAATATCCTAACCTAACCTAACCAAATGAATGTGCAACGTTTTTATGACGAAGATTACCTAACGTAATCTTCCCGCGGTCTGTATATTTATTTTTTCTTCGTATTTGTTGCGGGGTGTCCCCCCAAAACACTTCCCAGAACCTCTGCAAACTTTTGCTCTCCCAAAAGAAATTGTCCACCGTCAAAAAATCAGCGAGGTTTATTCAAAAACTTTATTCAAGGCCTAGAAGAGTATTTTTATGCGGCCCCCCACAATTACCTGCCAAAGCTTTCTACGAGCTCTAGTGAGGGAGAAACACTTCTAAGAATTAGTTCGCTCCTCCCAGAGTCGGAATTAAGAGCGAAAACCCCCGCGGAAATCGGTTAATAACAAGAAAACTGGAAAATATTACCCAGGAAAATGTTGCGTATCTTGAATTTGTCTGGGTTGTTGTTTTCGAGGGTGTTTAACGCCAACCTCCAATTCCCACTTCCCCATAATTGTGCATCTTCAAGAAAGCCCTCTATTAAGCGTAGACAAAACTAGAGGGAAATTCCCTACAATGCCCTACGCATTTTTTGAGAAGATAATAAATAGTTATTGCAATGATGGTTTCCCATCGCTCAAATCACTTACAAGTGCCTTTGAATGGCTAAATGAGGCTTCTGACACTAGATGGCGCCACCGAGCGCCAAATCCGATGGCAGATTGAGATCTCCAGGGTGAAGAAACATAGGTCTCATGGTCATACGGGTCATTTCATAGCTCTAAATGGGTAGAATTAAACTTTACTCATTTTTTTAAAAAAGTGACGTCAAGACCAGACGCTTCGTTGCAAGTAAATACAAGGCTTAAGAATTTAAGTTTTCGCGGAAAAATAAAAGGAAAATCCCCTAACAAATTAATGCACCCTCATAGCAAGGGGAACCACTTCTAAAAATTAGGGCGCACATACCAGTTAGAAATAATAGCGATAACCTGGGGGGAAACGTTTAAATTGCAAGAAAATTAGAAAAAATGACGGAAAATAGCCGTCAATTTAGTTTTCTGCTATTTTCTCCTTTTCTAGCGGCTGTTTCAAACACAGGCGTGGCGGCGAGTGTCTGTCTAGAAAATATGATCAATAAATACCTTCAATCTGAGAGAAAAAGGAGGAACATAAACGAGAAACAAAAGTGAGCCCCCCAAAGCAAACAAGTCTCTCAGAGCAAAGCGCAAAGAAAGCTATAGCCCATCTTTAGATGAGCCGGCTGCCACCTAGGCTAAGTTAAACCATGTATTCAAAACAAACTTCCCTTCAGTGTACGTTCAGCGTTCCCCTTCGACAGTCAGTGTTTTGCTGGGTTCCGCAAAGAATTCCTCAGTGATTAGAAACATGCCTTCACTTTACCGATTTGCTTCCCACCTATCTTCCTCTACGCGCCCAGGTCCTTCGCGCCTACCCTCGACGTAAGTGGTAGGTGCAGTGTGTGTATCTCCCGTACCCGGTGTTTTTTTAACCAAGTAGCCTACTCCCCCTCCCGTCAGGTGTCCAGGTCGGTTTTTAGCTGGAGCAATCCCCCCATGGTGATCAAGTTTTCCTATTTTTTTTGCCATGTAGGGAAACGAGGTCAATCCGACCACAAATAACCAGCATATCCAAGGCTGCATGTGCGGATCGGGGCGACCAAATAGATTCCCTAAGCGATCCAATTGAACCGCGCATCAGAGCGCGTGCAACTACGCGTACTGTACAAAAGGGGGAACCTTTGAGACTGGGGGCACAAAGCCCAGCGGCTAAACCCGCAGCGCCAGTGGCCACCATCAATGGCCGAATCCCTTGTGAGCAAGTAATTAAGGCCTTCTTGGTCTTGAACAGCAGCTGTTTAAGAACCCCGGATGTTACATTTCACGGAAGCGGTTCTTGGACATAAGGGTCTTGGAGATAAAGGGTATCCAAATACGAGAGGGGTATTACCATTTGTTCCTGGGCGAGGTGCTACGGGTATGGCAGATCGAGACAGTTGAGCGGCTCCTGCAGCAGGCACCCAGGAAGGTAATCTGTCTGCCTGTATCGTAGAAAAGGCTCACGACAATATACTATATCTCTTTTCTTTGTGGGGATTATTCTATATTCGAGTGCGGGTTGATTAGATGGCCGAGAATGACTCTACGTAATAAATAGGCCTGGGGAGGGCATATTTATCTTCAATATACTTAAGAAGTGGAACGGAGCCCAAGGATAAATAATATTGCAAACATTAATAAAATAGAATTTGATTAATTAATCTAACTAACAACACATGGAAAATATTTACATTACCGGGGAATAAAATGGGAGATACACAAGAAACGAAAAAGGTCATGGGAATATTTGACTAAGCGGAGGATTAAGATTTGGAGGGATTTAAAATGACAAAACAAACAAGAAGGAAAAGGGTTGGCTAAACCCGTTTAAAGCACAGAGTTGCGTTGGCACAAAGTTAAATAGTTAACTGAAATGCGTAGCTTACGTATTTATAAGGTCGTCGTGCAGATGAAGGCAATTTGAAGGAATCTTCGGTCCGACTAGCGATTTCTTTCCCAGGAGAAGGTGTTTTTGGGGGTTGACCTTAACCAGGGGAAAAGAACTGACTTCGAGGAGTGAGAGCGAAGTGGAGCTCGGAAGTACGAGCAATCCTTGAGACAAGATATCGGAGATGTTCTGGATGAACAATTGAGGTTATTGGTGTAACCAAGCGTTCTCTTGAAGAACGTTAAAAGGGGGAAATTAAATTACACCTGACGTGATATCAGGAGAACGAGAACCGTTTCTTGTCGAACGGGCTCGAAGAACAATGACTGTTCTAAATTTGTTCTCTTCTGAACAATTGTAAATTATCACTGACGTGATATCAGGGGAGCGAGAACCGTTTCCTGTCGAACGAGCTCCAAGAACAATGACTTCTAAAGTTGTTCTCTTTCTGAAGAACAGGGGAGGGGGGGGGAGCCTGTTGACTTGGCGTCTCGAGGGGCACGAACCTTGGCACTCAAGGATATTGTCCTCTTCTGGACAATAAGGGGTTCTCGGGGTAGAGTTCCTGGGTGCACAAGGAAAACTGGATCGGCGTGATGCCTCGCGAAGATAATCGGGATCTGGTTTAAACGCAAAATTCTATCGCGTAAATAGCCGGAGCCAGCCCCTCGGCGTAAGGGACAATCGGGAAGTGCGATGGAATGTCCCGGTAGCGCTTGGAAAAATCTTATCTTCCCATAAGCCTAATTCAATCTGGTCAGATCGACGCATGGAGGCAAACGGGGGATTGAACCTCCTTGATTAAACTTGGAAACAGTGGGCGATAAAACGCCGTTCTACGCTCTCTCGCAGGATGCACGAGGGAAGCATGAGTTTCAATATGTAAAAGGCGAGGCGTGGCAGCCTCAGGCCATTCTATCACAGCCTGCTTCCGGCACAGCCTACTTGATGGCGGGATCAGGACGTCGCGTTCCTGCTTAGTGCCACCAAGGATCGACGCCCGCGCTTTCAACCTTGGATAAATGCAAGAACGGGGATCGACTGAGCGGGAAAGTATCAAGGAACAACCAAGATCTCTAAGCTGGTTCCAGTGCTGGTTTTCGCGATCTTCAACCCGAACTAAAATCACCCATCTGATTACCGATGGGACCTGCTAGATGTCACCGACCTGACTGTGGAGACCAATCGACGACCTCGAGTACCAGCAGGCTCTCCTCATGTCGAAGCGTTTGCGACTAGAGCCAGAACCTTCCCCACAAACAAACTAGTTAAATTCGCTTGTAACATCCGGGCAGGGACCACAAACAAAAAAACAAACGGATCTCCGTTTTCAAATGTTAGCTGAAGCAAGGGAGCAATAGAAATGTTACCTGCAGCTATTTGAACACACATACACACACACACACACACACATATATATATATATATATATATATATATATATATATATATATATATATATATATATATATATATATATATATATATATATATATATATATGAATATGCACCACAGAAGGAAACTGAATAAAAGGCATCCGGATGGAGTTAGTACTTTCGTCTATTCGACATTTTCAAACTCATAATGGTAAGAAAATAAGACACAGTATTTATACTAAGCCTGCTTTCCCATGAGATCAACATTTTAATGCTATCAGATAAGTCGGATTTTATAATAAGTGATAAAATTGGATCTAGCGAAAACAGCCCTGGGCTAATATTGAGATTACTCTCCTTTGTGGGGGAGATTAAAAATGATTCCAGGATACTTCTCTTTATAAAAGTTTTTTCTTACCATTGTGAGTTTGAAAATGTCGAATAGACGAAAGTACTAACTTCACTGCCTTATATTCAGTCTCATTCCGTGGTACATATTCATATTTATAGTTATAACGCGCTAACTTTCGTGATATTTCCCATATATATATATATATATATATATATATATTTAGTCTCAAAAAACGAACCTATATATAGAAAACCCAGCATAGATACGTTGCACTCCGTAGCAGCAAACTAATAGTTACTTTTCATTCCAGATGTAACCTGCAGCACCTAAAAGATCAAGAAGCAGATGACGGCGCAATGAATTGATCACTAAGCGAAATTAGTAGGATTTTTTTGCACTTTGTAGCCCTATGCATACGCACGAACCGCGTCTACGTGTTGCAGAAGATGGGTGTTCAAAACGTGCTAAGGGTTTTCGGGTTAATATTCTTTTTGTTTTGTTTGGGGGGGAGGGGTGGCTACTAAATCCAAAGTTTATTCATTCGTAACCATCGTCAAAAAACAAAGATATTGGCGTAAGGATTCAATGAAAGTAACTACCTTAAACAGGTGCGACTAAGCCAGGCCGAGGAACCAGGCACTAGGCGCATAAAGGTAGAAGGAAACGGCCCATAACAGGTTGGAAATAAAAGTTAGAGGCGCACATCAAGGGACAGAAGTTACAAATAGTAAACGGTGGAAACGAGGAAAGGATTGAGAAAATAATAATAAAAAAACGATCGCAACGAAGAAATTCTTCGAAAAATTGCGAAAAATGATTAGCTAAGTTATCCATGGTAATTCCAAAGAAAACGAAATACTGCTAAAGAAAACTTCAACCGAGAATGGTTTAACATCGTAGCCATGAAAAACACATAGGGAAATACGCCCAACAGCATAAGAAGGTTTAGCGAGTGTCCTGTTGTGGTGCCCCCATCCCCCCCACACACACTCCCAATCATAACGCACGCCCATACAGGGTAATTACCCCAAAATATATTGTACGCACCCCCATCCCCAAGAAAGGCAACCCGCATAAGGCCAGTGCAAAAATCAGTCTCAGAAAGAAAAAGTACAAAGAAACCTCACAAATGACCCTAGGAAGGCAAGGCTTACTCCTAACTGGCCGATGAGAGTCTCAGAAGGGAGTTCGTACCTCCAATTCCCTCGAAGGACTAACGAACATCCTGCGGAGAAGCTACAATCAATTAAAAATTTGGCACAAATAGTGTTCGCATATGACGTTGCGGGGAGCTCAAACTGTTCATAAAAACAGAAACGCTTGGTCTTGTATGGGGTTTCAACCCTCAAAACACGCCACACAGAGTCCGTTTAAAGCTAGTGTTCCAAAACATACAAGACAGAAAAACAAAAATAATACGATTAAACACCAAAGCCCAACAATTATACATTTTTATTTAATTTTCTTTAAAATAGAATTTAATACCCTCTATCACCCGTCATTTGGTCTAAACCTATTTAAAAACGATATTGAGAGATTTCAAATTTGGGGAAAAGAAGACCCGAGAGAGTTCGCTAACTTTTCTCTTTTCACTTTTATTTGATGTGATTTTGTGCCGCTCCTCCAGGTTTCAGTTTTAGCAGAGGCATTGTTCCAGTTCCACCCTCCCCTCTTCCATATATTTATAAATATAAAGTTGTATTAAAGTATTAATATATAAAATTGATTATTCTTATTTTCTTTTCCTGCTTAATATTCTTTGTGTTGTTCCTCAATTACTCTTTTTTTCCCATTCTAAATCACTTTTCGTTCATTATTTCATATTTAAACACACCAAGATTCGCTAAAAAAATAAATATCTTTTCAACCCTTTTTCCTTAAACCAATTTACTTTTTAAAATGTTTCAAAATTTATTCATTTTCGAATGAACTGAAATCCCTTATGAGATAAACATTGAAAAAGCTCACTTCTTTTATAGATAGGCAAAAAGGCCGTGTCATTTTACTTTTCCTTTTATTATTCAATATTTGAGGTACTTTACTTTTGATCTTTGTCTCCCAACTGTGATACCGAGTTTATATAAGTAATCGCGCGGTTGTGTTTTCTCGGTTGTCGAGAAGCTTTATTCCGGTCAACCGCATCATTTTCACGAGCTCCTGACCTCCTGAAAAATTGGTCATCTCTCAATTCAATTTTTTGATCAGTCTCCTAAATAGAGATGGAAAGATTAGATGCGATAGAAAGGATGTGGGAGGAGGATCAAGAATATGACAGAGTAATAGAGGAGTTTAAACGTCAGGTTTAGGAAGGAAGGATTGACTTTTATCGAATGATGAGTCGGGTTTCAAGAAGGCGAAAACTTAGAACCATAAGAGAAGATTATGTTAAGGTGGAGAAAAAGAATATAATTAGGAATATCTTCTCATCTTGGTTTTGTTGTTGACGGAGCAACGAATGGAATGAATGAGGAAAAAGAATGAAAATATAAGAAAGTAATAATAGATATATGTGATAAACTCGTAGAATATACGGAGTGAAAGTTGGCACGCATAAATAAATAAAGCAATAATGAGAGTGTAATATTTTTTCTTTAAACCTTTAAACTGAGATCATATTTATTTATTTATTAATATCTCCCTTTTTAAATCTTTTCAAAATAAATTCTTCTAATTTGGGTAAAGGAAATTAGGTCCTTAAAATAACCTCCATTTGGTTATAACAAAACAAAATATAAAAACATTTTCACCTTTCATTTTCCGAAGGGTGAATAAGTCTTCACCATTTTTTGAAACCATTATCTGTTACCTCATACACTCATCGGGTGATGGGTGGTGTTACGATGCTCCAAATACAAATGAAATCCCGAGGGTCGGGAGGTTTTCCCGACCCAAGTTCCCCAAGAGAACCTGGTGCTCCTGACTCTCTCGGATCGTCCTTTTTACCTCTTTTTCAATCTCCTGCTTTATTTGCCTCGCCTGAAAAGACCCAATAATTGCTATTAATTTTAACGAGATTGTCTGGCATTAAAACGAAATGTGTTGAAATGCTTAATAGGACTACCCCCTCCCGGGCCCTATTAAAGGCCAAAAACCATTCCCTCCTTTTATTCTCTTCTCAACAATTTTGTTGAGTAAGAGGAGGCAGCTTAAATGTATCAAAATAGCGGACTAGTATAATAGTGAAGAGCCCGCAAGAGGCTAAAATAAATTATATCCACTACTTCCCCCCATCTGTTTATGCGAGGGAACTCGTGGACTACTCCATAGAGGACATCACCTTAAAGCTTGCCGACCATGGGAGGGTCGAAATCGAACGTGTGATAAGAAAACAGGGAGGGGCCTTAGGAACCACCCTTACACTCTTCGTCATGTTCGTTTGTGACAAGCTCCCTGAGTCGGTGCGTGCCGGTTGGTACCGCTACCACGTGAAGGCATTCGTGCCACTGCCGCGGAGTTGCTATTTCTGTCACCGCTTCGGCCATGTTAATCGTTCTTGTAGACGTGCAAAGTAGGGGTCACCCGAAGTTTGTGTAAATTGCTCCAAGGCCGCACACGATAAGTCCAAATCGTGTGTGGCCAAGTGTATCAATTGCAGGGAGCCGCACCCCGCTTCTTCGTAGCAATGTGGTACATATCTTCTTGAGAAAGAAATCCTGGCCGTTTAGTCCCAGGATCGTCACTCCTTCCGAGAGGCTAAAGACTTGGTCCTGGGACGCCTGGCGCTTCCTGGAACATCCTATGTGTCAATAGTAAGAAAGACACCCTCTGTTCCTCGTTCCTCTAGGCCTCCGAGCACGGTCGTTTCCGTGCTCATTTGGAACCCTTCTGGGGGTTCTAGCCACCCTCGGCGTTCCCCTGTTAAAGCGCCGGCTAAAACCAGGGATCCCCCCCCGCTTCCCCCAGCGTGACCGTTTACCGTAAGGCGAAAAGGCCACGCACCTCCACCGAGTCGTTAGACTCACAGGGGGCAACACCCCTGAAGTTGGTCGCCAGGCCATCTTCCGAGGTTCTTAAAGCTGTCCCCCAAAAGGAGGAAAGTACTAAAGTAGCCTCGGCTCCTTCACCTAAACCCAGTGGTAGGCTGTGTCGCTCGGAGACTGTGGGTCCTGCAAAGGAGACACCACCGCCTCCGAAGCCCCCCCTCACGCTCGCCTAAGGTTTCCAGGCAGAGAGAGGAAAAGACTTGCAAGGCGAGCCCAACTTTCCTCAATAAGTCTTCGAAGGCGAAAGCGCTTTCAGCGCATTCTCCTGGCCAACAATGCCCGGCGGTTTTGCCTCCAAGAAGCGTACCGCCATTTCCATGAAGGTCTTCTCTTCGATGCGGGCCCCTGCATCTTCTCCAAGTTAGCCCTGGAAGGCATATTCCTTCAATAGAATTACCACGGACTCTGGGTCAACTGAGAGGAGCTCCGGAGGCTCCCTTATCTTTTTGCAGGAGACCATGTTCGGCGCGTGCCCTCTGCCGACCCTCCCGGAGTAGAATAGTTTGCGACCTCCTTTCAGGTAGTGGCTGTGCAGCTTAACCTGGATAGGAAGAATACTGTTATTTCTGCGTACATTCCACCGTCAGCCGATTTCGACGCTTGGAACTTCTGCTGCATCTTGGCACGGCTGCCGAGGCACTCTCTCTTAATCATAGATCTGAACGGTAGACACGCCCTCTGGGAACTACTCAATTAATCGCAGTGGTCAAGTCCTTTCCGACCTGATCGACGAGCTTGAGATGGGTGTCCTAATTGTGGATGAGTTTACGCATCACTGCCTGAGAACTGCTTCATTTTCCTGCCTTGATCTATCTTTGTTCTCTCCAGATGCACAGCCTGATTTTGATTGGGAGTGGTCGATGACCTCCATGGTAGGGATCACTTTGCCATTCAAATATCATTCTTTTGCCTTTTGGGGCTGCTGCTTCCCGAGTACCCGCCCCGACGCTGCTTAGCGTGAGTGCGGTAGTCTGCATTTCAGGAAATGACTGAATTCTCTATATCATTCGAGGAGTTTAGGTCGATAGATGAGGCAGTTGATTTCTTCCCCTGCAATCTCATCGTCGCGAGCCTAACTACTCTTCCTAGAAGGTCTGGCCATTTTGCACGCCGACCACTCCCGTGGTGGTCAGCTGAGTGTGAGACGCCTCCTAAACAGAAGCGTTATTCTTACATGCGCTATAAGGGCCGCTCGGACGATTTTACTATCGGTGAATTTCGTCGAGCTAGGGCTAGGTTACGGTATATTTCGAAGCACGCCCGCCGCTCTTCTTGGCGAGCATAAGTGTCTTCACTTAATGGGAAAGATGGCTCTAGCAGAGGCGGCAAAAGGATTCGGGGCAAGTTCTCGCAACCCTCCCCCCATCCCTTCCTGTTTTCCAGGAGAATAGACTGCAATCTCAGACGCGCATCCGTGGCGTAATCTTTCGCGACCACATTATCCGCATTCTCTAGCCGGGATTCTAATTTGCTAGCATTCAATGCAAGTCTTGATGTTGTAGAAAGCCGCCGACTGGACTTTACCTCCAGAGGCGGAGAACCCTCCAACGACAGGTTTACTGTGAGCGAGTTGCGTTCCGCTCTCGCTTCGTGCGCTGACACTGCATGTGGTCAACAGGATGTCCCGTCCGCCATGCTTCGACAAAAGTGTGAGCGAGGCATGGCCTTTCTGTTAGCTTTTTCAACAGGATCTGGGTAGAGGGTAACCTCTTAGACTCCTGGCAAATCGCTACTGTGCTAGCTTTTCGCAAACTGGGGAGAGATAATTCTACCTCGGCCGGTTTCCGCCCAATCTCTCTAACTTCCTGCGTGTGCAAGTTGATACAGAAATTGGCAAGTGTTAAATTTGGCCCTTTTTCTGGACAATGAAGGCCATCTGTTTTCTGTACAGTGTGGTTTAAGCAAGTTCCACTCCACGTCGTATGCTCTGTTCTGACCGAAAAATGCCCTCTGCGAGGTTTTGCTTCGTAGAGAGCACTACGCCACCGTGCTTTTCGATCTGGAGAAGACTTATGATACCGCATTGCGATACGGTATCATGGAGACTCTCCACACGATGGGGGCGAGGGACGCCTCCCAGTCGTTATATCTGAATTTTTGCGAGATCATCAATTCCGTGTACAGGTGGGGGGAACCCACTCCGACCCACTGGAGCAGGAACAGGGTGTCCCGCAGAGAAGTGTCCACAGTGTTACACCATTTGTTCTCATCATCAACGGTATCAGCTCGGTGCTGCCGGAAGATGTTCTCACTACGCTTTACGTGGACGACCATTCGCTCTCTTTTGGCTCGGCCCAGATGCCAACTTTGGAGCGCCGAATCCAACAGGCATTGAACCACGTCTCTCGCTATGCCGAAGCGCACAGGTTTCGGTTTTCTTTGGACAAGACTAAGGTGGTGCATTTCTGCTATCATCCACGGCTCCACCCTGACAGACTTGTTTTTAAATGGGGTGCGCCTGGAAGTGGTTGAATCGCACCATTTTTTTGCTCTTATATTTGACCGACGTCTCAATTGGGAGGCTCATAACGCAGCCTTAGGGTCTCTTGTACCCGCGCCATGGATATTCTTCGTTCCGTGACGTTCAGCCCCTGTGGCGCTGATATCGATCCTTTGTTCGTTCGAAGCTCGACTACGGACGCGAGTTTTGTGCATCCACCCTCGAGCGTGTATTGCGGGAGGTGATCTCGATCTACTACATCGGCCTTCGTCTGGTGACCGGTGGCGCTCTAAGTGCTCTCGGGGAATTGGAATCTCCGCATCCCCTGATTCGCGATATCCGTGACGCCACGGTTTTGGCAAGCCGGGCGGATGTCGAGATTATTCTCTGCTGGGTTCCTGGACATGCAGGAATTGCGGGGAATGAGCGCGCCGATGAGGGTACGAAAGAGTCAGCGAGGACTCTGCAAACGGACCGGCGTTTTAGTCTTCCTCACACCGACTACATGGCAGAAATACGGGCAGCTCTCCGGGTTGCTTGAAAAAGAAGATGGGACACGGTCGAGGGTAACTTAAAGTTGCGTGCCATTGTGCCGCGACTGTCCGCATGGACCTACCCCTCAATGTTGCGATGGCTTCAGGTTGCTTTCTGTGGTTTCCGAAGTGGATGCATTCTCAGGACGCAGCGCCATTTGACGGAGCGTTCGCCTGCGCCTTATTGTGACAACTGCGTTTTCTCCCAGATTGTTCAGCACTTTCTCTTTGAATGCCCCAGTCCTGATGATCTTCGCGCACGCTACTTGCCCCGGTACCGGGATGAACGGGTTCGTTCCAGTTAGTCCCTTGTACTCGGGAAGGGTTCATGCACACAGACTTGTAGACTTTTTGGATGAAAGTGGCCTCCTCCACCTTATCTAACTGTTTTGTTGTTTTTGTAGGTCGTGCTTCCTGCCTCGGGGCCTACCCTCAGTGCCCGAGCGTGCTTGCTGGCCTTTTTGTTTTCTTTTTTATTGTTATTGTTTCTTTCTGTTTTCTTTTTGTTGTTGCTTTTGTATGCATACTGTTATTTTAATTTAGCCTTGGTCTCGCATCAGAGGGGACAACATGCCTGCCTTATACAACCTTAGGCGAGGAAAAGTGCCAGCGGACATCTTACAATTTCTATCTACTCCGGCTCTTCTTGGATTCTCAAGGACCTTCAGGTCCTCCAGCCTGAATATCAGTTACGTCAGGTCCAACAACAACCTCGCTGACCATGCCTCGAGGGCCTTCCAGGCCCAACAAACTTCATGCTAGGGTGGCAGCTCCTATACCCGCTTGGGTATATAAGGAGCGGCCACCCGGGCGAGGCATGGACTTTGAACATCGCGACTTCGAGGTTCACCGCCCTTTCTCCCCTGTCCCTTCCACGGTTCTGCCTTATATAGCTTTGCCCCATTGAAACCGTTCTGGATATTGCCAACTCTTGGTTATGTGTCTTCTCCACTAATTATGAATTTTATTTTAATAAGTATAAATTTGTATATGTATATTCTTCATGTGTACATACCTTACATGTAAACTCTTTGTATGTATATTATTTAATTCTATTTAATTTTATATGCTTGTTTATAAATAAAGGAAGGGTTGTCTCCCCCAGTTGGGGGGAAAACCACAAACACAAAATTTGTATATGTATATTCCTCATGTGTACATACCTTACATGTAAACTCTTTGTATGTATATTATTTAATTCCATTTAATTTTATATGCTTGTTTATAAATAAAGGAAGGGTTGTCTCTCCAGTTGGGGGGGCAACCACAAACACATGGGCTCCTTAAAAAAAATGAGTTATATTATATTTTTATTCTGTCATATTTTGATCCTTTTCTTATCATTCATTTCTCTTTCATCCGAAAACAACAAGCCAAGATGGTCCTAATCCTCTTCTTTTTCTCGTCTTTAACAGATTTCCTTTTTATGGTTTCAAGTCGCGAGCTTCTTGAAGTCCGAGTATTTGATCGATAAAAAGGAATCGCTTGATCGTAAACCGGACGTCTAAAGTCATTAATCCCTCAAAATAATCCTGACCTCCCCCCCCTCCATCCTTTTATGGCATCTAAACCTTCCATTGTTGATATTTTCTTTCTCAGATTCCTCAAAAATTAAATCCAAAGTAGGAAGAAAGTCCAAAGATGGTGAAAATAATTCTGCGGATGGGAATAAGTTTTCTCAACCTCCGACCAAACACAACCACACCATGACTCATATAAACTCGGTAGTGAGGAGAAGGGAACTCCTTCACCAAGATTGAGGGTGGGGGAAGAGTCACACATGGACGTTATGTAAAGATTCTCTACCCCTGAGCGTGGTGGCCCTATTTGGCCTTTGGCCTTACTTTGTCTTCTGTTGGAAGACAAAGATCAAAAGTGAGGTACCTCAAATATTAAATATTTCACAAAAAAGTAAAATGACGTGGCCTTTTGCTTATCTTTAAAATATATTAGTTTTTTTCTATTCTAGAAAATGTTTATCTCACAAGGGCTTTCGGCTCATTTGAAAATAAATAAAATTTGAAATTTTTAAAAAAGTAAAATGGTTTATGGGTTTTGAGGTTGAAAAAATATTTTGTTTTTTACGATTTGTGCGATTCTGAATATGGGATAGTGAACGAGCACTGCTTTAGAAAGAGGGAAAGAGGGAATGGAGGAAGGACAAGACAAAAACATATTAAGCAGGAAAGAAACTTTATTTGAAAGGAAGAAAATGTATTCAGTGGGCATTCGTTGTTTAATCTTGTTTTTCTTATCTTCCTTCTGTCTTTTTCTTCGCTACTTTTAATCTTCAGGTTTCTTGCGTTACTCTTTTCTTTCTTTGTGCTTCTGATTTTTCTTATTTGTTTTAGGAAGTGGAAGTCATTTCAATTTATTTACTTTTCTATAATTTTGATTCTCTTTGGTTGTACTTCTTTTTCTTCTGACGTATCCGTTGCTCTTCTTCCTCTTGAGTGTTGCGCTCAATTCAGGACCAGCAAACGCCATCGGCCTTTAGCGTCGTGGTTTTTGTCCTTGAATGCGGACATGCCGTATTACGGCAGTCCTTGAATTAATATTTGTATTCGCCACTCCTGCCCTTGACGGCCAACACGGACCCCAACGTGGGAGCGGCACTACTAGCTGCATGTTGATTGGCCCCTGCCCCTATCAGTGGGCGCAGTGGTATACGCCTTCTCCACCACTTCTTGGGAAAATCCTGATCCAATTCTACCCGTGGCATGGTAGAGGGCTCGAGATGACTGATCCGGCTTAGTGACTGGTTTCAGAGCGGTTAGGGTCACCACGACTAACATCGGTTCGTAGTAGTGATTCTTGCGCAGGTCCTTTGGGTCGCTGGGTCGTGGTGACCGAGGAGGTCCACGGACAGTAGAAGAAGGAGCAGAGAAAAGGGTAGATAAGGTGACGTAGTCCAAAAGGGTGGATGGAAGGATAAAGAAGGGTAAAAGAGAGTTGGTAGAAAAGAAGATGTGGGTGTTAGTAAAAGAAAGAGAGGCAGGCAAAGCTTAAAGATGAAGAGGTGGTGAGTCTCGTTAGCACAGCGGTCAGGAAACACATTGCCATTCCACTTTCGTAGACTGACAAAAGAACCCGCGTGAGGCCCAAGATCGTCAACCTCGATAGAGTCAACTCCGTTATAGGCCCAAAGCATAGCGGGGCCCGCGAGTGTGCCCAATTCGTAAACGACAAAAAGCGACCTGAATCCGTCACTGCATTGACGGTTAGGTCGGTCCATGGGAAGTTGCCCTCGGCTGTCTCCAATCTTCTTTGCTAGCCCTCCACCCTCCACACACACACCGTGAGCTCGTCTGATTCCTGCCATGTACTGGGCGTGAGGACAAGCGAAACAATCTGCTGGTCGCCCAGTCCTCGCTGACTCTTTTGCACCCTCATCTGCGCGATCACGCCCCGTAATTCCTATATGCCTAGGGAAACAGCAGAAAATATTCTCGACCTAAACTGCGCGAGCAGCAAACGTGTATTACGGATATCACGAAGCACGGTGTGTGGAGATTCCAATGGCCCGAGAGCATGAAAGGCACTTTGTGAGTCACTAATGATCAAAATCTAGGCTCTGAAGCGGGCGCGAGGAATTATCTCGCGTACAACGAGATAGAGCCCCGTTTACTTGAAACACATGGGATATGGCGTGGAAGCCTATCCCAATCTTGAAGGTTGGAGCGTAGGTTCGCCCATGTAATATATAGAAAGATATATTCAAACTATCCATTTTTATAGAGTTTAATCAACTATATTCATAATACATCTAGAAAATCAAAATATGAGTAACATGAACACATATGAACAAATATAAATGAATAAGCGCAACATATAAGTGCAACATATTACAGTTACTCCCACCAGAAAGAATTCATTTCTTTTCAAAATTACAAAATATACAATACATTAGATAAAGAAAGTTAAATTAAGGCATCAAAATGAATTAGAATTCAAAAAAGATTACAAATCTAAATGACGTACAGGTTTATGAGCATGTTAAGATCTTCTAGGGCCCGGCAGCTGCACTGTCAGCTTGTCCTGACTATTCACACTGTTATAAGCATCATGTTCAGGATCCTCTAGTGTCTGGATATCTTTTTCTTCGCTCATTTCTCCAAATCTTCTCGTTGGCTTGGGGAAAGTTAGTTGTTGTAGATGGAAATCCGAAACGGGAAGATGGATCGGAAAGGATACCTGGATTTTGACACTCGGAATCATTAGGTGGAATATTCCTAGGACATGGAGCTAAATTACGCAGAGCAACAGTGCTCTCTCTCTCTCTCTCTCTCTCTCTCTATCTATCTCTCTCTCTCTCTCTTAGGAAGAAGAGAACTGTGTACCGGCAATCGAAGAGAGCGGGTGACTTTGACGAATACCGGAGGCTAGCCAGGAGAGTGAAGTCCAGCATAAGGGCGGCTAAGCGGTCTGAGGAACTCCGAGTGGCGAGACTCTTTAAAGAGAATCCCAAGGAGTTTTTTGGATATGTGAACAGCCGTAAACCAATCCGTCGAACGATTGGCCCTTTGAGAAATGAGGAGAGGGCATTAAAGCACTTAGATGCAGAAAATGCTAACCTCCTCAACGACTACTTTTCTTCAGTGTTTACTGAAGAGTGTGGTCCTATCCCCCAGCCAATGGATTCCTACTCGGGGGAAAAGCTAGAGGATATGGACTTCACCGAAGGGGAAATAAAAAAGAAGATCAGTGACCTAATGACGAATAAGTCACCTGACCCGGATGGGTTTCTACCTAAAGTGTTGAAAGAAGTGCGCGATCAAGTGTCACGACACCTGAGCGCAATCTTCAACATATCAATCCGGACCGAATGCGTTCCTAGAGACTGGCGTGAAGCGGAGGTGACTCCTATCTTCAAGAAAGAAGACCGAACCCAACCGTCAAACTACCGACCTATCAGTCTGACTTCGAGAGAGAGAGTAACAAGGAGAAAAGAGCGTGTAAGAGGGTCCAGGGAACCTTACGAGCATTGTTGAAGGATGTTCACGGGAAGCTTTCCACGGACAGTGTTCCATAATGCCCCCATGTTGTCCGTGAATAGTCTTGCTATGTTGAATAGGAGCAACAAAATCCAAACCGCGATGGATTCGAAAGTGAAAATGTTGCCCACTGCTTCAGAGGGAAAGGGGACCTCTAGGGCACACCGTTGGACCAGAGCCCTAGGCCCATATTGGAGGCGTCACAAAACACTGTACGGGGAAAGCCTTGGGTCACCAGAAGTTGAACCATTTGGTGGTGATAAAGGGGAGAAGTAGAGGAAGAGGCGCCGGGCGGGGGCAGGTGGAAGAAAGGGAGTCTGATTATGGGAGCGACAAAGTTAAGATGCCCTGCCCTGCCTAGGTGGGAGAGGATACTCTTGGGTACATTTACATTCAACGAGGACTCCAATATAATGCGCAGGCAGTGCCTAAAGGCCCTCCTGGGGCCTATCAGGAGGAGGTCGTCTAAATACGAGAAGGCACGACAACCCGTACGGTGGGTTCATACGTTGCAGGTAGCTGCGACGGCAGTTTGCATAATTTATGGACTTCTGAGGAAGCCCATAGGCAGCCTCGTGAAGCGAAACCTTTGTCCGGCGAAAGATATTCCGAAATATTTTCAGGCTCCTGGGTGTAAGGGAATATGGTAAAAACCAACTTTAAGGTCAATTTTAGCGGCGTCTTTCTTTGGTCCAGGGTTTGCTAATACGCTGGGAATGGACGCAAGGTTACAGGAGGGAAGGGAATAAAAGTTCTCTATGTTGTGTATTTCGTAGATAACACGAAATGAGCCATTAGGTTTAGGGAACGGAAAGATGCGATGAGCATGGCTATATTGGTCGAGCGTTCCAGGATACCGTGTTCCAAAGGTTTTTCTACTAAACTGCGAACCTTTTCAGGAGAGGAGACCCAGTTTTGACATCCTTTCTTGTTCCATAAACAAACACCCTGTTTCTGAGCGGGAGCGACGATATGGTTAGAGAAAGGTACAGAGTCAAAAGAGCCCGGGGCGATCAATGTTCGGGCTGACTCATTTTTGGACGTTATTTCCTTCCTGTGGATGTTCTTGTCCATTGGCCCCAGAGGCGCCGTTTACAGTGGCGTCTGCTTGAGCGTTATCCTTGCGAGGAGGTGCGACGATGTCCGGGGGGCCACTTATGACGTCGCGTAGTACATCACCCTGTTCCAAAGGGTGCGTGGAGCTTCTCGAGAGAAAGGATGTGTTAGAAGCCCTGTTTACCTCGAGGAGTGTGGGTACCACGAGACCGAGGAGATAAAAGACCTCGAAGCTGGTAGAGTGTCGTCAATGCGGAGACCTAATTTCCGGGCGGCTTCATTCAGAAAGTCACGTAGTTCTTGCCCCGGTCCGGGTTGTCTATTTGAAGTTCCACGTGGTCGTCCAGGTTTACATCAATAACATCGGCTATTTCCACCGCAGGGAGAGGTTCGTCTGGAATGGACGGGGTTAATGGGGATAGGAAAGATATAAGGTTAGGAAGCGTAGAGATGGAGGAGTCCACAGAAAAGGAGGCGTTTTTCCAGGAAAGTGGAATGGAGGCTGGTGATAAAGACCGAAATTCCTCCGAAGTGGAGGACCTCGTTGAGGGAGGCAATAACTGCATGCGACGACGCATCCGGTTGACCTTCATACGCCATTGCCAGTCTAAATCACCTGCGACGTTGTTGAGGAACTGACGCGCGCGTCGCAGGCCTTCCATGTTGTCCTGTTCGGACTCTGCTACCCATAGGGGTAGGTTGGGAAAATCTCCAGGATCCAAATTGGGGGGGGGGGGTGTACGCGTACCTGTTGCACGCGTGGTCCAGTAAAGGCGGATTCGCTGAAGGTGATGCCCGAAGAAAGTGCTTGTTGTTCGCGTGCGTCACGTAGTGCGACCCGCCTCCGTGTTGTCAAACGTTATGGAAAAGTCGGAGTCGTTGATGAAGGCGATAAACTCCTCCCGGTCCAGCTGTGACCGGAATCTGAAAAGAGAGAGGAGAGTCACGATTTCCTCGCGATATCTTACCTAGAAGACCGGCTCGTCGCGGTACTCATTTAGGTTATGAACGAATACGTCCCAGTGTAAAGAAGCTAATGCGGCTTCGTTCATCGGGCAAAGACATGTGACTGAATACCAGGTGGCAGTCAGTCTCCACCGAGACCTCAGGGTGTCCGGTGCAGCCTGAAAGTCTACCAGAGAATAAGATGGTGGGCGTCGATTTATTTCTTCTTCTTCTTCTAGTCCCGGAGCTGGAGTTTAAGTTCACCATGTTCACTAGGGTTTAGAAGCGGGAACTGTGGTCATGAGGCCCTCTGTCCTGAGAAGGATCTTACCCGGACCCAACTTGATAGCGTGCTAAAGATTTAGTGGTGACGAAGTGTTCCATTTGCGTAGATTGTTGTGAAGGCGGAAGATCTTGACCCTGCGTTTAAGGGCACTGCTCAGGATCTCGACCGTGTGCTCATGCTGGGTAATTCTTACGATTGCCCAGTTAGGGTCAAAGACGCAAAGAAGGACCATGAGTGGAGCCAAAGATGCGGAGATGTTGACAAGACGAGAGCCAAAACATTCAACATCCAAACATAAATTTCAATGTTGAACATGAGTCCAATGACAAATTTTCATTTTTGGACGTACACATAACCCCTATTAATAGTTATCTATCCAATGTATACCGCAAACGCAAACCCACACTACTTGGCACGAATATATTCAGTTTGACCTTCCTTAATTTTATATTTCTTCCATTTGTTGTCGACTTTTCCGAGCCTACAAAATATGCTCTAACTGGGCTTTGTTCCACCAAGAACTTATTTACCTTAGAAAGTTTTGTACATTTAATTTGTTTCCTTCCCAAGTTCTTGACAAACTTACCAAACGATTTTTAGATAAATTATAAAATAGCTCAAATGGCATCATTAAGCCTGAGAAAATGGCTCTTTATTTAGAATACCTTACATTGGACCTATTTCATCCAAATTGACAAATGAATTACAGTCGGCGTTAGTTAAAAGATACCCTCAATGTCAGTTTCACTTAATTCTCATCAACACTCTAACTATTAACACTTTTCTGAACCATAAATAAAAACTCTCCAAAATGCTTCATTCGGTCCACATTGGATTATCAATTCTTGTGTGCAGGTTGCCATTCCCGCTACGTGGAAAAAAACACTCTCCAACTCACTGTGAGGATGAGTAAGCATCAAGGTTTCTCCGAATATACCAGCACACCATTTATTACGCCTGAATTATCTTCTATACGAAGCCATTCCATGTCTTGCAATTCCAAAATTTCAGACACTGAATTCTCTATTTTGGATTCGTGTCCAAATAGTTGCGATCTGGAAATTTTGGAGTCTTTATATACTTCCAAACTCACCCCTAAACTCAACTGCCAACAGTCTTCAACTCCCTTATTAATATTTATTTTAATTTTGTAAATTGACGATATGCGTATCTTTCAAATATCGCTATAAAATGTCCCAATTCGTGGTTATATATATATATATATATATATATATATATATATATATATATATATATATATATATATATATATATGATTAGAGGACCAAATAACATCATCTTAATGAGTGTACAGAAAGCAGAAGGAGAGCGTTAATGAATTTTGGACAACTGAAAATTATAGAGCGCCAAGAGAAAAGGATCGGCGACATACTTGCTATTATTTTGCATTAGGATGATTACCTACTTGCACTTGCTAATCTCTTGCATTGGATTGATTTCCTACAAACTATTTTCTTGCATTGAGTTGATTACATAATTGCCATCTCTCTTGCATTGGTTCATTTACATTTTTGCCATTCTCTTGCAATGATTTGATTACATACTTGCCTTTCTCTTGCCTAAGTTTGATTATATACTTGTCATTCTTTTGCACTCGATTAAATATCTACTTAAAATTCTTTTGTATGCGGTGATTGTATAATTGCCATTCTTTTGCATTGGGGGAAATACCTACATACTATTCTTTTGAATGCGGCGATTGAATACTTTCCATTCTCTTGGATTAGGTCGATTACATGCTTGCCATCTCTTGCATTGAGTTGTTTACATAAGTGCCATTTGCTTCCATTGACTTAATTACATACTTGCCATTCTTTTGGATAAGTTTGATTACATACTAATTATTCTCTTGCATTAAATCAATTATATACTTGCCATCTTTAGGTGAAAAAGTACCATTTTAAAAGCGCCAAAATTGCCATTTCTCTTGTATTGGTTCATTTACATTCTTGCCATTCTCTTGCAATGATTTGATTACATACTTGCCTTTCTCTTGCCTAAGTTTGATTATATACTTGTCATTCTTTTGCACTCGGTTAAATATCTACTTAAAATTCTTTTGTATGCGGTGATTGTATAATTGCCATTCTTTTGCATTGAGGGAAATACCTACATACTATTCTTTTGAATGCCACGATTGAATACTTTCCATTCTCTTGGATTAGGTCGATTACATGCTTGCCATCTCTTGCATTGAGTTGTTTACATACGTGCCATTTGCTTCCATTGACTTAATTACATACTTGCCATTCTTTTGGATAAGTTTGATTACATACTAATTATTCTCTTGCATTAAATCAATTATATATTTGCCATCTTTAGGTGAAAAAGTACCATTTTAAAAGCGCCAAAATTGCCATCTCTCTTGTATTGATTCATTTACATTCTTGCCATTCTCTTGCAATGATTTGATTACATACTTGCCTTTCTCTTGCCTAAGTTTGATTATATACTTGTCATTCTTTTGCACTCGGTTAAATATCTACTTAAAATTCTTTTGTATGCGGTGATTGTATAATTGCCATTCTTTTGCATTGGGGGAAATACCTACATACTATTCTTTTGAATGCCGCGATTGAATACTTTCCATTCTCTTGGATTAGGTCGATTACATGCTTGCCATCTCTTGCATTGAGTTGTTTACATACGTGCCATTCGCTTCCATTGACTTAATTACATACTTGCCATTCTTTTGGATAAGTTTGATTACATACTAATTATTCTCTTGCATTAAATCAATTATATACTTTCCATCTTTAGGTGAAAAAGTACCATTTTAAAAGCGCCAAAATTGCCATCTCTCTTGTATTGGTTCATTTACATTCTTGCCATTCTCTTGCAATGATTTGATTACCTACTTGCCATTCTCTTGCCGAAGTTTGATTATATACTTGCCATTATTTTGTACTCAGTTGAATACCTACTTAACATTCTTTTGTATGCGGTGATTGCATAATTGCCATTCTTTTGCAATGGGGGAAATACCTATATACTATTATTTTGAATGCAGCGATTGAATACTTTCCATTCTCTTGGATTAGGTCAATTACATGCTTGCCATCTCTTGCATTGAGTTGTTTACATAGGTGCCATTCATAACAAACGTAACATAACATAACATAATTTCATGGATGACAAAAGCCACAAGGGCATATCAAAGGTCATCCGCATCCAGCAAAACCCACCCACAAAAAGCACCATCACCAAAGTCCCCCACAATATAATATAACAGATGACAAAAGCCACAAGGGCCCATCATAGGTCATCCGAGTCAAACGGCCTCTTTTTTAAGGCACCCAAACTCCCAGGAAAACTACATCCAGAGGATTGTGTCCATTGGTTTAATTACATACTTGCCATTCTTTTGGATAAGTTTGATTACATACTAATTATTCTCTTGCATTAAGTCAATTATATACTTGCCATCTTTAGATGGAAAAGTACCATTTTAAAGGAGCCAAAACGCTTCATTTGTCTTTGAAAAACACCAAAATCAGCGACCCAGAAACAGTTCAAATCTACAGTCAATTTTGGCCTCTAAGAACTACATACAAATAATACAGGGACAAAACCATAACCAGCAGACTACCACAAACCCTCGACTGAAAATATTCACTGTTAGAGGCAAGACCAAAAAGTAACAGGACCATATATAGAGTATTATGGTAGCGAACCAGTCAAGACGAGAGACAGGCTGTACCGACACTTCCGAGAACCATACTCCTACCACTACAAGAACCTAACATCTCCCACGGAATATCTGTGAAGAAAGCGGTGAAGTTGGAGGAAGTGGAAATGTGGTATTCCAGCCGAGAGGGAAAACTCTCCCCGTTGGTGCAGGAAAAGCACACAACCCTCCAGATGTCAGCTCCAGCAAGGTTGCCCATGCTATAAATGAGAAAAGTTTGGGGGTTAGAGAATCCATACTCACCTATCATCCATCACCACATCCGAGTCATGTTCACGGGGTCCTCATCGGCGGGGCGGGGGTACGCCCCAAAATAAGAAATATCAAGCAGTAATAATGGCATCGAGCACATCCCATCTCATGTTAGCACACACTACAGAAAAGACACCCACTACAATCGACCATCACACTCTACTGAGCCTAGCCGCTACCCACGACACCCTCATCACAAACATCATTAAAACACACACAGGCCACAAGCTCGTCTTTCGCTCACAGGAGGACGCGCTAACTTTTCACCAGAACGCAGCCAACACACTCGCCACTCACAACCTCTATACCAAACTCGCAGACGGTAATCTAAAAAGACACCAGATACGAGTCAAAAAGACCAACCCCTTATGGCCCGGCCTTCACAAATGATTACCTCCGTACGCACCTCAGACAGGAGTATGGGGAGGAGGTCATCAAAGACCTATATTTCAACCGTACGAAAAACTGAGCAGTGGTCAGTCACACTGTCCAGCGAAAACAGCAAACAAATGCTGCTAGACCAAGGCATCAAGGTCTGCGGCACACTCACACACCCACATACCCACATAAAATGGAATCACAACACAACATGATACCCACGCAATGCTACCGGTGCTAAAAAACCGGACACACAACAAGTACATGCCTAGCAGACCTAATCTGCTCGAAGTGCAGTGTAGTGGGGGCACCACTACACTACTTGCCCTGCAACCACAGCCCACTGTTCGAACTGTGGCGGCGACCACGTCGCCGTCAACCCCAAATGTCCTTACTTAAATAAGGCCCGCCATGATGCCGTTGCGGCTATACGGTGCCCATAACCAGTCCACACAACCACACACTCCGCCCTATTCTCCTCCCCTCACTAGAACATTAGCCGCAGCTGCCGGTACAACGTTGTCTGCTCCCCATGCTCCACCCCAGACAAACCCAACCCCCCCGGAACCCCCACACTTCATCCACACATTTCGTCTCCCCCCTCCCCAGCACCTTACACTCAGAGACCCCCACTACTACCGACACCCACACAGCTACCCTCACCACACACCGACCTCCACCCCACACCACACAACTAACGAAACCACAAACACGAAATTACACCTGGCCACTTTGCTCTCAACGGTGGCAAAAGACATGTCGAGGGGCGACCCCCGTCTATACGCAAACATACTAAACACATTATTCGCCTCTAACGGTATAGAGCAGATCACCTTCCCTGAGAAGGTGTTCGCTCTAATAGACGAGCACATAAAGAGAAGACCCGCACTCCTCCCCACTCCGGTGGGCACGCACACCTCCATACCTGGACCCACCGGCCCCCACTTTCACCACGCTCCCACCGCCTCCCGTCCTCCTGTCCCTGCACCTTCCTTACCTACCCCTCCGCCTACTGTTCCCGCCTCTCTCGCAATCCCCTCTCCTGCCCGCACTCCTTCTACCTCTCTATCAGAACCACCTCCTACCTCTAAACCTCCCCTTCGGTAACCTCCACTGCCACCAACCCTCTTCCAACCGTCTCCGGCACCCCTTCCGCAGCCTCCAACCCTACTCCCACTGACACCCCAACTCCCACCTCCCCTCAGCCCACAACACCCCGTGCCAAACCAAAAAACCCTAATCCCCCCCCCACACACAAGCACAGGACAAACACCCCCCCCTCCTGCTGTTTTCACTCCTCCCCCTTCCACTCCTCCTCCGACCCAACCTCCTCTCTCCCCCGACACCCCACCTCTCATAATCTGTACCTCTCCTACTATATCTAGCCCTTCATCTCCCAGCTCTACTCCATTCACCTCTGCTACTAACTCCCCCTGCCAAGACTCTACCCTCTCCAAGCCTACTACCTCGACACCTCCCTCCACAGAACATACTCCTCCCTCCACCACGGCCTGCCCACCCAATAACACCGCAGTCAACCCTTACAAGCAACAGCCAACATGGTAAAGGTACTCGCTCCTCACGCCTCTTGGGCAATAACCAAGGACAGGGGAACGGTACCGGGCAAGTCAGCCTCCCGCGCACTCCGCCCACGACAATAGGTCGCCTCAACGTGGCACAATTAAACGTACGCAGTTGGCACAGTATTCGCCATACGGTCCCTAACTAGGTGTTCAACACACAAAGACCAGACATAGTACTCCTGAACTCTACGAGCCTACTTCCTCCCAACAACAGAGTCCGCATCGCAGGCTACCACACGTACCTATCTATACAGGCGCGGTACCTAGGATCAGCGATTCTAGTAAAGCGCTCCATACACCACTCCTACATCAAAACACATGACGACTCCTTTCTAGCCTGCAAGATAGAAACAAGCTCTGGCCCCATACTAGTGGCCACATACTACAGACCACCACGCCTAAAGTTAAACTTAGAAGCCCCACTCCAGGCCCTATCAAACTATAACCTCCCTATCTTCTTAGCGGGAGACCTTAACTCCTTTCACCCGACACTCCTTTCAAACAACACGAATGATGCGGGAAGGTACTTGGCCGGTGCCTTGCGGTGCTACCGCTGCGAGCACATCGGCCCAGCCTTCCCCACATTCTTCGGTCGTCGCGGAGGCACCACGTCCCCGGACGTTGTCTTCCGAAACGACCATGCCACACGCTTCTACACACTCCTTATCACCCTTGTCCCCACGTACTATCTGATCACATACCGATATGCCTTATCATATCCACATCTCCCATACTCATACCTACACCACCTCTCTACGATTACAAAAAAAAAACTGGAAAGAATTCAGGAGACACATAACAGAAAATACACCAAAAAACCTCGATCTGGAGGACACCAATCCAGACCTAATAGACGACCACTGATGCTCAATTCTAAACACCCTAACCGCTGCACACAACCTACACTCACCACAAAATAACTACGCTTGCATAAAACATTTAACATTCTCCATACACACTCAGAGACTCATCACACAGTACAATAATCACTACACCAGAGGCCCACGACAACACAACATAAATCACTTACGTGCCCGCATCCTACAGGTCGTGCAGCTAGACAGGAACCGGCAGTAGCGAGAGGTCGTCCGCATCGCGGACGACACCCGTTGCACGGACCCTTTCTTATTCTGGTGGCACGTGAAAAGGATGTTAGGCACTGACACATGCAAACCCATCACCCTCCAAGTAAACAACCAAACACTCACAGACACTAACGTCATCCTCGACGCATTTAGGTTTCACTGGGACACGGTACACACACACATTTCACCAAAACCACACGCACAGGAGCACTTACAGGAAATCCAGGAGTGCTGCCGGGCTCACGCTCACAAGCTAAGGCCTGCCCCCCTGATACGAATGGAGGTGCTCGACTACACATCCACATTAACCACTCCAATCACCGTCGAGGAAACAAAACACTACATTAAAACAACACCAAAATGCGCCCCCGGCCCCTCCGACCTACCAGCCACACTTATACACAACCTCCCCGCAAACATATACCCCACACTTACACACTTATTCATTGCCTCACTAGCCTCAGGCCACTTCCCCAAAATATTCAAGGTCTCTCACAACATACTCCTACACAAACAGTACAAAGACCCAAAACACCCTAATAACTACAGGCCTATTGCTCTATTAGAGAACCTAGGCAAAATACTCGAACGAATGGTCAACTGCCACCTACGGGAGTACCTGAAAGAGAGGGACTGCTTCTGCCCCCATCAATACGGGTTCAGGAGAGGCCGATCCACTCAGGCGGCCGTGACTATCGTTCACGAAAGAATACAAAAAAAACGCAGGTACATCAAAAGACTCTCTCCATCAGTAAGGACGTGGAGAAGGCCTTCGATAAAGTGTTGCACGAGGGACTCCGTTGGAAACTCGCCAACAATACGGAGTTATCTCTCTGCAACAGAAGGCTCCTATCGCACTACCTCACTGAACGGAGTTGCCACATAAAATAAAATAACACCATCTCACGACCCTTCACACCACGCTCAGGCGTTTCCCAAGGAAGCGTACTGGCACTCACACTATACATTATGTTCACAAATGACACCCCATGCCCACCAAAAAACTGCTGTCACACATACGCAGTGGCCTATGCCGATGACGAGACGATTCTCGTCAGCGGTCTAGGCCCAGAAGAAATCGCGCTTCACGCACAAACAATACTAGACGAGAAGACAGATTATGAGGATAAATGGCTGATTGCCACGAATCCTCAGAAGACACACATGACACTCTACGGCGCTAGAGACCACTTCATGCACAACCTACAAATCTACTCACATATACCAGACATGAACCACCTAAACCCAACAAGGCTCGAATACACTCAACGTACCAAAATCCTCGCGGTAACTTTTGACAAGCCCCTTAGGTTTAATATACACCAGAACATAATACAAGCAAGAGCATCATGAACAAAGTATCGCTGGGTAGGTTCTACTCTGCGAGCAAAAGACTAAAACTACAGCTATACAAAGCACTCGTGCAACCTATTCTCACGTACGCCCCACTGTCGCTCGTAGCTGCGAGCGACACGTGGAAGCGGAAGGCTCAGCGCATTCAGAACTCTGCTCTGAAGCGCGCTTGCTGTTCCCCATTGTACTCGAGAATGGCCGCACTACGCAACAACAAGAAATTAGCTCCTCTCAACACTTACGCTCACACCAGACTCACAAAACAACTCGAAAAACTCACCAGAGACCCACTATACACGACGTTACACGTAAGAAGGTACGCGATGGCGCCGCGATATCCCGCGACCCACGAACACCCGCCACCCGTACCGTTCTTCGCATAACCAGTAGGCATCATGAATAACGCGTCTCCAACTGAGCAGACAACCTCGCCCTCCTGACCTGCCTCCAACCTTCGTCCAGTCCAAACCACGAAACCAACCTGCCACAACAACACCACGCATCGGTGTATAGCCACCGACCTATCAACTCTCGCTATCTTTTCTTAAATGTTTTCCGCAACCCTCCTCTCTGACTACCTGACCCTCTGTATCACATACAGCGATCCCTCTCTGTCCTTTCTATATACATAACGCAACGGTTAGAGAATGGACCTCAACATAGTGGAAATGTGGGGTTGGGAATGGTGGAGGCGGATTAAAACCCACCCCACTCAACCAGAGACAATAGGATTGGGGGTGATCCATCCGCTCTCAAGCCCAACCAAGGTTGGGATGCGACTAGCCTACAAATGTCGTTAGCGGCCAAGAAATTTAGGCGGAAAGAAGCTGAGGAAAAAATGGGGAAGATGTCTGGAAGAAATAAAGCCCAGGTAGTTTCAACCCTTCTTGAGAACACCGGGAGGAATGGGGTGGGAAGGGCGTAGCACGGCTCCAAGTGCCAGATATAATAGTCAATTTGGGAAAAACCCCCGCGGGAACAGAAAAAGAAAAAGAATTTGGAGAGGGATGAAAAATGGATCTGAAATAATGGGAGATAATTCAGGGAGCGGCGCTCGGTCGAGGAGCCGCCGTTGTTGCCTTCAAATTCAGAGGAATTACGATAAAAGAAAGAAGAAAAAGAAGAAGAAGAAGAAGAAGAAGAAGAAGAAGAAGAAGAAGAAGAAGAACAACAACAACAACAACAACAACAACAACAACAAAGAAAGATTACAAGCTATTCTTAACGACAATCATATATATATATATATATATATATATATATATATATATATATATATATATATATATATATATATATATATATATATATATATATATATATAATGAAAAAGTTTACAAAGTGGCACGTGGGGAAAGCAATAATATGAAAGTTAACCCACATGAAAATAAAAAGATGAATCCAAGAACTATTGAACTATATCTGCAAGTTTATTTTCAAGGAATAACATTAAAATAGAGAAAACAACCTTATATAGGGTACAAAGATACGAATGGAACGCCCATCGCATAGTACAAACCAATGGAATAACACAAGAACAAGACAGAAAAATACCAGTAAACAGAACAAGATCATTGACACCTCGGGTATATTTAGACACAGGAGGATACTCTAAATATGCCCGAGGTGTCAATGATCTTTCGGGGTAATGATGAAGAGAAATTAAAGGATATCTTGATCACAAAGGAGATAGTGACAAAGGAAATTGATAAAATCAAAAGTAGTAAAGCACCTGGTCCTGATGAGGTCTTTCCTAGAATTTTGAAAGAATGTAAGGATGTGTTAAGTGAGCCCCTAGCATGCATCTTTAGAAAATCATTGGAGAGTGGCATTGTGCCAGTGGCATGGAAGAAAGCCAATGTGATACCTATATTTAAGAAAGGGGATAAAACAAATATGTCTAATTACAGACCAGTAAGTTTGACATCAGTGGTAGGGAAAATGATGGAATCTATTATAGCAAGGAATATTAGGGATCACTTGGATAAGCATAAATTGATAAAAGAATCACAGCATGGCTTTAGTAAGGGTAAATCCTGTCTGACTAATTTGCTGTCTTTTTATATTAAGGTGTATGAAGCAGCAGATAATGATGAAAACTATGATATTTTATACTTGGACTTTAGTAAGGCTTTTGATCGAGTGCCACACTTACGGCTTCTGAGCAAAGTTAAAGCACACGGGATCGATGGCAGTATATTTAGGTGGATTCAGTCATGGCTTGGTGACAGACAGCAAAGAGTTAGTATAGATGGAGTTAAATCTGAGTGGGGGTGTGTTAGCAGTGGAGTTCCGCAAGGATCTGTTTTGGGTCCCTTGCTATTCTTAATTTATATTAATGATCTGTACATAGGTATAAGTAGTGACCTGAGTAAATTTGCTGATGATACTAAGCTAGGTAGGGCCATTAGGGCTGATTCTGATGCTGTTGTAATGCAGGAGGAATTGACCATTCTGTCCAATTGGGCCGAGAAATGGCAAATGAAGTTTAACATAGACAAATGTAGTGTACTTAGTATAGGTAGAAATAATCCACTGAATAGTTATAAATTAAATGGGAGAAATTTAGGGAGGACCGATTGTGAGAGGGACTTGGGTATTTTGGTAAGTTCAGACCTTCGTCCTATTGGGATTCATTAGGAGGAGTGTAAGCAATAAGAGTGCGGAAGTCATTCTAAAACTGTATCTGGCGCTAGTTAGGCCTCATCTAGACTATGCAGTACAATTTTGGTCACCATATTATAGGAAGGATATTGATTTGCTTGAGTCTGTGCAGAGAAGGATGACAAAGATGATTGGTGGGCTAAGGAACTTACCTTATGGTGAAAGGCTCAGAAAACTAAATCTACATACATTGGAAAGGAGAAGAGTCAGAGGGGAATTGATTGAAGTCTTCAAATGGGTAAAAGGATATTATAAAGGGGATCTGGGTAAGGTTCTTATACTTAGTGAACATGACAGGACACGTAGCAATGGGTTTAAGCTTGATAAGTATAGGTTTAGGAAGGAGATTGGGAGGAATTGGTTTACAAATCGTGTGGTAGATGAATGGAATAGGCTCACTAGACATGTGATAGAAGCCTCCTCTCTGGGTAGTTTTAAGAATAGATTAGATAAATATATGAATGAAGCTGCTAGATGGGACTGACTTTTTTATGTACATATGTATATATTTTTCTAAGGAGTGGGGAGATTATTTTGCGGTTGCATGAATAGACATAATCCTCTGGATGCATTTTATGTATATTGTAGATTAGATCTGACGAACTCCTGTAAAGGATGACAATGTTGATGACTTTTCTCTGGTAAGAAATCTTTTGTGTGTTGACTGGAACAGGAGCTGCCAAGTGTAGGCCATGAATGGTCTTTTTGCAGTCTCCTTCTTTTCTTATGTTCTTATGTTCTTATAGTGATTTCTTATGTTCTTAACAATGGGCAACTAATAATAGACATATGCATCCCTAAAACGATATATACACAACAACGCCGTGTATATGAATGGAATATGGTGGGTGAAAAAACAAAAAACATTTTAAAGGATTATCATTCGAGTGAAAACATTTAGAGCTAAGAGTTAATCCACAATCACAGCCTGTTGTCACTCTTTATTAGTGTAATATCATTCGCACTGACTCCCCACCACGTGTCTCTGTTATGGTGATGTAGGTGCTGGTGGTGTAGGTGTTGATACTGTTGGCGTAGGTGGTGTCGGTGGTTGTGGTGTAGATGATGATGTTGTGGCTGGCGGTGGTTTAGGTGGTGGTAGTGTAGTTCGAGGTGGTGTAGGTGGCCGAGTAGGTAGTGGTGGTGTAAATGGGGGTGCTGTTGTGGTGTATGTTGTGGTTTAGGAGGTGATGGTTGTGTAGGCGCTTTAGGTATGGGTGGTGTTAGTGTTTTAGCTGGTTGTTTAAGAGACAGTGCCCTATGTGTAGGTAGTATAGGTGGTAGTGGTGTAGGTGATGTAGGCGTTAGTGATTGTTGTTTAGCTGTAGGTGGTGGTGTATGTAGTGGTGGATTAGGTGGTGATGGTGTAGGTGGCGATGGTGTAGGCGGTGGTGGTGTAGGTGGTGGTGGTTTAGGAGGTGATGGTGGTGTAGGTGATAGTAGTGGTGGAGTTGTAGGTATGGGTGGTGTATATGATTTTGGTGGTCGTGTAAGAGAGAGTGGTGTAGATGTAGGTGATTTAGGTTATGGTTGTATAGGTGGTGGCGTAGGTGGTGTTGGTGTAAATGTTGGTGTTATAGGTAGTGAAGGTCTAGCTAGTAGTGATAGTGCTGTAAGTGTAAGTGGTGTTGGTGGCAATTGTTTTGTTTGTGGTGCTGTAGGTGATATAGTCGTATGAGTTGCAGGTGTTGTTGTCGTGGGTGGTGGAGTTGAACGTTTTGGTGTTGTAGGTAGTGGTGTTGTAGGTGGTGGTGGTGTAGGTGGGTTTAGAGTTCGTGGTGGTGTTGTAGGTAGTGGTGCTTTAGGTTATTCATATGGTAGTGTAGCTGATGGTGCTGTTCTTGGTGGTGTAGGTAGTGGTATTGTAGGTGATATAGGCGTAGGTGGTAGGGGGGTAGGTAGTGGTGTTGTAAGTGGTGGTGTTGTAGGTGGTAGTACTGTAGATAGTGGTGGAGTGATGGTGGTATTGTAGGTGATGTAAGCCTAGGTGGTGTCAGTGGTGCGGTTTATGGTGCTGTTGGTGGGGTATGGTAGGTAGTTGTAGCATAGGTGGTGTTCGTGTTGTAGGTAGTGATAGTCTTGCTGGTGGCTTTGATAATACTGTAGTTCGAGGTGGTATAGGTGGTGGTTATGTGGGTTGTGGTAGTGTAGGTGTTAGTGTTGAAGGTGGTGGTGCTGGTTAGGCTGGTGTAGGTGAGGTCCTAGTGGGGGAGAAGGTGTTGTTTTGCGTGGTGTAGTGGGTTGTGGTGTAGGTGTTGTAGGTGTAAGTTGTGTTTGTGTAGTGTTTGGTGGGGTAGGTAGTGGTTGTGGTGGTGATAGTGCTGTAGGTAGTGGTTGTGGTGGTGATAGTGCTGTAGGTGTAGCTTGTTTAGGTGATGGTTGGGTAGGTGATGTAGGCGTACCTGTTGTAGTTGCTGTTTTCGTAGGTGGTGGTGGTGTAGGTGAGGTTGGTGTATGTGGCGGTGGTTTAGGTGGTTGTGTTGTAGGTGGTCGAGTACGTAGTGGTGAATTTGTTGGTGGTGGTTTAGTAGGTGATGCTGGTGGCGGTGTAGGTGATGGTGTTGTAGTTATGGGTAGTGTAGGTGCTTTAGGTCGTCGTGTAGGGGATAGTGCTCTAGGTGTAGGTGGTTTAGGTTGTGGTTGACTAGGTGGTGTTGTAGGTAATGCGAAATTACCCCCAGCAAATGAAAGTCCACAAAAGCTGAGAAACACAAAAATCATTGAAATTCCGAAAAAGTTTATTGAATCCATTCCTAGGGAGAATTCAGTCATGCAAAAATTAAAATTGTGCATTATACACGATAAAGCATCTTTAAAAATAACACACAAAATTTACAATATATTAAAATGAAAAATAAAATAAATGCATGCAATAAGAAAATAGTAGCAGACAAATTTAATAATAATGTCATTAGGGAACTAAAGATTTTTTTGAAAACTTTTTCATTCAGTGGTTGGAGAAATGGTTTCATTTTTTATGCAAGATCAAAATACAGCTTTTTTTTTTTTTTTTTTCAAACAGCCTATTTCTGTCCATCGTTTTTTAAGTTAATGAGATTGGAAAATCTTTTGTTGGGGAAATATTTAGTTGCAAACGGCAGCAGTTGTTTTGTTGCTTCCTCATGTGCAATGTTGAAAGTCTTTGCAGCTCTTGACATAAAAAAAGGACAAACCGCGCTGTTCTGAAATTGATTGCGTGCTTCATTGTTGGTACAATAGAGAAACTTTGATCCAAACGATGAAATCATTTCTTTGGCTATAATAACATGATTTTTCCCCTCTGCAATTATTTGCTAAATCTATTCACATTAACAAAAATATCAGCTAAATATGAAATCTGTGCAACCCAAGACGAGTTTGCTAACTTATCTGCTGCGAGGACATACTTTGGATCAACTATAAAAATTTCATGTTCACTTTTGAGAGCCCAACCTCGATTCAAAACATTTCCACGTGAAACTTCTTCACTTCTGTGTGATAAAGTAGTAGTGAATATGCTGCCTCTTCATCCTCACCTAATTCACCAAAGGTCGTGTGTTCAGATGCCGATCCTTAATGAACATTGCTAACCTTGATAACATCAGCCATGGTAGCTTTCAGTGCAGGTTCCAAATGCTTTATAACAGGTGCCTGGAGATGAATCAAACAGTAGGTCACTTCAATTTCTGGATTCTCCTCTCTGCCCAGAAGGAACTGATATGACCCGATATGGCAAGACCTCCATCAAAAGGCATTGCAATGCAGTTTTCCCACTTTAAGTTAACATTTGGTATTTTTAGGTATTTATTAACCTTGTTGAATACGTCAATGCCACGAGCTCTCAACTCGAGGGCCGAACAAACCAAGATTTCCTCTTCACCTGCGTATTGCTTCTAAAAAAATGTACATATTCCCATCAATTTGAATAGCAAAATGTTTGCTTTTTATTATTGAATAAATCACTTGTGCACTCGCATTTTCTGGTAAGATTTTGCAAACAATGGCACTGAATTCACTCTCATGGCTTGTCTTCAGCCACACATGATGGCTTGACACTCGTGGTGGGTGTTGCCAGCCGCTGGAATCCTTGCCTATTGTACATTATTTCCAATTTAAGAAATTGTACCCACGAATTGCCTTTTATTTTTATTAAGAAACTGAAAATTATTTGATAGAAGAAAAAATATAACTTTCATAATTTGCCTCGCTTATCCTCCATAACGCTATATTTTAAGAACGAGATTTTTTGAAGGTTCGAATAAGATTTGTTCTTTTAGTTCGGTTGTCATTTAAATTTTTCTATCAAAGTTATTTCTAATAATTCCTTTATAACATAAAAAATAAAATGGTGAAGTTCAGAAATATATATAAGGATCGAATTTTTCTGAAATTTTTAAAACTAAAAGAATTACAAATGGTGAAGTTCAGAAAATTTATTAAAATTGGGCATGGAAATTATTAGAGCAAATATAGTTGGAGAAAAAAAAAAGAATTATGATAGGCTGTAGGACACAGACCGAAAGCCTGCCAGCGAAGCTCAAGCTCCTTCTGTAAGGAGGAGTGGCGAAGCTGCTCCTCATGTTGAATAGCAATTTCATTTTTGTGCAATTTTATTTATGAGCCTTTATTACCCCGGAGATCTACATTTTTACCCCATTTGGGATAATTTACCCCGGTTCGCCGACTTCTGGACTGTAGGTGATTTAGGTGGTCATGCAGGGGAGAGTACTGTAGGTGTAGGTGGTTTAGGTTGTGGTTGTGCAGGTGGTGGTGGTGAGGTTGATGTAGGCGTGGTTGGTGTAGGTAGTGGTGGTGTAGGCGGTTGTGTAGGTCGTGGTGGTGTAGGAGGTGATTGTGCTGGTGTAGATGGTGGTGGTGTAGGTGGTGTTGGTAAGGAGATGATGGTGGTATAGGTGGTGCTGGTGGAGTTGGTGGTTGTTTTTAGTGCTGTACGTGACGGAATATGTGGTAGTGGTATAAGTACTGGTAGGTGTAGGTTATAGTGCTCTAGGTGATGCATGGGGTGGAGGGGTAGATGGTGGCTGTGTAGGTAGTTTTGGTGTAGGTGGTGGTGGTGCTGTAGGTCGTGGTGGTGTAGGAGCTAATGGTAGTGGTGTAGGTAGTGGTGGTATAAGAGGTGATGGTGGTATAAGTCGTTGTGGTGGAGTTGGTGTTATAGGTATGGGTGTTGTAGGTCATTTAGCTGGTCTTGTATGATATAGTGGCGGTGGTGTAGGTAGTGGTGGTATAAGAGGTGATGGTGTTATAAGTGGTAGTGGTGTAGGTGGTGGAGTTGGTGTTGTTATAGGTATGGGTGTTGTAGGTCCTTTAGCTGGTCGTGTATGATATAGTGATGTAGGTGTAAGTGGTGGTACGGGTAGGTGATGCAGGCGTAACTGGTGTAGGGGATTGTGATGCAGGTGGTCTGATGTATGCGGTAGTGGTGTAAGTGCTAATGCTTGTAAGTTATAATGCTGTATGTGGTAGTGCTTTAGATGGTGGAATATGTGGTAGTGGTTGTAGGTTTTCGTGCTGTAGGTGGTGTATGGGGTGGAGGGGTAGGTCGTGGTGTAGGTGTTGATACTGTATGCGTAGGTGGTGTTGGTGGTTGTGATGTAGGTGATCATGTTGTGGTTGGTGGTGGTTTAGGTGGTGGTGTAAGTGGTCGAGTAGGTAGTAGTGGTGTAAGTGGTGGTTCTGGTGTATGTATTGGTGGTTGTGTAGGTGGTGATGGTTGTCTACGTTATGGTATTGGTGCTTTAGGTATGTGTGGTGTAGGTGTTTTAGCTGTTCGTTTAGGGGATAGTGCTATATGTGTAGGTAGTTTAGGTTGTTGTGTAGCTGGTGGGGCTGTAGGTGATTGGCGGCGTAGGTGGTGGTGGTGTAGTTGGTGCTGGATTAGGTGGTGGTGCTATAGGTATGGGTGGTGTAGGTGATTTAGGTGGTCGTTTTGGGGATAGTACTGTAGTTTGTAGGTGGTTTAGGTGTTGGCTGTGTATGTGCTGGTGGTGTAAGTGATGGTTGTGGAAGTAGTGCTCGTTGAGGTAGTGGTGGTTTAGGTGCTGTGTAGGTGGTGTATGCTGTGGAGGGGTAGGTGGTGTAGGTTGTGATAGTGTAGGGGGTTGGGGTGTAGGCGGTGGTGATCTAGGTTCTGTTGGTGTATGTGGTGGTGGGGTAGGTTGTGGTGATCTAGGTTGTAGTGGTATAGGTGGTAGGGCTGTATGTGATGATTCGAAAGAGAATGAAAAACAACATAAGGGTTTCAAATTTCGTTAGAATCTGTCGAATAGTTACATAACCAAAACAAGAAAAAGCAAAACTGAGACCGACAGACCGACCGACATAGTCAGATGTAGGGTCTAACGCGACCAAAAATTGATAAATTATGAATGGAATAAAGAATTGGTCTCCTTTCTCGTCTCACTACCCATTGAGGGGTTTTGGAGGTCGGGTAGGGAAGGGGGTAGTAGGTATAATTTATTTTAGCCTATCGCGGGCTCTTCACTCTCATAATAGTCGACTATTTTGAGACCTTTCAGCTGCCTCCTCTGATTCGACAAAATAGTTGAAAAAAATAAAAGGAGGGAATCGGCTTTGGCCTTCAGGGGGGCCGGGGGGACGGGGAGCAGTCATATTAAGCATTTCAGCACTTTTATTTTTTATGCCCCAGCTACGAATGAAACCCCGAGGGACGGCAGGTTCTTCCGACCCAAGTAACCCAGGAGAACCTGGTGTCCCTTACTCTCTCGGGTCGTCTTTATCACCTCTTTTGAATCTCCAACTTTATTTTCCGCGCCTGAAAAGACCCAATAAAGGAGGAAAGATGATGTTACACGTTCTGAAATAAAATAGGCTTGCCATCCATTCTCATTTCTATAATTGCTATTAATTTTAAGGAGATTGTCTGACATTAAAACGAAAAGTGTTGAAATGCTTAATAGGACTGCCCTCCTCCCTGGCCCCCCTAAAGGCCAAAGCCGATTCCCTCCTTTTATTCTCTTCTCAACTATTTTGTCGAATCAGAGGAGTCAGCTGAAAGGTCTCAAAATAGTCGACTATTATGAGAGTGAAGAGCCCGCGAGAGGCTAAAATAAATTATACCTACTAGCCCCCCCGCCCCCTACCCGACCTCCAAAACACCTCAATGGGTAGTGAGACGAGAGAGGATACCTCATTTGATGGTATCCTACAAGGGTGAAGGCATTTTCACCCGTCGAAAAATGAAAAGTGAAAATATTTTTATATTTTGTTTTGTTATAAAAAATGGAGGATGTTTTAAGGATCTAATTTCATTCACCCAAATTAGAATAATTTATTTTGTAAAGATTTAAAAAGGGAGATATTAATATAAAAATAAATATGATCAAGTTTAAAGGTTTAAAGAAACAAAATTATACTCTCATTATTACTTTATTTATTTATGCGTGCCAACTTTCACTCCCTATAATCTACGAGTTTATCACATATATCTATTATTACTTTCTTATATTTTCATTCTTTTTCTTCATTCATTTCTCTGGTTCTTCCGTAAAAAACAAAACCAAGATTCGAAGAAGTTCCTAATTCTATTCTTAATTCTCTTCTTTTTCTTCTCCTTAACACATTCCTCCCTTATGGGGCTAAGTGTTGTCCTTCTCGAAACCTGAGTTGATGGTCGATAGAATCGATAAAAGGAAATCTTTCCTTCCCAAACCTGACGTCTAAACTCCTCTATTACTCTGTCATTTTCTTGATCCTCCTCCCACATCCTTTCTATTGCATATAATCCTTCCATCTCTATTTAGGAGACCGATCAACAAATTGAATTGAGAGATGACCAATTTCTCAGGAGGTCAGGAGCTCGTGAAAATGATGCGGTCGACCGGAATAAAGCTTCTCGACAACCGAGAAAACGCAACCGCGCGATTACTTATATAAACTCGGTATCACAGTTGGGAGACAAAGATCAAAAGTAAAGTACCTCAAATATTCAATAATAAAAGGAAAAGTAAAATGACACGGCCTTTTTGTCTATCTCATAAGGCCTCTTCTCAGTTCATTCGAAAATTAAATAATTTTGAAAAGTTTTAAGAAGGAAATTGGTTTAAGGGAAAAGGGTTGAAAAAATATTTAGTTTGTCGCGAATTTCGGCTTGTCTAAATATGATATATTGAAGGAAAAGTGAATGTTTGTTAGTGTGGTTACTGAAAGACTCCTCCTGAAGTAGGCCACTTGATGGGCGGTTCTCCGGAAACCGAAGTTTCCTGGTAATGGCTTTTTTTCTTAAAAGTGTTTTTTACACTTGAGAGAAGCTGCCACATAAAGAAGAGCCTTTAATTCTATCTTAATCCCCCTGTACCTAAATTCACGACCACTAAGTTAATCCCTTTTGGGTCGGTGCCCTTCTTTGGTACAATCAAATCGGAAATGACCCCCGAAATATGCTCCATAATTGTTTGTCTGTCTGTTTCTCTCTCTCTCGTTCTATCTGTCAGCCCCTCTCTTTCTTCGCTCCCCATCTCTCTCTCTCTCGCTCTCTCTGTCAGTCCCTCACTTTCTTCCCTCCCCATCTCTCTCTCTCTATTTCTCTCTCTGTTTCGGAGGGTGTCTTTTTTGTCGACCCGTACGCCGTATTCTATGGTAAAAAAGACCTCTACCAAAGGGATGGGGTGCACCTCTCCTTTAAGGGCAAGGCGTTTCTAGCTAACCTCATCCAGGATGTCCTAGAGCGCACCCAGAGGAGTGTCCGGCCAATTGAGAAGGCGGACGTACGCCAGTACACCCGAGTCACTCCCCAAACAACCTTCTCTGAGGTTGTCAAAAATGGTGCCACCGCGACAACCAAGAAGCTGGGAAACGGAAGAGTATAGGGAGTCCTACATTAGGGGACTCCCTGAAAGTTCTTCTGTTCAATGGGAGGTCAATCAGGAACAAGTTTCCGGAGCTCCGCGGCCTCGTAGCGACGGAAGAACCCGAAATGGTAGCCATAACAGAATCGTGGATAAAAACATCAAACCAAGACTTTGAAGGCGAATTCACGGTTCCTGGCTACCAACTCTTCCACAAAGATAGGCCAGACAGAGGGGTGGCGGTGTAATGTTGTATGTCAAGGATACAATCAAATCTACGAACTCCAACGTTATATCCGACCAAGAGCTACTAGGCGTTGACTTAGAGATCGGTCCTGTCAGATACAGGACCCTGCTGCTTTACAGACCCCTTTCCCAACCCGTTGAGAAGGACAGGGAACTTTATCAGCTGCTGGGTGAGCTTGTTCACGGCAGAGTGTGCATCATTATGGGCAACTTCAACAGACAAGTTGACTGGGAAACCAGAGCAGCCTGTGGTGAGAGCGCACAACTCCTGGAGTTTGCCAACAACGAGTTCCTCATTTAAGGGGTCAGAGAACCGACGAGAGGAGACAATATCCTCGACTTGGTCTTCACCTCTGAGGATGATATCTTTGAGGATCTTTCCGTAGGCGAAGAGTTCGGTGGCAGTGATAACCAGCTAGTTAGATTTAGCGTCAAGATCCCAAAGGTAAGGTCTGTTGCCAGTCAATCAAGGAAACTTGACTTGAAAAGAGCAGACTTTGCAAAGCTTCGTGCTGGACTGACTGACCTGAGGCTAGAAGTGTGCGATGCTGTTGAAGACTCGTGGAATAGTTACAAAACCACATTCATGAGTCTTCCATCGCGTTTCATCCCTTTGAAATGGACCCCGTCGGTCTTATGTTCAACCAAAGTGGTTTAATCGAGAAATCGGCCAACTGCTTAGGAAGAAAAGAACTGTGTACTGGCAATCGAAGATCTCGGGTGACTTTGACGAATACTGGAGGCTAGCCAGGAGAGTGAAGTCCAGCATAAGGGCTGCCAAGTGGTCTGAGGAACTCCGAGTGGCGAGACTCTGTAAAGAGAATCCAAAGGAGTTCTTTGGATATGTAAACAGCCGTAAACCAATCCGTCGAACGATTGGCCCTTTGAGGAATGAGGAGGGGACATTAAAGCATTCAGATGCAGAAAATGCTAACCTTCTCAACGACTACTTCTCTTCAGTGTTTACTGAAGAGTGTGGTCCCACCCCCCAGCCGACGGATTCCTACTCGAGGGGGAAAGCTGGAGGATATGGACTTCACCGAAGGAGAAATCAAAAAGAAGATCAGTGACCTAATGACGAATAAGTCACCTGGCCCGGATACGTTTCTACCTAAAGTATTGAAAGAAGTGCGCCATCAAGTGTCACGACACCTGAGCGCAATCTTCAACATGTCAATCCGGACCGAGTGCGTTCCTAGAAACTGGCGTGAGGTGGAGGTGACTCCTATCTTCAAGAAAGAAGAACGTATCCAACCGTCGAACTACCGACCTATCAGTCTGACTTCGATTGTTGGTAAACTCATGGAAAGCATGATGGTGGACAAAATGACTTCGCATTTTGAGTCAAACCTGCTACTGAGGAGTTCCTAGCACGGCTTCCGAAGGCAACGGTCATGCCTGAAGAACCTTGCGGAATTCTTCCACTTCGTCTTGAGTGAGCACGATCGGGACATGGCGGTGGATGTGGTCTATTTAGACTTTCAGAAAGCCTTTGATAAGGTAGCACACCGCCGCCTTCTCCGGAAAGTGCAAGCGCTAGGTATAGACGGAAAAGTAGCCGGCTGGATCGAGAACTGGCTAAGTTGCAGACGGCAACGGGTGGTGGTAAACGGACAGGCTTATGAGTGGGTGCCCGTTACTAGCGGGGTGCCTCAAGGTTCTGTCCTGGTACCACTACTATTCATCATCTACATCAACGACATGGACGGTGACATGGTTGCCAAGATTTCAAAATTTGCCGACGATACAAAGCTTGGTATGAACGTTGCAAAGGATGGAAATACTGCAAGCCTGCAGGAAGATCTTCGGAAGATTCGGGGAGTGGTCTGATAGGTGGCAAATGCCTTTCAACGTAAACAAATGCAAAGTGATGCATATTGGCCACAGAAACCACCAATCTCAGTATATCCTTAAGGGCACTGCTCTTGAATCCACCAATACTGAGAATGACTTGGATGTAACTATCACGAGTGACCTCAAGTTCTCGAAACAGTGTATTGAGGTGGAGAAGAAAGCCAAAAGGATGTTAAGCTACATAAAGCGCCAGTTTAGATACCGTAACAGGGAGATAGTACTTCGTCTGTGCAACTCCCTCGTTCGGCCGTACATGGACTATGCTGTACCATTTTGGAGTTCTTCATTCCGAAAAGACATCGCGAGATCGGAACGCGTGCAAGCAAGGGCAACCAAACTGATTCCCTCTATCAGACATAAGAGTTAGGAAGATAGATTAAGGAAATTAGATATGTTCTCGCTGGAGACCCGGAGACTACGTGGTCAGCTTATCGAAGTATTCAAAATACTTCGAGGCTTCGACAGACTGGACTACGGGGATATTTTTCAGCTCAGCGAGGGGAGAACAAGAAAGTAAGGCTTTAAACTTGAACAGAAGCGATACCACCGTGATCTGTGTGGGAAATTCTTCACTTACAGTATCTGCAGTAGTTGGAACGCACTTCCGACGGAAGTTTTCAACAGTGAATCTGTTGACCAGTTCAAGTTAAGACTAGATAAAGTCTTGCCAAATCGCAGTTAAGATCCTCGCGATTGATCTTCAAGGTTGCCAACGGACACCTTCAAACTTGCGCCAAAAGTCCCCTATTTGTATGGACTGTAAGGTCTTCTAGGGTACTTATTTTCCTTGTAACTCCTTGTAGCTCCTTGTATGCCTCTCTCTCTTTGTCTGTTTTTCGTTAAGAATAACTTGTAATCCTCCTTCTTCTTCTTCTCCTCTCTTTTCCCGTAATTCCCCCTCCCTCTCTGGGATCTTTTCTTCAGGGTTTGTGCCCAAAGAGGCTCTGGCCTTCTCGTGGCGAGGGGGGTCAGCCTTGGGCCCCCTAGGCGACCCATGGTGCTGCCAACAAGACATTTAACATGCCCCTCTTTCTTTCCTTCTCTATTACGCTCTTTCACTGCCCTTTATTTCCCCCTCTTCCTTTACCTATCTAGTGGTCGTTATGAATACCCGACCTCTGCTCGTTTAATGGATTGATTCTGAATTGTTCTTTCATGAAGGTGAAAGAGGCTGGGCATCTCCACCGCCTTCGTCTACCGAATGCCCAAGGAGAAACTCATCGTTGGCCCCTTTTCTCCGGCGTAGGAGAACTCGGGCAGCCTCTTAGGGTTATAAAGATGGTGTGTTGGATCCGTATCCATTCTCCAAAAGGACATACCGGACGTAACGGATTGTATAGTTGCGGTAGTGCCGGGCCCTTGTAGGCCTTTATGGTGGGAAGCCCCGAGGGAGAATGTGAAATATTTTTCTTTTTGCAAGGGCTAGCCATAAACCAAAAACCTTCCCTTCTTGTAAGGGTTCCTTAGCTCCCCTTTCAGCCTTCCCTCGCTTGTTGGACCCCTATTGCAACGAAGTAGACCCAGATTTCAATTATCCTTGCTTTCTTGTCATAAATTCATCATCTGACATCCCACTTGCAAAAGTCAATGTGTTTGACGTCAATGAATCTTTTGAGTCCCGCTGTGGTTAACCCCGACGGATGTGGCCAAGAGGAAGTGGTGATGTGGTAGTCGAGGTGTCATCCCACTCTCAACACAACCTCGTGCGAAATCTATCTTCGATAGCTGAAATTCCAATAACTGTCTCGCCCCATGCGCGTCTGAATTTTGTCAAAGGTGTCGTCCGTTCAAACGAAATAAAGGACTAGGACCCCACTTGCCTTCAGAGTAAGCTCAGTACCCAACGTGTCACACACGTACACAGGGTAACTAAAACATTAGGCTCCACTAGAATCCCAACCGCCACACTGATTTTAACATTTGAACGACAAGAACTGCGGCAGCATATTAAAGCTGGGTACCTTCGTGTCCCGGTAAGTCCCTACATCAAACTACCCAGACGCTGCTTCAATTGCAATCAATTTGGACATGTTGGCGGAGCCTGTCGGTACCATCGCTCCTACGTGAATTGTAGCTCTGACTACCATGGCTCCGAATGCACCAAAACACCCCACTGTCCCAAATGCGGAGGTACCCACGGTGCTGCGTCGAAACTCTGCTCTATATTCTTATGAAAAGGAAGTTCTCGCTTTGTGCGACTCCCTACGTCTAGATATAAGAGAGGCCCACCAGCGTGCCTGCTCTTCTCTGACGTTTTACGTGACGCTGGACGAAAGCGACCATCACGCGCGAGTTCCGACCAGCCTGAAGCACTTCACCCTAGATCTACTCGCAGCGTCAAAAACATTTAGAATATGCAGTCGAAGCATCGCTCTCACACCGAGATAACCAATGTAGCCCCCCTCTCTTTAGCAGCTCTAGCTGGGAAAGACGCTCACGCTGAGACACTTGAAGACATCAGACGCTATCTGAAATAATCACCAACATCGACCAGTGAAGGTTCATCCACCCGGTCCGAGATCTAAAGCCCAGTGGTAAGAGGAAGGATTCCTCACCTGGGTCATCGACCACCAATAAGCGGGCAGCCTCTGGAGCTGACTCCACTGAACCCCGAGAATCTCCAATGGACTCCTCCCCATATGGTTGAACATTCTATGCCCTTAAGTTCGTCTCCCCCTTCACAGGACGTAGGCCCAATCCTGATCCAAACCTTGGCAGATATACACCCAGCTCCACACACCTCGCTCAGATCGCTTGTTCGTTCCACTCGCCCTCCAACCCAAGATCCGATGGAAGCAGTTGATACTCCAACATCACCAATCGCGGTGGTTGGACTAACCCCCCAGACACCGAAAATACCATCGACCCATGAATCCCGATCTACTGGCCGAAAATCCATTCTTGATCTTCCTTTTCCGCCAGGTTGCGAGCCCGAATTACAATCAAGGGCCTCGGTCGGTTCTCCAAAACCCACGAAAAAAAACAGTTACTACTCCATCTCAGATATCTTCCCTTACAAAAGCAGGCTCCTTAAAATCAGCTCTCCGTCTCCCAAGCTCTTTGGGACGAACCTCAAATACAATATCGGCCTCAAAAGAGAAAAAGATATCCACAGTGGTATCTAATCGTCACACATAATATCTTCCATTTTACAATGGAATTGACAAGGAGTTCTTCCAAAGTGGGAAGAACTCAAAATTCTTTTGACGACTATCCACCCCGCTGTTATTTGTCTCCAGGAGAATAAACTGGGTTGGGTATACGGCCCTTTCCGCCGGTACCCGGTTTTCTCACTTTCAACTCCATTGCTCCTGCTGGAAGCCCCTCTCATGGAGGGGTGTCAATCATGGTATCTTCATCATACCATGTTCTCTCATCTCCCTACATACTACCCTCCAAGCTGTTGCTGTGAGAGTTTTTCTTACTAAGCTTTTTACCGTTTGCTCTATTTACCTACCCCCTTGTTTATCATTGTCAAGTTCCGACCTTTTAGAACTTATAGACCAGTTGCCCTCCCCATTCTTATTACTAGGAGATTTTAAGGCCCGTCACCCATACTGGGGTGACATCACTCGAAATGCCAAAGGCAGTGTTTTAGAGTCTCTTTTATTATCTGACCTTCTTTGTGTTTTGAATACTGGCGATTTTACCTCTTATCATGTCCATACGGACTCTTTTAGCTGTGTTGACCTGACTTTTTGTTCCCCTGATTGCTTCACTGAATTTCGATGGTCAATTCTTGACGATCTCCATGGCAGTGACCACTTCCCTATTGTCTTGTCAGCCCTTCAAGTTAGCCCTCATACAACCATGCCCCTTAAGTTGGACTTAGGTCATGCAGATTGGGAAGTTTTCGAAGAGGCGTCCTTCACAAATGCATCTTTGGGGACCTTCAATGGAGTGAACGCGGCAGTAGAATACTTTACATCGACTATCTACAATGTAGCAACACAGACATTCCCACGGAGGCGACCTGTCACGGGCCGTTCGAACGTGCCCTGGTGGACCTCGACGTGTGCAACAGCTATAAAAAATTACTAGTTAGCCCATGCCCGATTCCGAAAGACCTCAACTTTGTGCAACAAGGTCGACCAAAACCGAGCTCGTGCGCTTCGCCAAAGAACCCTTCGTCAAGCTCGCCGAAATTCATGGCGCAGATACGTTTCATCGATTTCCTCTATGACACCTACTGCTAAGATCTGGAAGAGGATTAATAAGATCAGGGGCCGTTATTCTAATCATCATACCCTCACACTCAACTTAGACGGTTTCTTGGAGAATGACGGCCTGGCGGTCAACAATGCTTTTGCTGACCATTTCCGCGTCGTCAGCAGTGTCAGCCGTTAAGATAAGTCTTTTCTATCCTACAAATCAAAGGAAGAATCTCATTCTCTAGACTTCACAACAAAATCTAACCTTCCATATAACGCTCTATTCAGCATCCATGAGCTGCATAGCACTTTGTCCCTTTGCAGATCTACTTTCCTTGGCCTTGACGAGATCCATTTCCATATGATTTGGTACCTACATCCACACTCTACTCTCTTCTTACTTGATTTGTACAACCTTATATGGGTGAAGGGTTTTTACGTGTCATCATGGCGCATTGGGATCATCCTTCCCTTTGTCAAATCGGGAAGGGACGGGTTGGATGCAGATCACTACCGCCCAATAGCTCTCACCAGCTGTTTGAGTAAGTTGCTGAAAAATATGATGTTGGAGCGCCTAAAATGGTTCTTAGAAACCAATCACCTTCTCTTTCCATTTCAATGTGGCTTCCGAAAAAGTCATAGTACCCTTGATCTACTAGTATGTTTCGAGGGATCGGTCTGGAAAGCTTTCTCATTAAAGCACCGAGTCCGGGCCATATTTTTCGATATCGAGAAAGCCTACGACACAACATGGAGATACGGCACCTTGAAGCAGCTATACGTCTGAGGGATGAGAGACCTTTTACCGTCACTTATTCAAAGTTTTTTAGCATCTCGATCCTTCAAGGTACACGTTGGAGACGCATACTCTGACCTGCAACCCCAAGAGGAAGGAGTTCCTCAGGGCAGTGTTTTAAGTGTCTTATGTTTTATAATTGCCATCAATGATATTATTTCGTCTCTCCCAGAGGTGTATCGGCAACTCTGTTTGTCGATGATTTAGCACTATACTGTTCCTCACCTCGCCTTTCATCAGCAGTGCTTCGGCTACAAATGGCGGTCGATCCTGTATCCAAAAAAGCAAAACTTAAGGGATTCCGCTTTTCTACGACCAAAACCAAAGCAATGTATTTCCCCCTAGGCAGAGGGGTCCTTGTTCCGCTATCTATCTCCCTACAAGGCGAATATATAGAGTTTGTCTCCGAGTTTTGGTTCCTTGGCGTAACTTTCGATCCAAAGTTATCCTGGTTACCACACCTACGCCGACTTCGAACAGGCTGTCTGCGGGCTCTAGAGATTTTGAAAGTCCTCTCACACACTTCGTGGGGAAGTGACCGACAAACATTGTGGACATTATTTACAGCCCTCGTTCAATCCAAATTGGATTATGGCTGTCAAATTTACTCATCGGCTTCCCCTTCAGCCCTTAAAATGCTGAACTCCATTCGGAACCTCGGAGTTCGCTTTTCTAGTGGAGCCTTCCGTATTTCTCCTGTCAACAGCCTTTACTGAGAGAGTGGAGTACTTCCTTTGCCCTATCATAGACTTCAAATCTGCATGCGATACCTCTGCCGAGTACAGCAAGCCCCTGTATCAGAGGTCTACAGATGCCTGTGTGCTGCCGAATCAACGGCGGAATATGATAAGTTGCCATCTTTACGCCGCCCTCTGAACCTTCGTATAGGAGATCATCTCTCTAACCTGGATGTTCCAAGGGTCCTTACCCTTCCATCCTTACTGACCCCTAGGTGGCGTGCTCCTCTCCCCACAGTATGTACATGTACCAACATGTGGAGCCTGGAGATGTCTTCCATGTACCCGCTCATCATTAAGAGCCTGTTCTTAATGCATTCGATCTCACAAAAACAATGCTGTCTACTATACACGGATGGCTCTAAGTCGAACGGTGGCGTGGGCGCTGCAGCCATCTACCCAGGAGGAGAATTTCTCACTCTATCTTTGCCACCATCAGCATCCATTTTACCGCTGAACTTTCAGCAATCCTTTTAGCCTTTAGACTCATCCAAATTTTACCTTTTAGTGATTTTGTCATTTTTTCCGACTCAAGGAGTGTCTTACATTACAATCAATTAGATCTTTTAATGCGTCCCATCCCCTGGTCACAGAAATATGCAACTGGCTGATCCAAAATGCATCCCGATATAGAATTATTTTTTGCTGGGTCCCTGGGCATGTGGGTGTCCTGGGCAACGAGAAGGCTGATCAGCTGGCCCGCTCAGCACATTATGTGTTCCCTGAGAACTCGAGTCTGCCTTTTAGGGACTACTTTCCTTCAATAAGAAAGTATATTTTTCAACTGTGGCAAAATGAATGGGATGACTGTTCATCATCCAAACTATACAAAATGATAAATTCTATTCGCTCTTGGCCCTCGAGCCATCACAGAATGCGGTCGTTGGAGGTGGCCATTTGCCGAGTTTGCATTGGCCACACGAGACTTACTCACGGCCATCTTGTTTAGGGTGATGCTCATATCAGCCCTTGCTGTCGTTTTTGCGGTGGGGACCAATCGGTTGCCCACCTTTTATTGGATTGTAGCCATTTTACCATTCTCCGGTTGTCCTGTTTCCCGACCCTTTTAACTATTCCTCAACACACCCGTCTTCGATTCATATTGGCGGAGGAATCTTTTAACCCGTCGTTTTTTAAATTTTTGTCACAAAGTGGTCTCCTCCACCTTTTATAAATGATATTTCTCGTTTCATCCTAGTGGCCATATAGAATCCACTTGGATTGGGCAGCAACCCACCGGTAACTTACCTTAAACCTTAAACCTTTTCCCGTAATTCTTCTGGATTTGAAGACAACAACGGCGCCTCCTCGACCGAGCGCTGCTGCCTCAATTATCTCCCATTATTTCAGATCCATTTTTCATCCCTCTCCAAATTCCTCTTCTTTTTCTGTTCACACGGGGGGTTTCCCCACATTAACTATTATATCCGGCACTTGGAGCAGTAACACGCCCTTCCCGTCCCAGTTCTCTCGGTGTTGGAACTACCTGGGCTTTATTCCTTCCAGACATCTTCCCTCTTTTTTCCTCAGCTTCATTCCGCCTAATTTTCTTGGCCGGTAACTAAATTTGTCGGCTAGTCGCAGCCTAACCATGGTCGGGTCCGGGAGCGGAGGGATTAACCCCCACCCTCTTTTCTCCGGTTGAGAGGGTGGTTTTTAACCCACCTCCACCAATGCCGCCAGTGTTGAGGTCCCTTCTCTAAACCACAAAGCTGATCTCAACGATAACTTTGGCCCCCTTGCTGCAGCTGACATTTGAGGGATGTGTGCCCTTCCAGCCCCAACGGGGGAGAGTTTATCCTCCTGGCCCGAGAGGTGTCTCGTGTTGACTGGATCCAAGGCTCCTTCCCACCCCAAGAACGCCATGCGGAAGAGACCCGTCCCTCGGCTTCACTGGTTCGCTACCATAACACTCTAAAGATGGTCGTGTTAGTTCTTGGTCCTGCCTCTTTCACTGGAAAATTTCAGTCGAGGGTTTGTGGTAGTCTGCTGGCTAGTATTTTTGACCCTATCTGTATATGCCTCTTAAGAGGCAAATATTTTCTGTAGGCTTTAACTGTTTCTTGGTTTGCTGATTTTGTTGTTTTTGCAAGTGCAAATGTAGCGTTTTTTGACTATTAAAATGGTCCTTTTACTAATTAAAATGGCAAGTAAGCAATCGACCTAATGCAAAAGAATGGCAAGTATGTAATCGACCTAATGCAAGAGAATAGCAAGTATGTAATCAACCTAATGCAAGAGAATGGCACGTATGTAATCAACCAAATCTCAATAATCTTTTATGTTGCCGATCCTTTGTCCGTGTCCCAGACTTGTTCCAAAACTAGTTCCACTTTTAAGTGGAAGATTCGCACCGTTTCTGACAGGTGCCTCTCCAGAGAGGCCCAGATCCGCAGCCTTAGTGTCTCTTTTACCAATGCCATGGACCTTCTTCGTGGCGTGAGGTTCAGCACTTGGGGTGCTGATTAGTCTACAGCTTTGTTTCTTCGACGCTTGAATACAAATGCCTGGACAGTGACGCGTGCTCTGCGCCCTGTACAGTACGTTTACGCTTGGATTCTACGGGCCAGGCATCTCCGACAATCATCAACGACTGTCATTACATCCGCGGGACATCTCGACGGTCCCTATGCCACCGAGAGACCCCAATCTTACCCTAAATACCCCAAACCCAAAGAGTTTATGGAAAGGAAACTCCTTCAAGAGATCGCTGTATCTCTCGTGCCAATGGCGCCTATAGGTAGTTCTTCCCAGGCCGCCACCCTGGACGGTTCCACCTCTAACTATTTGCGGCCGTGGCTCTTCTTCCATGCTTCTACAGCACCGTGATTGTTGCTTCCAACCTTTCTGGACACACTCTGTCACGCTTAAACCGAACATCATTTTTTATCATCCAAAACTCCTCGTTGTTTGATATCCATATTTAACCTCTTAGCTTCAAGCAAATACATAGGCCACTGCATTATATTTATCTAAATTATAATTGCATTCCTAGCAAACAAGTTTCATCTCTCTTATTGGACATATTATAAATGACCCCTATATTAAATGTTCTTCTACAAATTATTAATTTTATAAAATATATATGAATAAAATGATATAGATTCATTCATTACCATTTGATATTTATGCGCCTTTGTTATCGCATTGCGTCCTATGAAGAGCCTCTGAACCCATACCATCCCTTCTACATTAAACAAATTATCTACTGAGTGAAGAAGGAAATTATAGTTATTTTTAATGGTGAATAGTCTCTTACCACTCACCAATACTCATACACGCTGTAGCTTGCAAGCCTGCAACCACAGAGCGGCACTGGAACGTGTTCTGTACAGGTGATGGACAAGTTCGCAACTCGACTCAAATGCGTTCTTGTGAACGCATTTGACTATTCAAGTAGATTTTTATTCATAAAGTGATTATTATAAGTGTTATTATTAAACAAATAGCGAATAATTCTGATGATGTTATTTATTGAAAGTACGAAAACCCCAGATTTACCCTATTATAAAAAAAAATAACCGAGCAACCCAGATAAATCCTGTTAAACCGAGATTTTGGTGGAAAACGCGTCAGTCCTGATTCCCGCGCTTACTATTACCCGATCCCCGATGAAAGAGACCGCTTTTGAGCCTACTTTGTCACGTCATGAATGCTCAAACTATATAATGCGTGTAAGTGAGCAATTACCACCCACTTTTGGATCGTGAGGACAAAAATGAAACTATAGTAAATTAAGTAGTTTACAATAGAAAATAAGCAGACTAGGTTAATACATACATAAGAAAAAAATTCGATAAAGTAAATAAAGTAATTTGCTAAGAGTAAATACGCAAAAGGGGAAAAAAAACAAAAAAATAATGCGAAAATTAAACCGAGGCTAAGCTCCGAAGAAAGTGACAAATTTCCCTGACGGTGAACGACCGAGGTGATGATTTGGCGCTGTTCTTCGCTTGGCTCAGATTAGAGTTTTCGACTCCTGTTTGAGCCGAATTTCTTGAGTTCGAGTTCGGTTAATCACGAAGATGAATTGCCTACAAAAAGAAGATTAGGAATAATAATATCAAACTAACTAAAAGAAGCAATAGTCCCTTCCGGCAAGGGACTTAAAAATACACATGAAATTACCTTAAAAAGGTATAAATGAGGCAAAGAATAATACACAAAAACCTTAGCAATTTAAGAAAGGGATTATAAATGAACAATCACCCCCCCAAAATTACCCTTAAAAGGTAAAGGTTATACACAAAACACTTTTAAGGGGGCACAAAAATATAGAAAAAATATGCACAAGTAAAAAATTGATAAATATATCCAAAGAAACTTTAGGAAAACGGGACACACACAATGGAAAGCCAACGCACCTTTCTGTTGATGTTTCCGAAACTAGAGTCAAGGTTTGGGTTTAAGGTTTGCCCGATTTCGGGTCGTCTAGGCGCCGTGCGGCCAATGGGCGCGCGCGAGGTGGTGGTTGGTTGTCTGAGAGTGAGACGAGTCGCATTCAGACGATAGTTAAATAATTTGCGCGATTGTTGAGTTTCGGATGCTTTTCTTTACAATGCGCTATTTTTAGGCGGTTTCTTCTTCTAAAATCGGGGTACAGATAGTTTTCATAGGGGGTGATGTGCTTTTGGAAAACTCTCTAACTATGTTATTATTAAAGGCGAAAGAAAATGCTCGTGGTTTCCTGAATTACTGACATCACTAAAATGAAGTATCGGTTTGTAGCTTTATTTTGTTTTCGATATTGCATTTAGTCTTTCCCTCTTTATTGAAGTAATGCCCTATGACTATATTGTATGCTCATGTAAAGATGTTCCGCGTGACAGACTGTAATTTCTATTATAAAGGGTCGAACTCATGAACACAGTCGTGATCTCACTACCACACTTTTGTGATTAGCTGAAATATCATATGGTTTTGTAAGGTGTTTATTCACTGTACAACAAACTTCAGTGTCAAGAACAAAACCCTAGATCTCGTGTGAATTTATTATAAAATTGATTTGCTAAATTCGAATTTGATAAAAATAAATCCCATCAGGTAACATTTTCTTGTAAATTGCTGATTTATTAATTATGCAATTGATACCGATTTCCACGATACCATAAATGTATTTCACTCCCAATTCAGACTAAATGTGTCCATTGTAATTAATTCATGAATATATAATGAATCAGCATTTTGGTTAGCATTATAAAATGTATTAACTTACATTTTAGTATTTACTTCTTCGTTTGTCAGACGTCTCAGGTGTGTCACGGTTCAGAACTTAGCAGATGTCAGCCAGCATAGCATCGCTCCATTTTCCCTTATACCTGTTTTCCATTGACGCTATATTTTGACAGAACCTCTCTCCATGTTCATCACTCTCATCTCCTGCATTCTCAGGGAATAAGGACAGATGACAAAGTGTATCTTCAGTGACATATTGCATCAGAGATCTTGGTAGAACTTGATTAGGCTCTCCATTATATGCTCTCGCTGGGCTCCTTGGTGCTTTCCCAAAAGTCCTTTGAATATATTTTTTAATTCATGTCCGGCCGATACCTCAGTTTCATCCATTGTCGCCTCAAAGTCCTCATCAGCTATAAGTTGACAAAGCTGAGAGCTTAGGAAATTGGATTCTTTAATCTTGGAATCACTTATTTTAGGGAAGATCGCTTTGAGGTCCGGGAAACATGTCTTGTTATGTTGCAGCGCCTTGGTAAATTGCTTCATTAGGACTTATTTAATATGCAGTGGTGGTAAAATGATTTTCTCCTTAACGAAAGGCTCATGAATTAGATTATGGCATTGAAGTGCCATAGTTTTCCAAGGGAATCATTCTGTCCGTACATAATGTTCTGATATGGCCCTACTCTCCCACTTGCAAAGGAAGCACATTAACTTAGTGTATTCAGTTTTTAGCTCATTAAGTAGGGCTACAACTTTCAATCCTCACAAATTAGCCACTCATGCTCCTTGTAACTTATGCGACATAGAATAAAAACAAGGTTCTCATATGTCTCTTAAAATTACTGAGTGAGCAACTGAAACTGAAGGCATGGTGTTCTTAAATCGAGAGATTGGTACACCCGCTCTCCCAAGCGTCTTAAAATTAACCAATGAAGTTCATTCGCTTTGTTGGCCTCGCATCGGAATCAGATCCATTCAACTCCGTTATAATCTATTTACCCATTTAACTATAATCTATTTATCAATCTCTTTAACCATTTAACATTTAACTATAATCTATTTACCCATTTAACTTTTAGTTATAATCTATTTAATATTTAACAAAATATTTATCAAATACTATTTAGCAAACAATTTACCAATTAATAATCAACAATCAAATTACCAATATTTACCAATTACTATTTATCGACTATAAATCAATTACTAATTGCCAATCTCTTTCCCAATTATTATAATTCCCATTTAACAATAAATTAATCAAACAATTTAACACTACCCAAACTAATTATCAAATCATCAATTGTTATACTCAATTTCCAAATTACTATTTAACGATTATCCAATCTATTTAACAATTACTATTACCAATTACTTATAATACAATCTATTTAACCATTATTCAATTACCAATTATATTCTAATTATCAATCATCATATGTTGTACTTTAATTCTCGTTAACTTATACTCATTTAATTTACCTGCGTAATTCAATCCAATCATAAACTGTTAATGTATAAATTCACCTTTAAATAATTTAACTGTTTATTCAACAATATATATTTTCTTAACTCTTTGTTTTTAATTCACGTATTCCACCAACGTCGCCCAGACTTAGGCCTAAAGAATTCGTCTGCAAAACTTAGACTTCGTGTTAGTATTTAACTTCATTCCCCTGAATAACGAAATATAGGTTTTTATGTTTATTGTGACGAGAGCTATCTAGGCTATTGCCGCAATATTCATCTAAAACCTATAGGGAAACATATAATGCTCGAGACTCGGTGTGATCTCCCTCGGAGCATATGCGGTAGAGGAGGTTATCCTTAACGAGGAAGTAAATTAATTTGCCACCTCTAATGGACTCTTGCTTCTTATTTTGGGCCTTAGTCCACAGCGGACGAAGGTATTTACACTCCTTCTGTTTATTAACAAAGTCCTCGTTTACGACATTGCTATATTCTGAAGCACCGGAGGTTCTCAGCAGTTCGGGCGCTTCCAAATCCTACTGCTCTTGTCAGTGGGTGGTCATGGGTTGAGCCACCGGTGGTGAAGAAACTTTGGGGATCTGCCTAATCAGAGCAGCACAAAACTTAATGGGGGCTGCCACTACTTCTGCCCAGCCAGTGAAGTAGGCGCAGTATATATGGCACTTAGCCATGATTACTAGCACGTCCTAGTAATCATGCGCTGTAGCAAACCGATCGTGATACGAAGCTACAGGTGGGAGAAGCTTATCCGAGGCCACGATACACGTGCAACCGGTATCTCGGACTGAGGTGGAGGTACAGCAGCCGTTCACCCTACCAGGCTTGAATTGAAGGCCCCCAGGGGTGATTTTGTTGAACGAAAGGTTCACCTTTTGGACGGAGAGACCTGCTTCGTTCGAAAAGAGAGGAGTTTCCGGTTGAGACGGGGTTTGAGAAGTGGTGGTACTCACCTAGTGCACCTGGTGGGAATAGTTATTCCTAAAGTGAGAGTTTTGAGTGCAATTTGTTTTCACATGACACTCGATTCCGCATGAATAACACACAATAGTTCTTTTGGGGAACGCTTACGAAGCGGGATTTGAGGAGAAAGGCTGGACTAGTCGTTTGACCGGTGTTGGAACAGGCTTCTGCTTGGAATATCCTGTTACGTTGACAAAATTTCCTTGTGAGGAACGAATTTATGCTTATTTACCTTCGATTTGGGACAAGATGGTTCTACTTTCTTTCCCTTTGAAGGGTAACAATTGTGGCTTGCTGCATAGACGTCAGCCTCTTATATGCACTCTTTGAAACTAATGCATCTTCTATCCTTGGCGAACGATCTGATTTCGAATGGAAGTGATGCCAAAAGTTGGTCCTTAAGAATAAAATTGATCATAGCATGGTAGTCATGGGGCACTTTTGATGCGTCAAACCAGAATTTAAGGTGCCGTTGTAATGTATACTCGAAATGTAAGAAGGTCTGATGGGCTGAATTCTTACCTTCGCATGGTAAAAATCTGGGGTCATATTATAGGTGGCAAGTAGCTCAGCTTTCACCGATGAATAATCATTCGTTGCCTCCGAGGGTAGGAAAATGAAAATATCCCTCAGGTGGGTGTTCAGTAGGGGCAACAATTTAGCTACGCCGTTTGACTCTATGTCCCAATGAATTACTTTGAAGATCTTCTCGAAGTAGGTTAAATATGAAGCGAAGTCTTCCCCTTCTTTGAAGACAGGCAGTTTGACAGATGCTGGTTGCTGAATTTCAGTCCTCGAAGTGATGGATAGGGTTTAGATTCTCGCCCTTGTAATCTCTAACTCGTGCAAACGAATGCTCTCCCTTTCTTCCCGTTCTCTTCTCTTTCTCTTCTTTCCGCTCTTGCTGCTCTCTCTTTTCATGGATATAGGACATTAGGTCCTTCCCAGTTAGACCCAGAGATTCTCTCTGTACCTTCAAAGTTCGAACGAAAACATGATGTCTCAACTATTCACACTATTTTTTTTTTTAATACAAGAGGATGCAGCTGGTTTGTCGAACCCGAATTAAATAAACCGTGTTTCACTTAACGCACTTATGAGCACTGACGAAAATGCTAATGGGTTTTACGTGACTCAGTAGTAAACACACAAAAAGAACTCGCTTAATTCGCACGATACGAATTCTGTGAATGAGGCGAACAATATTTGACGCCTAGGAGCGTCAAACAAATCGAACAAATACAATTCTCTGAATCTTTCAAATGGCAGAGTATTACTGGGCCAAAATATCAGATATAATATTCCGCATGGGAAAAAAATAGTGATGCCCAGTGACAAATAATCACAAATTAATTTCCAATATTCACCGAGATCGTGTATCTAAATTTGCAAATACTTTAGCAAGAAAATTATTGTTTCCGTTATATTCAGAACCACAATCGTAAAAGCCTTTAAATAAAATCTTTTAACGACTGTAGATAGAGGAGAGTAGGAAAGGGGACAAAGAAAAATTAATAGCATAAGCGAGTTGTAAACAGCTTCCCGCGTCGCTGGACCACTGTTAGCCAGCGGCGAATCCACTCGGCCATCCTGAGTCTCAAAAAAAGGCTTTTCAAACGAAGCTTTTAAGCCGCTCGCCTGCCCTTCCCGTACGCTACATGAGCCTCAAACTCCTGACACCAGTTTAATTATATATATATATATATATATATATATATATATATATATATATATATATATATATATATATATATATATATATATATATTATGTCTCACAAAGAGAGGAGGGATCTCCTACCCTGGGTACCTTTGTTAGAAGTAAGACCTTCTCCATTTCGGATAAGGATCTTGCGGAAACCGGACGATCTGGCCTGGGGGCTCCTGCCGGCGGAGGGAAAAAACATGCTCATTACCCACCTCCTAAAAACAAAAATACTCAGGGCTCCTCTCCCTTCGCGAGAACCACAAAAACAGACGGGGCCGCTGCCGTATCTGTATGCGGCCAGCCCAGGTTTAGGACGTTTGGCCCGGGTGCTCCCAATAATGGAGAGTCTTTGACAAAGACCAAGAGTGCGAAGAGCAGAGCCTCAAGAATATCGGGGTTCCTCATTCAGAGGTTTTCGAGCCCGCTGGCTACAAACTCTTTCTAGTTATTCGCTCCGCTGATGGCAGCATGTTGGCCAAAGGCAACATCTTCAATTAGAGAAGAGCACTAGCTAGACTAATCGCTAGAAAGCAGAAAGTGACCCGTTTCTCGGACTGGATCCTTCTGGCGAATGCATTGGATCCCTCCGAGGCGACCAAGATTAGTGCTATTCGGACACTTGATGGCACGCCTGTGAGTGTGACGCCGCACTCTATCATGAACTTTGAGAAAGTAGTAGTTTGTGCGAGGCAACTCGTGGACAACTCCATAGATGACATCACCTTAGAGGTGACCGACTATGGGGCGGTTAAAGTCGAATGCGTGATGAGAAAACAGGGAGGGCCCCCCCCCCCCGAGACCCAGCCCTACATTCTTCGTCACGTTCGAATGTGACATGATCCGTGAAGAGTCAGTGCGTATCGGTCATATTGATACAGTAGAAGGCATTCGTTCCACTACCGCAGAGGTGCTATTACTGCCACTGCCTCACTCATTCAAATCGCTCCTGTAGACGTGCAAAGTCGGGGTTACCCGAAGTATGAGTAAGTTGCTTCAAGGCCACACACGATAAACCCAAAGCGTCGTGGAAAAGTGTATCAATTATGGAGGACCGCATCCCGCTTATTCAAAGCAATGTGGTGCGTATCTCGTTAAGAAAGAAATCCTGGCCGTCCAGGCCCAGGATCGTCAACGATGAATCCTCTAAAAGATTGACCCCCGCTCCGCCTGCCCAAGGTGTCGAGTCGGACGGAGAAAATGATTTGCATGGCGAACCCACCCTCCCTCTTTAAGTCCTCGGAGCAGACATTGCATTTAGCACATTGTGCATCTAACAGCGCCCGGAGTTCTACCTCCGGGAAGCGTACGGCTATTCCCGTAGGGGTCTACTCTTTGAGGTAGGCCCCCGCATCTCCTCCGAGTTAGGCCTCTAGTGCATATTCCTCTAATAGAATTGCCGCATCCTCCGGCCACCTACGAGGAGCTGCGGAGGCTTGGCTCATCCCATCTTACGTTAGTTATCTTTTTGCAGCAGGCCATGCTGGACACGTGCCTCTTGCCAACCCTCTCAGAATATAAATATTTTGCGACCGCACACCATGTTATGAGGTCAGGGCTTTGAGAATGCTCCATTTACACCCGTCATGATGTCCTCGTTCTTCTCTTTACCTTAGATACATCCTTTCATGCAGCTACTGTGCACTGCACCTGTATATGAGGTACAATGTTATTTCCTCGTACATCTCACCGTCAGCTGACTTCCGCCGTGTCACCGCACGGTTGCTAGAGATTGGAACGGTAGACACTCCTAAATGACAAGCTTGAGATGGGTGTCCTAACTGTGGAGGTGTTTACTCATCACTGCCCAAGGACTGGTTCCTTTTCATGCCGTGATCTATCTTTGGGCTCTCTGTATGCACAGGGGAGGGGAGGATGTCGATGAGCTCCAAGGTTGTGATCACTTACCTATTCATATATCATTTTCTGGGCCACTGCCACCTGAGAGCACGCCCTGGTGCTGCTGGCGCTGTAGTACGCATTTCAGGAAATGAATACTTTCTCTGTGCCAGTCGTGGAGTTTAGGTCGGGAAATGAGGCCGTTGAGTTCTTCTTCGGGAAGCTAATCGCGGTGGGCCTAACTACTATTCCTAGAAAGTCTAACCGTTTTGCACGCCGACCGCTCCCGTTGTAGCCAGCTGAGTGTATGCGCACTCAAACACGAGCGCTGTAAGCGCCGCCCGAACGATTTCTGGCGAAACGCTACTGTGCTCGCTTTAGGCAAACCAGAGATCATTCTACCTCAGCAGGTTTCCGCCCAATCTTTCTTACCTAACCTAACCTAACCTCCTGCACGTGCAAGTTTATGGAGAAATTGGTAAATGTTAGATTAGCCTTTTTTAGACAGGAGGCCATCTGTATTCTACACAGTGTGGCTTCCTGGATGTGGAATTGCTTGGAATGAAGGCTCCAAAGAGTCCGCGACGACTGGGCCACAAAACAAGCGTTTCGCTCTTCCTCACACCAGCTAAGGGGGATGAATACGGAAAGCTCTCCTGGCTGATTGGCAAAAAAAGGCCGTTGGGAATCTAAAGTTGCGTCCCATGCACCTAAACACTTCTGCCGCGACGGCTTCAGGTTGATTTCTGTCGTCTCCTAATTGGACACACTCGCGGAACGCACTGCTATTTGATGGAACGCTCGCCTGCGCCTTATTGCGACGACTACGTTGTCCCCCCGACTGTTCGGCGAATTCTTGTTGAATGTCCCAGTCCGGGTGATCTTGGTGCAGGCTACCTGTCCCAGTATAGGGATGAGCGGGGTCGCTACAGCTTGTCCTTTATACTCAGGATGGTTCGGGTACACTGACTTGTGGACTATACAACTCTTTGCTCCTCCCCTTTATTTGACCGTGTGTTGAGGGTTGCATGTTCCTGCGACGGGGATAGGCGAGCCTTCCTCCACTTTCCCCGAACCCGCTTCTTTCTTACCATTTTCCTTTTCTCTTTTTGTTTTTTATATCTTTAAGTTATTTATATATTATTATTTGTTTTTTTTAATATAGTCTAGCAGTATGTTTTGGTGAGTAATGCAATCTATGCCCCAAGTAGGCAGTCGCCAGATGTGCTCCTAAAATTATATATATAAAAAAACATACACCCAATTTTTCTACAAATTGGTTCAATATTTTTTGAGTGTTTGAACACGGACGAAAGAACGAAACGCGGTCGATTGCATAATTTCTGATTTCCTAGTCATAAATCTATAACCCCCTCCCCCCTTTTTTCATTTCTTTATAAGTAGATCTGGTTGATTTTAAAAAGTTCTGCGCGGAACTGGGCCATTACCTCCACGGAGTGATATGTTAGCGTGAGGGGTGGCCAAGCTTCATACCCCACCCTCGCTCACAGGAGAAAACGAGGAGGGATCAGTAGCCTCGGGAAGCCTATTCTTTTACTCTCTGCAAATGTTACTTCCATCAGAGTCGTTTTTCCGGGATGGATTTGCGATCGACGATTGGAAGGTGTCAGCATTGGGCAGAGTTTGGAGCTCATCGAAGATAGTCGGAGATTATCAAAATTTCGCTTTATTATCTGAGCACCATCAGACTTCCCAGAAAGGATGGGGTTGGGGGATAAACCATAGTGTGGCAAATAATCAGAGTTTTATGTCAGCCTATCTATTTCTCCATTATACGGGTGGAATGAAGAGAGAGGAATGGACCCAGCAAATACAGAAAAGGAGCAAACACCCAAAAATGAAGAAACAACAAAAGCAGAGGAAACTCAAAACCCTCCATAACTAACGGATGATGGACGGGATAGATAGCGCCATCTACAAATGCAAATATACTTCAAAACTCTCGAAACTGCATTAGACGAAGAAGACATAATAATACCCCACACCCGAAGCAGCATTTTAAGTACAGAAAAATTTCTAAACCTCCACAACGGAAAAGAAAACAGGAAGTAAAATATATATAAGAAAAAACAGAAGTAAAAATTATAAGAGAAATAATAACATAACAAACTAACAGACTCAATCCATTAAATATAAACATAAAGAAGAGAAGGAAGAAAAATATAAGGATTAATCACCCGATGCCCGCCATAGAAATATATTTTTTTTGAAATAAGATGTATTTGGGGTAATGCCCCCCCTCCTTCCACAAGCGGTAGCCTCGAACCGCGTCCACCAACGGACCACCTTCACGCGGGTTAGAATCCCCTCGGCGTGAAGATTCGAGGCCATTCGAGAGTAGCGCTGTCCCCCCCCCCACGCGGGGAGAGCCTCGGATATATATAGGGCTCATCGTCCATATGGTAGACACAGAGTTAAAGAGTCTCGCCCGGACCCAAGAAGATTTCCCCTAGTTTCTAGCCAGGTGCTAACAACAAAGCAAAGTGACGGCTGAACTTTTTGTGTGTTGGAATTAGCCCCAGTCAGTGAGGTAATTCCATTTGACGATCGCTACCGAGCGATTTTTCCGACTCCACTCATCAACTCCTGTCGAAACCCTCCACTTTCGCTCCATTGGACCGGACGTTATCGACCCCCCCTCCCTCTCTTTTGGAGAACCGTCATCACTTTATCACTTCTCGCTCAGAAGCTCCGAGCGCCCTCGCCTTACGTGCAGAAGACATCCGTGAAGCTTTACCCTGACGTCTCACCCGGAATCCTCCATAAGCCAACCCCTCTACCCCTTCAGTAACCCATTTGAAAAGTCTCCTGTAATACATTAAATTTTAACTTCAAGAGTCTGATGCATAACTACAATCCCCCCCCCCCTCGTTGACCGATGTAATTTTGCCCATTAATTCTCTTATTTTCATGTAAATAAAATTATATTTTTGTACACGTCTCTTTAAATAACCTTGATGTTTGCCATTGCCCAAATTTTACCTGACCTGGTTGCACTCTTATCTCGTTGTTCCGCGCGTCGAAACTCGTGGCGTTCCGTCCCTTGTCGGTTCGCTTTTAAGTTATTGGTCCCTTTCCCATAGATATAATATGGTATTGATATAATGTAATGTCATACCACGATAATGTAACACCCTCTGTCCCCCGTCATTGGGGCTATACGTACGAGAAAACGATATCGAGAGTGTTAAAATATTAGAAAAAAGACCGTATCTTCTCCTGTATATACCCAATAAAGGAGGAAAGATGGTGTTAAACATTCTAAAGTAAAATGATCTTGGCATCCAGCCTTAAATATTGTTTAGTTCAGGAAAAGGTAAAATGCCATGGCCTTTTGGCTATCAATAAAAGATAGGAGCTTTTTCAGTTCTAGAAAATGTTTATCTCATAAGGTCTTTCCTTTCATTCAGCTCATTTGAAAGTGACGAAATGTTTCTAAAATTAAATGAGTTTAAGGAAATGGGGTTGAAAAATATTTATTTTTCTGCCAATTTTGTTCCGAGTAAGATTTCTATTTCTAGATGGCGTTATCTATCCCGTCCAGCATCAGTTAGTTATGGAGGGTTTTGAGTTTCCTCTGTTTCTGTGGTTTCTTCTATTTGTTATTTCTTCCTTCTCGGGGGTTCGCTAATCTTCTGTATTCACTTGGTCCATTCTCCTTTCTCCCCGTAGAAATGGGAAATAGCTAGGCTGACATAAAGCTTTCATTATTTGGGCCATTATGGGTGCCCTTCCCCCCCACCCTCCTGCGAATTCTGATGGTAGTCAGATAATAAAGCGAATCAACCGTCTCCTCGCCACTGGGTGTGGGCGAAGGAAACGTAGCTCCTTTAGTGCTGTGCTCATGTCGGGGCCAGCTTTTGGAACCGCGGAAGATGGCCTCACGACCAACTTCAGGGATGTTGTCTCCTGCGAGTCTAACGACCCGGTGGAGGCGCGCGACCGTTTCGCTGGGGGAAGAGAGGGAAGCCTTGGTTTTAACGGGGCTGGGTGTGAACATTTTGTGCCGCCAGCTTTACCAGAGGAGCACCTGAGGTGGGTAGAACTCGCAGAAGGGTTCCGAATGGGCACGGAGACGACCGTGCTAGTAGGCTTGGAGGGGCCAGGAGCAGAGGGTGTCTTTCTTAGCATTGAGGCATAAGGCGTTCCAGGCAGAGAGTGGCGCGCCAGGACTAACTCCTTAGCCTCGCGAAATGAGATACGATCCTGAGCCTGAACAGCCAGGATTTCTTTCTCAAGGAGATACGCACCACATTGCTGCGGGGAATCGGGGTGCGGCTCTCCGCAATTGACAGACTTCGGATAACCCCTATTTTAAGCGCCTACAGGAGCGAATAGTATGGAAGCTGTGACAGTAATAGCACCTCTGCGGGAGTGGCACGAATGCCTTTACACAGTAGCGATACCAGCCGGCACGCACCAACTCAGGGATTTTGTCACAGTAGAACGTGACGAAGAGTAAAGGGGTGGGTCTCGAGGTCCCTTCCTGTTTTCTCATCAAACGTTAGACCTTGACAGTCCCATTTTTTAACTAGCTCTAAGGTGATGCCATATATAGAGTAGTCCACGAGTTCCTTCATATAAACTACTCCTTTCGCGAAGTTCATGGTAGAGTGCGGCGTCCCGCACACCAGCGTGCCATCTAGTGTGCGGGGGGTGAATGCGGGGCCGTCAGAACTAGCTGCCGCCACTTGATGACACTCCTTCCGCCTAGTGGCCTGGCAGCCCATAAGCAGGGCGGCTCCACCGTAGGCTCGGCGTAAAAAGGATAGATAGTGAAAGGAGAAAGAAAGGGGACGTGAGGAAGATGTGAGTGGGCATGAGACAGGTTGTTAAAAAACACCACCCCAGATCGGAGCTCAGGGGTGAGGGAACGTCCCCTGCCCCCTCAGCCCCGATAGTTGGTTGATAGGAAGTTGTCGGCATCTAAAATGTGAAATTAGAAGCCGACCAAAGTGAGTTGTAGTAAAAGTGAGGAAGTAGGGCAGAAAACACAGGCTGTCAGAAACAAGAAGAGTGTAAGCTGGGGCCAGACGGTGCGCTGAGTCCCGTCAGCACGGCGGCCAGGAAGGCAAATCGCCGCGCCCCTTACGGAGTCATCCGCATGGAATTCATCCCTTCCCTCCACCCCCTGAACTTAAGTGCCGTCATCTCATCCTCGCCAATGATCACTAGGTCGTCAGCGTACAACTCGAATGACAATTCTATGACAGCACTTCCAGGTCCATAACAAAGAGCAAGAGACTCAAAACGGATCCCTTCTGCACACCAAACTTCCCAGAGAAGCCATCACTCAATTCTCAGTGTACGCCCACCTGGGTTGTCGAACCTTCGTACATAGCCATGACCACCCTGACCAACCATCTTCTTATATAATTTTCATTCATTACAGACCCCAATTTACATACATATTGCCATTGTGATTCCTTTAACATCTGTTTACATGGTTTGTTCTCTTAATATCATATTAATTAACTTTTACATCTACTTAATTTCCTGTTAACAATATATATCCTATTAACATCTATTTGATTTTATGTTACCATTAATTCGATTATGTTGTGAATTGCCATTCTTAATTTTTTTAAGTATCCATTAAATAATAACTTGTATTCTAAATTAAATCTATTATATAACCAATCCATTATGTGCGTTCCACTTGTTAATTCTAAAATACATTATATTTTTCTACGATTTTCTATTCAAAGCCCCCCTCGTGTTCACTGCATTCCGTCACGTAACCCGAATCTTAAAATTCAATCTTCATTTTTACCAATCTAATCTCTGTGTACAAGATATTGTATTTATATGGTATCTAGGTAAACCATAGAATAACAAGTACACAAAGGGATCCATGTGAGATTGAGCCGAGCGTGTTCGTAAGTAGCTGTGCAACATCCTGGGAAGCAGTGACGAGCTCGTCATTATGACGGAGGATGGGGAGGGGGGGGGGGAGGTCGTGAAGAGCGGCGGATTTTACGTATTCTTCGCCAGACCTTGGTTAGAGGGGTGCGGGCTTAGATGGAGGATGTGTATTGAATCCAGGAGTGATGTTTTGCTTGGCAGAAGGTCCGGCGGGTGAGGGCACATTGTCTCTTATAATTAATATAAGAAGACATTCGGGAATTATCTCGTAAGGGAAGATCAAGCTTATTTCGTTCACGCTTAGCGCTCCTACACTATTACACCAGGCAACCGGGGGTTTGAGCCGAACATTTTGTGGGCCGTTGCTGAAAAGAAACTCCACAAACTATTTTAAGCCGGATATACCGTCTATTGTTTCATCATACACAGTTATGGAACATGACAAAGTTACATAAGCTTCCCAGTCAGCTTTTTAGTAGGCCCAATACGGTCTTGCGGAGATTGCGGAAAGGGGAAGTAGGTCTAGGAGCAGGGAATAATCATTACTTCCACTCAGATCAAATATTCTGAAGAAGTGATCGGGCGGCAACTTAGTTGGGCACAGACAGAGATCTATGTGGGAGAAGGATGTGTGTCTGGGAATGATATTGAGTAGGGTCTTGGTCGTTGAAGACTTGCAGGTCTTGTTGTAAGACTACGTCTAGTACAACATGTCATTTTCTGTTGTTTATGACATCGTATCAGTACTGGTTACGAGCATTAAAGTCTCCAGTTAAAAGGAATGGTATCAGGAGTTGGGAGACATGTTCATTCAGAGGCAAGGGAGATTGGCTTGAAGGGTGGAAGGTAGATTGAACACAGTGTTAAAAGATTGCCCATATCGTATTCCGGAGAGTGTAGTAAAAGGTGGCTAAACCCAGATAGAGGGCGCTTGCTTGGGACGCAGTGCACCAGAATTTTGGCTCAATCGAGCGATATACCACCATTCATGCTAGTAGTGGCAATGATGCGCATAAACATCTTTTATGAAAGTGGTTTGAATAAAATGCTTGTCATATTTTAAGTTCTTAAAGCACCTCATAGTATCCCTTTCGTAAACTTTCCTAGTTTTTGCTCCCCTCCCCTCCCACGCAGAATGCAACCAACACTAAACAATCAATTAAAGTGGAATTGGGCAACATCCTTCTGTTTGCGGGCCGCCTCATACTCCGCTGACCAATAGGGAAGCGCTCGATGAATTCACCCAAGGTGCAATAGTCAAGGGGACGCTTGTAGCGTATTGAGACCTTTTTGCTTCTCTTTAAAGTTTATTTATCAACAGTGTGGGTGCTTAAATAGGCTACGAAATTGTACTTCTCTTATCCTGACAAGGGCAAAGACTGCACGCCTGTGTGAGTATATGAATGCCTTTTAAGCTGTCCTTTCGTTGCAACCTGATAAGAGCAAGGTGGCATTTGAAAGGCTTCTCGCAGGTGAGTATATAAATGGCTTTTAAGATTAGCTTTCTTTGCAGCCCGATAAGGGCGAAGGTTGCATTAAAAAGCCTTCGTATCAGTGGAAGTCGTTGAATGAATCATAATATCGTTTTTCGTTGTAGCCTTATATGCATTTGAAAGGTTTCTCGGTAGTGTGAGTATAAATATGTCTTTGAAACTTACTTTTCGTTGCGGCCTGATAAGGGCAAAAACTGCATTTGAAACGCTTCTCGCCAATGTGAGTATATGAATGGCTTTTAAGATGAGCTTTCGTTGCCGCCTGATAATGGCAAATAGTGCACTTGAAAGGCTTCTCGCTAGTGTGACTATATAAATGCCTTTTAATCTGAGATTTCGTTGCAGCCTGATAAGGGCAAACGCTGCATTTGAAAGGCTTTTCGCCAGTGTGAGTATATGAATGACTTTTAAGATGAGTTTTCGTTGCAGCCTGATAAGGGCAAACGCTGCATTTGAAAGGCTTCTCGGCAGTGTGAGTATATGAATGGCTTTTAAGATTAGCTCTCGTTGCAGCCCGATAAGGACAAAGGCTGCATTTGAAAGGCTTCTCGCCAGTGTGGGTTCTTAAATGTATGCTTAAATCTCGCCTATGTGCAGTTTTATAAGGACAGGAGCAGCATTTATATATTTTGTTCATTCTTGAATGATGGAGCGCATGTGAATTTGTGTGTGTCGAATGGGAAGGGATGGCGCTGTTTTCTGTACATTTTCCTGGGCTTTTCGATATTGAATATACATCACTAGTCCAATTTGGGTCATACTTAAGGGCTTCAGGTGGCGATGATATTAGACGACTAAATTGTGGAATAACCAAAAGGTTACTGGAAAAACGCAATTTCATCTCCTGAAAAAGAAACGATTAGTTATTTTACAATCTCGTTCACAATCTTTCTGGTGTACAAAGGAGCATTCTTGCCAAAAGAAGAAAGGGCAGGGACCCCATAATTTCCAAATTTTTTAGAACTCCCATATGATTGACTTCAACAAAAAGTGATCTTATATCTTGACGCATTCCGAATCAGATAGCCACGAATTTCTTGGGCAAAGGAAAAAAGAGCTGGAAGAACGAAGGATTACATTTCTAGAAACTATGAATAATAAAAATGTGAAAAGTTAAAATAAGGCAGAAATTGAAAAGAATGTGTGATAATTCAAGAGTTAAATAGAAGATATGCTAGTATCGTAGGGTGACCTCACAACTGACACCAATTTAATATAATATAATGTCATAAGGTGGCGTTGGAACCCAACCTTTCCCAAATTCCTCAGTCCGAGGTAGAGAGCCCTATGAACTGATTAGTCCATGCAATTTTAGGTTGGCCAATGCTTAGATTATCTTGGAAAGGTTCTGGGGTAATAGAAACGGGAACAAAAATATCTTTACTATGTAGATAATATATTTACAAAATTAAAAGGGTTTTAAATAAGGTATACAAACATAAGAGACCTACACGAGGCTCGGCTCCAAAGAGCTACATGGCGGAGTCGACCGCCATACACACAAACAGGCAAAACGAAGCCAAATAACGCAGGCTAAAAAGTGGGAGGGGAGAGGGGGGGAGCTTTCACAGGAGAGTTGCGCGTTGCGGTTAATTCGAAGATTTCGTACTGATATATATATATATATATATATATATATATATATATATATATATATATATATATATATATATATATATATATATATATATATAATTTTAAGAGCCTATCTGGCGACTACCCACTTGAGCACAAGTCGCCGCACTCACGACAGCCTAGAACTAGGATACTTTAAAATAGGAATAAAAAACAATAATAAGGGAAAATCGCAACAAGGAGGAAGCAAGCTCCGGCGTCGGAGGGAGGTCTCCCGGCGCAGGAACGTGCGACCTACAAAGAAAACAAAAAAAAACCTAGTTAAATAAAAGGGAGAAGGCCAGCCTCCACCCAAAAGATTATAAGTTCACCAGTCAATGTGCACGCACTCGTCCAGAGTACAAGGGACAGGCGGTAGCGACCCCGCCCATCCCGATACCGGGACAGGTAACGTGCGCGAAGATCACTCAGACTGGAACATTCGACAAGAATGTGCCGAACAGTCTAGGGGACGACGCAGTCGTCACAATAGGGCGCAGGCGAGCGCTCCATTAAAAGGCGATGCGTCATACGAGTGTGCCGATTCGGAGACGACAGAAAGCGACCTGAAGCCGTCGCGGCATTGGGGGAATGAATGAATAGTACCGAAAATAAATACTGCAAAGCCCAACCGGACTAGCCCGCCGCCAAATTCAGGGACGGGTAATTTGCATGGGTGTTCTCAATAAAAATATAGACATCTGGAGAATATACAAAAATATAGCTATGAAATTAAGATCAATAGAATGGAAGTACAGGAATTTAAAACCATCAAGGGGTGTAAAAGGATATAAAAATAAACTATTGAGAACTCGACAAAGGATAAAAACAGACTATAGATGGATCAACAATAGATACAATAACAGAGAATATAAAAAATTAGATTCTTCTAAAAATTTAAAAATTCTATTCACACTAAGAGACATGAGTCTCAGACAAGATGCACCGCAGAACCTGTTAGGGGAGGGGGGGGGGGGCATCTGCCCAGTAATGAAATGGAAGACCCTCCTCCCAAGATTTCTCAAATGGGGACACTCGGCAAAGATATGAAGCATGGACAGCTGCACCCCGCACATGATGCACAAAGGTGGGGGCTGCCCATTCATCAAGTGCCCATGAGTGAGGCGGCAATGGCCTATCCTCAGTCGGCACAAAATAACCTCCAGTCTACGTGGTCTAATGGTACGTGGCCATGGGAGGACTGGAGGTTTTATGGAATGGAACTTGGTGAGAGGAAGCTCATCCCACATCTTCTGCCATAAGCCGACTACATATTCGATGATGAGGGGATAGATATCACGAAGTGGGACTGGAGCAGATGGGAGTGTCCCCAACGATGCCGCTTCCTTGGACGCAGCATCCGCCCTTTCATTACCTGGGATGCCCACGTGACTGGGCACACAGCAAAATGAAATCTTAGGAATAGGAGAAAGATAAAAAAGCCACCGCTGGATCTTGGAAACCCGCGAATGGCTAGAACCAAAAGCACTCAGAGCCTCCAGAGAACTAATGGAGCCAGGAAAAATCGTAAGACCACCAGATGGCATAGGAGCAATAACAAAGAGTGCAGCAAGAATGGCAACAAGTTCTGCTCTGAAAATAGAAGCTGCACTTGGTAGGCGAACCAATGCTGTCTGAGATGGGAAGACGGCAGCAGTTCCAACTCCGTCCAATGACTTAGACCAGTCGGTGAACACAATGGTGCTAGGCCGATGGTGGGAAGAGTGTTGATCATACATGGTTCTCAAGGCTACAGGTAAGAACTAATCCTTGGGCCTAACAGTAAGCCCCTTGCATACCACTACAGGTGGTATGAGCCGTGGGGGAATCTTTAGTATTGAAAACGGAATAACAGAAAACTCCCTTAGATGTCCTGTGTGCTTGGCCATGCGCAGAGCAAAGGGGCGAGCCAGGGATAAAATTATATCATATGAGGCCACTGTTCGCAAATTGAACGTGCACTCATATACTGGCGACCATGGTAATTGCTCGAGTCTAAAAGATAATTAAGGTTAGACTTGAGCCTGTGAAAAGGAAGAGGAAGAGCCCCATTCTCTGCATAGAGACTCCACACAGGGGAGGACTTGAAGGCTCCAGAAGCCAGGCGCACACCCTGGTTGCGCATAGTATTTAATTTTTCAATGATGAACGGCGAGGCAGAGGAGTACACCTGTGACCCATAGTCTAGCTTTGACTGGACCAATGCTGAATACAGAAGCCACAGGGTGCGTCGATCACTTCCCCAAGAAGTGTGTGACAGTAATTTCATTATGTCTATTCTCTTCAGACAAGACCTTTTCAAAGCGTCCAAATGAGGCATACAAGAAAGCCTAGAATCAAAGATCACCCCAAGAAATCTGAAATGGGGCTCAAAGGGGACGGTTTTTTTTTTTAATTTAAAGAGCTCATCTGGCCAAAGGGGACGGGGACACCAGAGAGTAACAAATGGGGAGGGTCCCATGTCACCGATCTATGATTGTAAAAGTGGACAGCCTTGGTATTTACTGCAGCAAAGCGAAAGCCCTTGGAAGAAGCATTATCAGCTACGGTATTTATAACCCGCTGTAGCTTACGGATGACAAATATAAGTCTAGGCGATGAACAGATAAGCGCTAAGTCATCCACATATACAGTTGAGGAAATCTCAGCTGGAAGATTTGTGATAATGCTATTGATGGTCACAGAGAAGCAGGTGACACTGAGGACAATTCCCTGTGGCACACCCTCAACTTGCTCTACGGGCTCAGATAGGGCATTTCCAACTTTTACACGTAGTGTGCGCCACATGAGGAATTGCTCAACAAACCTCGGGAGAAAGCCCCGCAGGCCCCAATAATGGAGTTGCTTAAGGATATCATGCCTCCAAGTTTTATCATATGCTTTCTCAAAATCGAAGAAAACAGCAACAGAATGCTGCCTCTTTGAAAAAGCATCTCTTATATAAGACTCCATTCTAACAAGCAGGTCGATGGTACTATGTTTTTTCTGAACCCTGATTGAGAGGGAGATGGTTTGTCTCCAAAAACCAGATGAGTCTTGTATTTATCATCCTCTCAAACAATTTACATGGACAACTAGTAAGGGCAATGGGGCGGTAATGGGTGGGTTCCGTCCCATCCTTTCCTGGTTTTCGGAAAGGTAAAACCACAGCCTCCCTCCACATAGAAGGGAAGCAGCCCCTAATCCAGATTAAGTTATAGATGTCCAGCAAATGTGAGAGAATGGATGGATGCACATTCCTAATCAAATCATAGGAAATACCAACCGATCCGGGTGTAGTGGATCCACAGTGCTTCAGTGTATTATGGAGCTCATGGATAAAAAAGAGCCAGTTATAAGGCTCATTATACATGTTAGGCTCCATAAAGTTGATAGGATGCTTCTCCTGTTGAAGCCAAAGCGCTGGAATTGGATGGGCTTGAAATACTAGCAAACGACAGTTCTCCGGCCTGAACAATGTTGGGAGCTGTAAAGCCATTGGATTTCCCCAATAGCCTTTTGACCCTCTTCCAGAATTTGCCTACAAGGGTCTGCCAACATATCGATGCGATTTAACCACCCAAGGAGGTCTTTCGAGCTCGTCGAAGGGTGCGTCGCCGTGCTGCCTTTGCTCGGTTACAAGCAAGTTTATTTACCATCGTGGAGCACCGATGGTAATGTCGGCAAGCCTGTTTACATTCAGTGAAAACTCTCAAGGATTCAGCAGATCATCAGGGCAATTGTGGTCCACGAACAGTTGAGTCAGAGAGCGGGATGGAGTAATTAGCTGCATGAGTGACGTGGGCTAGAAGATCATCAATAGCCACTTCAATATCTTCATGAGGGAAGGACCCATCATGGCTCGAGAGGTGCCTGAACTTAGCCCAGTTTGATTTTTTTGTATTCCATCTTTTGAAAGGTGGTGGAGGAGGACTACCTGTACTTGGTATTATTACAATGGGGAAGTGATCACTACCTCGCAAGTCAGGATCCACTGCCAAGTCAAAATCAGCTCTACAGTTTGGTGAACAGAGAGACAAATCCACATATGTAAAGCTGTTCGTCTGGATGTGAAATGATGTGTGGCTGCCTACGCTAAGAAAGCAGACATCATTAGTGCCCAGAAATCTCTCAATCATATTTCCCCTAGGGTTGTTATCATGGTCCCCTCAAAGGGAGTGTCGATCATTAAAGTCGCAAATCAATAAAAAGGGGAAGGGGGGATTTTTTTTTTTTTTTTTTTTATAGAGCCCATCTGGCAACTACCCACTTGGTGGGGGGGGGGGGGAGTTGAGAAATTAAATTAGCTAACTTTGTAGCTAAAACAGCTGTATCTCTTTCCTCGACAGGAGGAAGATACAGCGAACATACCGAATAATGGCGACTGGAAAACAGGCGGAAAGCAACCGCCTGCAGGTCTGTGTTAAGAGAGAGCTGGTTGTGGGGAACCCTGTTGTTAACAAAAACAGCAGAACCATGAATTGGTTCTCCGGGGTTCTTATAATATCCCACAAAACCCAAAATGTTGGCAAGCAAGTCTCCTGTAAAGCAATACAATCAGGATTTTAATCATTAAGCAGTAGGTTGAACTCTTCCCATTTAGGAAAGAGACCTTGGAGGTTCCAATGAATAATTGGAACATTGTTACCGTTTAAGCATAACGGTAGATTTCTTTCTACCCTTAGGGGTAGGAGATTTTGGATTTGAACAACCAGCATAAGTAGTTCGTGTCATACTAGCCTTAGGCTTGGAGTATGACAAAGGAGGCATCGGAAGCTTGACTTTTGCCTTTGGTTTTTCTTTAAGAGGTGGTGCATCAGATTTTGATAGGTGGCTGTAAGAGAGAACTGTCTTCACTGGAGAAGCAGAGATGGAAGCAACTCCAGGGGTAAGTTCAGGTGCCCAGGGAACAGACGATGTTGACAAAGCTGGTGGCAATGGTTGGGATGGTAGAGGCGATGATGGTGGTGAGGACATCGGCAAAAGTTGTGAATTCGATGCTGATCGAGAAGGATATGGAGTCAGTTTTTGAGACTCCTCCTCAGATAAGGGGGTAACCTCCACAACAGCTGGCTCTTGGGAAGGAGCAAAGGTTGGTCCCTTCTCATTGAGGGATCGAAGGAATTCCAAAGCACTATCAACAAGGGGGAGGGCTGATAACTGACTTTGGAGCTGAAGAAGAGCTTGGTCCTTTAGGGGCAGGGTGAATGTCCCGAGGTGGAATGGATACTACCTGAGGACCAACATGATCAACATCCACATATTTTGGAGCGGTAGCAAGGTGCATAACCACCCTTGGGAAACCAGGAGAGGATGGAAGGTTCCTCTTCTTTTTGGTAACCTCAGAAGCACTGTTAGGTGCTGACCATCCCATTCATTCTGCCACAGTTGAAAAATATACTTTCTTATTGAAGGAAAGTAGTCCCTAAAAGGCAGAGCCGAGTTCTCAGGGAACACAGAATGTGCTGAGCGGGCCAACCGATCAACCCTCTCGTTACCCAGGACCCACATGCCCAGGGACCCAGTAAAACATAATTCTATATCGGGACGCATTTTGGAACAGTCAGTTGCAAATTTATGTGACTAAGGGATGGGACGCATTAAAAGATCTAATTGACTGTAAGACTCCTTGAGTCGGAAAAATGACAAAATCACTAAAAGGTAAAATTTGGACGAGTCTAAAGGCTAAAAGGATTGCTGAAAGATCAGCGGTAAAAATGGATGCTGCTGGCGGCAAAGATAGAGTTAGGAATTCTCCTCCTGGGTAGGTGGCTGCGGCACCCACGCCACCGTCCGACTTAGAGCCATCCGTGTATAGTGGGCAGCATTGTTTGTGTGAGATCGAATGCTCTAAGAACAGGCTCTTAATGATGATAAGGACCCTTGGAGCACCCAGGTTAGAGAGATGATCTCCTATGCGAAGGTTCAAGGGGTGGGGTAAAGATGGCTACTTATCATTTTTTTTTTTTTTTTTTTAATTAAGGGGCTATCTGGCGACTGCCGACTAAGGCATAAGTTGCCGTAAACAAACAGCCTAATTTAGGCTACTTTAAAAAATTAAACAGAAAACAATAAAAAGGAATAACAATAACAATAACAAAGCAATAACAAAACAATTACAAAAACAACAACAACAATTAAATCGCGTTAAATAAAAGGGAGAAGGCCGGCCTCCCCCAAAAAGTCAATAAGTCCACCAGTCAAAGTACACGCACTCGTCCCGAGAACAAGGGACAGGCGGTAGCGACCCCGCCCATCCCGGTACCGGGACAGGTGTCGTGCGCGAAGATCACCCAGACTGGGACATTCGACAAGAATGTGCCGAACAGTCTGGGGGACAACGCAGTCGTTGCAATAGGGCGCAGGCGAGCGCTCCATCAGATAGCGATGCGTCACACGAGTGTGTCCGATTCGGAGACGACAGAAAGCAACCTGAAGCCGCCGCGGCATTGGGGGATAGGTCCATGGGAACAGTCGCGGCGCAATGGCACGCAACTTTAAGTTCCCTTCGACCGTCTCCCATCTTCTTTGCCAAGTAGTCCGAAGAGCTGCCCGTATTCCTGCCATGTAGTCGGTGTGAGGAAGAGCAAAACGCTGGTCCGGTCGCAGAGTCCTCGCGGACTCTTTGGCGCCCTCATCGGCGCGCTCATTCCCCGCAATTCCTACATGTCCAGGAACCCAGCAGAAGATAATCTCGACATCTGCCCGGCTCGCCAAAACCGTGGCGTCACGGATATCGCGAACCAGGGGATGCGGAGATTCCAATGCCCCGAGAGCACTCAGGGCGCTTTGTGAGTCGCTATAGATCACAATCCGGTCTCCGAACCGGGCACGTCGCGTAATCTCCCGTACCGAGTGGTGTATTGCCACCAGCTCGGCCGTGAAGACAGACGCAGCGCCTGGTAGAGCCCCGCTGACTTCAAACAGAGGGGATACGGCGTGGAAGCCGACCCCCTCTTGGGACTTGGAGCCATCCGTATACACTGGCACGGTACCAGCGTGACACGATGTGTGCTCCAAAAAGGTCGAACGCAATACTCCCGGCGCAGTACAAGCTTTGGGAGCAGAGGCGTGGCGACAAATAGCCAAATGTGGTACCCTCCAGGGTGGCGTCCTGGGCAGAACCAGGGGCGCCACCGGCCCGAGAGCTATATCTACCTCTCGAAGGAGTTTCCTGGCCCTAAACCCAAAGGGCTTAGGGTATGACTGGCGTCTCTCGGCGGCATAGGCAACATCGAGATCAGCTGCGGATGCAGTGAGAGCTGTTGGCGACTGAGGGAGGCGCCGGGCTCGCGCATACAGGCGAGTGATGCACTGCACGCGGCGCAGAGCGAGTGGCATCTCCCCAGCATCGACCAACAGGCTCTCAATGGGGGAAGTGCGGAAGGCACCGGTCGCAAGGCGAAGGCCGGTGTGGTGGATTGAATCCACCTTCCGCAATAAACGCTCGGCTGCGGATGCATAAAACTCGCATCCGTAGTCGAGCTTCGAGCGAACAAAAGATCGATAAAAAAGTAAGGCGGTAGCCCTATCAGCGCCCCAAGCGCTGAACGTCACGGAACGGAGAATGTCCATGGCGCGGGTACAAGAGACCCTAAGGCTGCGAATATGAGCCTCCCAGGTGAGGCGTCGGTCGAATACAAGACCAAGGAAACGGTGCGACTCAACCACATCCAGGCGTTCCCCATTAAGAAACAAATCTGGGTCAGGGTGAAGCCGTGGATGGCGGCAGAAGTGCACCACCTTAGTCTTGGCCAAAGAAAACCGAAACCTGTGCGCTTCGGCATAGCGAGAGACGCGGTTCAATGCCTGTTGGAGTCGACGCTCCAGAGTTGGCATCTGGGCCGCGCCAAAAGAGATCGAAAGGTCGTCCACGTAGAGCGTAGCGAGAACATCTTCTGGCAGCACCGAGGTGATGCCGTTGATGCTCAGGGCAAAGAGCATGACACTGAGGACACTTCCCTGCGGGACACCCTCTTCCTGCTCCTTTGGGGCAGAGAGGGCTCCCCCCACCCGTACGCGGAATCGACGATCTTGCAAAAATTCAGATATAAACATTGGGAGGCGTCCCCTCGCCCCCATCGTGTGGAGAGTCTCCATGATACCGTATCGCCATGCGGTATCATAGGCCTTCTCCAGATCAAAAAACACCGTGGCGTAGTGCTGTCTACGAAGGAAAGCCTCGCAGACGGCATTTTCCAGTCGGAGCAGAGCATCCGACATGGAGTGAAACTTACGGAAGCCGCACTGTGCAGAAGACAGATGGCCTCCGCTGTCCAGGAAATGGGCTAATCTAACATTTACCAATTTCTCCATCAACTTGCACACGCAAGAGGTTAGAGAGATTGGGCGGAAACCGGTCGAAGTAGAGTGATCTCTCCCCAGCTTGCGAAAGGCGAGCACAGTAGCGATTCGCCAGGAGTCTGGGAGAAGACCTTCCACCCAGATCCTGTTGAACAGATCTAACAGAAAGGCCATGCCTCGCTCACCCAGGGGTCGAAGCATGGCGTACGGGACATCGTCCGGACCATGGGCGGTGTCCGCGCACGAAGCGAGAGCGGAACGCAACTCACTCACAGTAAACTTGTCGTTGAAGGGTTCTCCGCCTCTGGGGGTAAAGTCCAGCCGGCGGCCTTCCGCGACATCACGACGTGCATTGAATGCTGGCGGAGCAGCATCACGGCTAGAGAATCCTTTTGACTCGCTTCCACACCTCAGCTAAAGGGGTCTTCCCGTTAAGTAAAGACACGTATGCCCGCCAAGAAGAGCGGCGGGCGTGCTTCGAAATATACCGGAACCTAGCCCTAGCCCGACGAAATTCAGCGACAGTGAAATCGTTCGGGCGGCGCTTATAGCGCATGTAGGCATAACGCTTCTGTTTGAGGGCCGTCTCACACTCGGCCGACCACCATGGGAGTGGTCTGCGTGCAAAACAGCCAGACGTCCTAGGAATAGTAGTCAGGCCCACGGCGATAAGGTTGCCGGAAAAGAACTCAACGGCCTCATCTACCGACCTAAACTCCTCGACTGAGATAGAGAATTCAGTCATTTCCTGAAATGCAGGCCACCGCGCCCGTGCCAAGCACCACCGAGGTGGTCTCTCAGGCGGCAGTTGCCCTGAAAATGATATTTGAATGGGAAAGTGATCACTACCATGGAGGTCATCGACCACCCCCCAATCAAAATCAAGCTGTGCATCCGAAGAGCACAAAGATAGGTCAAGGCAAGAAAATGAAGCGGTTCTCGGACAGTGATGCGTAAACTCATCCACGTTTAGGACACCCATCTCAAGCTCTTCGATCAGATCGGCAAGGACTTGTCCCCTGGGATTTATGGTGTAATCTCCCCAGAGAGGATGCCTGCCGTTCAGATCTCCAAGCAAGAGATAGGGCCTCAGCAACCGTGCCACGACGCGGCGGAAGTCCCCCGCGTCGAAGTCAGCTGACGGTGGAATGTACGCAGAAATGATAGTATACCTCCTATCCAGGTGCAGCTGCACAGCCACTGCCTGTAAGGAGGTATCTAAAGAGAAAGGAAGAACGGAGACATCATGCCGGGTGTAAACCGCGCATCCCCCAGCCCGGCCGTCCCGCGGTGGTGGGGTTGCAAGACCCTTATACCCCGGGAGGGCAGGCAGTGGGCACGCGCCTAGCATGGTCTCCTGCAAAAAAATAGCTAACGGGGAACGGGACGAGGCGAGCCTCCGCAGCTCCTTCCAGTTGGCCCGGAGTCCACGGCAATTCCATTGAAGGAATATGCCCTCCAGGCCTAGCTCGGAGGAGACGCGGGGGCCCTCCTCGAATTGAAGACCCTCACGGGAATGGCCGTACGCTTCCCGGGGGCAGAACCCCGGGCGCTGTTGGCCGGACAAAGCGCTGGAGGCGCTGTCGCCTTCGAGGACTTATTGGGGGAGGTTGACCTCGCCATGCGAGTCTTTTCCTCCCTCCGCCTCGAAACCTTAGGCGGGCGCTGCGGCTTCGGAGGCGGGGGGCCCTCTTTTCGAGGAACCACCGTCTCCGAGCCACTCGCTCCACCTCGTGGCGTGGGCGAAGGAGCCGAAGCTCCTTTGTTGCTGTCCTCCTTTCGGGGGACAGCTTTAGGAACCCCCGAAGATGGCCTAGCGACCATCTTCAGGGGTGTTGCCTCCTGTGAGTCTAACGACTCGGTGGAGGCGCGTGGCCGTTTCGCCTTACGGGAAACGGTCACGCTGGGGGAAGAGGGGGGAGCCCTGGTTTTAGCCGGGGCTGGGTGTGAACCCTTTTTGCCGCCAGCTCTACCAGGGGAGCGCCCGGGTGTAGTAGAGCCCGCAGAAGGGCTCCGAATGGGCGCGGAAACAACCGTGCTCGTTGGCCTGGATGGGCCAGGAGCAGAGGGTGCCTTTCGAACTACTGAGGCATATGACGTCCCAGGCAGAGCTGGGCGCGCCAGGACCAAGTCCTTAGCCTCGCAGAATGAGAGTCTATCCTGGGCCTGAACAGCCAGGATTTCTTTCTCAAGGAGATATGCACCACATTGCTTCGAAGAAGCAGGGTGCGGCTCTCCGCAATTGACACACTTGGCCACACACGATTTGGACTTATCGTGTGCGACCTTGGAGCAATTTACACAGACTTCGGGTGACCCCGACTTTGCACGTCTACATGAGCGATTCGTATGGCCGAAGCGGTGACAGTAATAGCACCGCCGCGGCAGTGGCACGAATGCCTTCACGCGGTAGCGGTACCAACCGGCACGCACCGACTCAGGGAGCTTGTCACAGTCGAACGTGACGAAGAGTGTAGGGGTGGGTCTCGAAGCCCCTCCCTGTTTTCTCATCACACGTTCGACCTTGACCGCCCCATGGTCGGCCAGCTCTAGGGTGATGTCCTCAATGGAGTAGTCAACGAGTTCCCTCGCATAAACTACTCCTTTCACAAAGTTCATGGTAGAGTGCGGCGTCACACTCACCGGGGTGCCATGAAGTGTCCGAAGAGCACTTATCTTGGCCGCCTCGGCGGGATTCGCCGCATTCGCCAGAAGGCTGCCGTCCGAGAAACGGGTCACCTTCGGCTCTCTACCAATTGCACTAGCTAATCCTCTCCTCTGATGGATCATGTTGCCCTTAGACAACATGGTGCCATCAGTGGAGCGAATAACGAGGAAGCGTTTGAAGCCAGCGGGCTCGAAAACGCCAGGTAACCTCTGAATGAGGGGCCCCGATGTCATCGAGGCTCCGCCCTGTGCATTCTTCGTCTTAGTCTTGGTCAGGAGCTCCGCACACGAGGGGGTAGAGGGGCCGGATTTGCCGATCTTGGCTTGGTCGCCTACCAAAGTGGCAGCAGACCCATCCGTCCCCGCAGCCCCCGCGGATGGAGAGGAGCCCCGAGTCTTTTTCGTCTTTCTTGTCTTTTTCTTCTTTTTAGGAGAGGAGGGCGGGGAATGAACCCGCTTCTCACCCCCGCCGGTAGAAGCCCCCAGGCCAGATGGACCGGCCTCAGCCAGGTCCTTCTCTGAAATGGAGAAGGTCCCGGTGGGCGCAGGGGATTCATCCGGAGGAGATCCCTCCCCTCCTTGTCCTGCCTGAGAATCCACAGCCGTTTGATGAGGACCTTGCATAGGGGCGGATTCGGGTTCGGTGCTTGGCGCCAAGCCCGGATTCCCCCCCATGGAAGGCCCTACCGTCTGAGGCTGGTTTTCCTCAAGGACCATGTCTATCACAGGAGGGGCCTCCAGTTGGCCATCCCCTCCCAGGACATCGCAGGTCCCCTTGGCAGCGTCATAAGTCTTTAGTGGGGAGGCACAGGCCTTGACCCCGGCAAGGTTTAATATTTTTGCCAGCAGGTCTTTTGAGGGAAGCGACCGAAGGGGCCTGGCTTCCCTCTCCCCCCTAAGGGGGTTTGCCCTACCGAGCCGCTTGTACGAGGGGCGGTCGGCAATTGGCTGCCTGCTGGCTTTCTTGGCAGTCCCCTTAGAAAGCATAAGAGGGACTGCCGCTGGAGATAGGGAGGTGCCCGAAAGCACCTCCAGAGAAGGGGGTGAGGGGGAGTCCCCTACACCCGTAGGCGTAGGAGAGGAGTAAGCCTCCTCTCCGGTTAAAGAGGTATGGAGGGTCCCCTGCGCAAGCACAGGGGGGGGGACCTCCATCTTTTCTGTGGAGCTGCACGAGGGCGGCTCCGTTGTTGTTATAGGGGGAATTAAGGGGAGATGTTTTTTTGTTTCATCATTGGGCATGGTGACCCTCTTTGTTTTACGGGACGCAATCGCTCACCACCTCTTGCAGTAGCCCGCACTGCAAGAGGTGCTTACAGGCCCGGCAGAGCCAGGCGCCGCCATTTGGGACCACCCCTCCCGCCTGGTGGCCTGGCAGTCCTTCGGCATGGCGGCTCCACCTTGAACACGGCGTAAAACGGATAGATTTTGAAGACAGAGGAAAAGGGATGTGAGGAAGGTATGGGTGGGGATGAAGCAGGTTGTTAAAAGCCAACCACCCCAGACCGGAGCTCAGGGGTTAGGGGACATTGTCCCCTCCCCCCTCAGCCCCGATCCGGGACGATTGGCTGAGAAGAAGGTCAGCTTCTACCCTGTGAAATTAGAGGCTGACCAGAGAAAGTTGTGGGAGAGGTTGTATGAAAAGTGACGAGGTAGGATAGGAATACAGGCTATCTGAAGGAAGGAAGAGAGGCTAAGCTGGGGCCGGACGGGGCGCTGGATCCCGTCAGCACGGCGGCCAGGATGGCAAATCGCCGCGCCCCTTACGGGTGGCTACTTATCATATGCCGCAGTTGATTCGGCAGCATACAGGCATCTGCATACCTCTGATACAGGGGCTTGCTCTACTCGGCAGAGGTATCGCATGCAGATTTGAAGTCTATGGTAGGGCAAAGGAAGTACCCCACTCTCGCAGTAAAGGCTGTTGACAGCAGAAGTACGGAAGGCTCCACTGGAAAGGCGAACTCCGAGGTTTCGAATGGGGTTCAACATTTTAAGGGCTGAAGGCGAAGCCGATGAGTAAATTTGACAGCCATAATCCAATTTGGATTGGACGAGGGCTGTGTATAATGTCCACAATGTTTGTCGGTCGCTGACCCACAAAGTGTGTGAGATGACTTTGAAAATGTCTAGAGCCCACAGACAGCCCGTTCGAAGTCGGCGTAGGTGTGGTAACCAGGATAACTTTGGATCGAGAGTTACGCCAAAAAACCGAAACTCGGAGTCAAACTCTATATCTTCGCCTTGTAGGGAGATAGATGGTGGAACAAGAACCCCTCTGCCTCGGTGGAAATACATTGCTTTGGTTTTGTTCGTGGAAAAGCGGAACCCCTTAAGTTGTGCTCTTTTGGAGACAGCATCGACCGCCAGTTGTAGCCGACGCGCTGCTGATGGTGGCGAGGTGAGGAACAGTATAGTGCTAAATCATCGACAAACAGAGTTGCCGATAAACCCTCTGAGAGAGATGATTTATTTTTTTTTTTTTTAAGGGGCCATCTGGCGACTGCCCACTTGGGCATAAGTCGCCGCAAACAAACAGCCCAGTTCTAGGCTACTTTAAAATAAATTTTTTAACAGAAACAACAATAAAAAGGGATAACAATCAGGGAGCAAGCTCCGGCGTCGGGGGGAGGTCCCCCCTCCCCCCCGGTGCAGGAGCCTGCGACCTACAAAAAAACAAAAACAACAATAACAAAAAAACAAGTTAAATACAAGGGAGAAGGCCGGCCTCCCCCAAAGAATCTATCAGTCCACCAGTCATGGTGCACGCACTCGACCCGAGTACAAGGGACAGGCGGTAGCGACCCCGCCCATCCCGGTACCGGGACAGGTAACGTGCGCGAAGATCACCCAGAATGGGACATTCGACAAGAATGTGCGGAACAGTCTGGGGGACGACGCAGTCGTCGCAATAGGGCGCAGGCAAGCGCTCCATCGAATAGCGATGCGTCACACGAGTGTGTCCGATTCGGAGACGACAGAAAGCGACCTGAAGCCGTCGCGGCATTGAGGGATAGGTCCATGGGAACAGTCGCGGTGCAATGGCACGCAACTTTAAGTTCCCTTTGATAGTCTCCCATCTTATTTGCTAAGCAGTCCGAAGAGCTGCCCGTATTCCTGCCATGTAGTCGGTGTGAGGAAGAGCGAAACGCCGGTCCGGTCGCAGAGTCCTCGGGGACTCTTTGGCACCCTCATTCTGAGAGATGAAATAATATCATTAATGTCAATTATAAAACATTGCCCTGAGGAACTCCCTCCTCTTGGGGTTGCAGGTCTCCAACACGTACCTTAAAGGATCGAGATGCTAAAAACTTTGAATAAGTGACGGTAAAAGGTCTCTCATCTCCCAGACGTATAGCTGCTTCAAGATGCCGTATCTCCATGTTGTGTCGTAGGCTCTCTCAATAATATCGAAAAATATGGCCAGGACTCGGTGCTTTAATGAGAAAGCTTTCCGGACCGATCCATCGAAACATACTAGTAGGTCAAGGGTACTATGACTTTTGCGGAAGCCAAATTGAAATGGAAAGAGAAGGTGATTGGTTTCTAGGAACCATTGTAGGCGCTCCAATATCATTTTTTTCAGAAACTTACTCAAACAACTGGTGAGAGCTATTGGGCGGTAGTGATCTGCGTCCAACCCGTCCCTACCCGATTTGACAAAGGGAAGGATGATCCCAATGCGCCATGATGACACGTAAAAACCCTTCACCCATATAAAGTTATACAAATCAAGTAATAAGAGAGTAGAGTGTGGATGTAGGTGCCAAATCATATGGAAATGGATCTCGTCAAGGCCAGGGGAAGTAGATCTGCAAAGGAAAAAAGCGCTATGCAGCTCATGGATGCTGAAAAGAGCGTTATATGGAAGGTTAGATTTTGTTGTGAAGTCGAGAGAATTAAATTCTTCCTTTGATTTGTAGGATAGAAAATCCTTATCGTAACGGATGACACTGCTGAAGGCGCGGAAATGGTCAGCAAAAGCATTGCTGACCGCCAGGCTGTCATTCTCCAAGAAACAGTGTAAGTTGAGTGTGGGGGTATGATGATCAGCATAACAGCCCTTGATCTTATTAATTCTCTTCCAGATCTTACCGTAGGTATCATAGAGGAAATTGATGAAACGTATCTGCGCCATGAATTTCGGTGAGCCTGGCAAAGGGTTCTTTGGTGAAGCACACGAGCTCGGTTTCGGTCGACCTTGTTGCACAAAGTTGGGTTCTTTCGGAATTGGGCATGGGCTAACTTGTAGTCTTTCATGGCTATTGCACACGCTGAGGTCCACCAGGGCACGGTTGAGCGACCCGTGGCGGGTCGCCTCCGTGGGATGGTCTGTGTTGCTGCATTGTAGATAGTCGATGTAAAGTATTCTACTGCCACGTCCACTCCATTGAAGGTCCCCAAAGATGCATTTGTGAAGGACGCCTCTTGGAAACCTTCCCAATCTGCATGACCTAAGTCCCACTTAAGGGGCATGGTTGTATAAGAGCTAACTTGAAGGGCCGACAAGACAATGGAAAAGTGGTCACTCCCATGGAGATCGTCAAGAATTGATCACCGAAATTCCGTGAAGCAATCCGGGGAATAAACAGACAGGTCAACACAGCTAAAAGAGTCCGTATGGACATGATAAGAGGTAAAATCGCCAGTGTTTAAAACACAAAAAAAGTCAGATAATAAAAGAGACTCTAAAACACTGCCTTTGGCATTTAGAGTGATGTCACCCCAGTATGGGTGACGGGCGTTAAAATCTCCTAGTCATAAGAATGGGGGGGGGGGGCAACTGGTCTATAAGTTCTAAAAGGTCGGGTCTTGACAATGAGGAACAAGTGGGTAGGTAAATAGAGCAAACGGTAAAAAGCTTAGTAAGAAATCCTTCACGGCAACAGCTTGGAGGGTAGTATGTAGGGAGATTGGAGAAACATGGTAGGATGAAGATACCATGATTGACACCCCTCCATGAGAGGGGCTTCCAGCAGGAGCAATAGAGTTGAAAGTGAGAAAGCCGGGTACCGGCGGAAAGGGCCGTATACCCAGTTTATTCTCCTGAAGACAAATAACAGCGGGTTGGATAGTCATTGAAAGAATTTTGAGTTCTTCCTACTTTGGAAGAACGCCTTGACAATTCCATTGTAAAATGGAAGATATTATGTGTAACGATCAGATACCACTGTGGATATCTTTTTCTTTTTTGTGGCTGATATTGTATTTGAGGTTCGTCCCAAAGAGCCTGGGAGACGGAGAGCAGATTTTGAGGAGCCTGCTTTTGCAGGGGAAGATCCTAGAGGGAGCAGTAGCTGGGGCTTTTTTCAAGGGATTTGGAGAGCCGACCGAGGCCCTTGATTGTAATTCGAGCTTACAACCTGGCGGAAAAGGAAGGTCGAGAAGGGATTTTCGGCCGGTAGATTCGGATTAATGGGTTGAGGGTATTTACGGTGTCTGAGGGGTTGGTCCAACCACCGCGATTGGTGATGTTGAAGTATCAACTACTTCCATCGGATCATGGGTTGGAGGGCGAGTGGAACGAACAAGCGATCTGAGCGAGGTGTGTGGAGCTGGGTGTATATCTGCCAAGGTTTGGATCAGGATGGGGCCTAAGTCCTGTGAAGGTTGGGACGGACTTAAGGGCATAGAATGTTCAGCCATAGGGGAAGAGACCATTGAAGATTCTCGAGATTCGGCCGAGTCAGCTCCAGAAGCTGCCCGCCTATTGGTGGTCGATGACCCAGGTGAGGAATCCTTCCTCTTACCACTGGGCTTTGGGTCTCAGGGCCGGGTGGATGAACCTTCACTGGTCAATGTTAAGGATTCTTTCAAATAGCGTCTGATGTCTTCAAGTGTCTCACCCTGAGCGTCTCTCCCAGCTAGAGCTGCTGGAGAGAGGGCGGCTACATTGGTTATCTCTGTGTGAGAGCGATGCTTCGACTGCATATTCTGAATGTTTTCGACGCTGCGAGTAGATGTAGGATGAAGTGCTTCAGGCTGGTCGGAACTCGAGCAGTCACGTGAAACGTCAGAGAAGAGACGGCCGAGTGATAAGAGTTGTGCTAGAGCACGTTGGCGGGCCTCTCATATCTAGACGTAGAGAGTCGTGCAAAGCGAGCACCTCCTTTTCCTATAAAAATATTGAGCAGAGTTTTGACGCAGCACTGTGGGTACCTCCGCAGTTGGTACAGCCAGGTGTTTTGGTGCATTCGTGGCCATGGTAGTAAGAGTTACAATTCACGCAGGAATAGAGGTGCCGACAGGCACGGCCAACATGTCCAAATTGATTGCAATTGAAGCAGCGTCTGGGTAGTTCGATGTAGGGACTTACCGGGATACGAAGGTACCCAGCTTTAATATACTGCGGTAGTTCTTGTCGTTCGAATGTTAAAATCACTGTGGAGGTTGGGACTCTAGTGGAGCCTAATGTTTTAGTTACCCTGTGTACGTGTGTGCCACGTTGGGTACTGAGCTTGCTCTGAGGGCGGGTGAGGCCGTAGTCCCTAAGTTCGTTTGAACGGACGGTACCTTTGACAAAATTCAGACGCAGATTGGGCGAGACCGTTACTGGAATTTCAGCTATCGAAGATAGATTTCGCACAAGGTTGTGTTGAGAGTGGAATGACACCTCGACTACCACATCACCACTTCCTCTTGACCACATCCGGCAGGGTTCACCACAGCGGGACTCAAAAGATTCATTGACGTCAAACACATCGACTTTTGCAAGTGGAATGTCGGATGATGAATTCATGACAAGAAGGCGAGGATAATCAAGATCTGGGTCTACTTCGTTGGAATAAGGGTCCAACGAGCGAGGGAAGGCTGAAAGGGGAGCTAAGAAACGTTTGGCACGAGAACCCTTACGAGAAGGGGAGGTTTTTGGTTTATGGCTAGCCATTGCAAAAATAAAAAACTTCGCATTCTCCCTTGGGACTCCCCACCATGGAGACCTACAAGGGGCCGGCACTACTGCAACTCTACAATCAGTTACGTCCGGTATGTCCTCTTCGAGAATGGATACGGATCCATCACACCATCCTTAGAAACCTAAGAGGCTGCCCGAGTTCTCCTACGCCCGGAGAAAAGGGGCCAACGATGGGTTTCTCCTTGGGCATTCGGTAGACAAAGGCGGTGGAGATGCCCAGCCTCTTACACCTTCATGAAAGAACAATTCGGAATCAAACTAAAAAACGAGCAGAGGTCGGGTATTCATAAGGAACACTAGATAGGTGAAGGAAGAGGGGGAAATAAAGGGCAGTGGAAGAACGTAATAGCGGAGGAAAGAAAGAGGGGAAGTTAAAAGTCTTGTTGGCAGCACCATGAGACCCCTAAGGGGCCGATGGATGACCCCCGTCGCGACGAGAAGGCCAGAGCCTATCTGGGAACAACCCCTGAAGAAAAAATCCCAGAGAGGGAGAGTACATTGCTGTGATGTTGCAGGGTGTTCTCCACCACAGTTAGGGCAGGACGGCGGTTGAGAACAGGGCGTCCCGTGATAATCCGATCCAAAATTCACACACAACCTTGCCTGTTTACAAAACTTGCTTACATGGCCAAAGCGTTGGCAATGGAAGCATAGTCGTGGGTTTTTAACGTAAGGCTTGGCTGGGATGTTAAGATAGCCAGCCTTAACGTACTTGGGTGGTTCCAATCTGTTCAAGGTCAGGATTATGGTGGCGGTAGGTAACCTAGCGCCATTCACAAACCTGGAAATGCGGTGGGCACTTACAACCTTCTGATTAGTAAATTTTGATACCAGCCTATCAACATCGTAATCGGATAACACCTTTACTAGTGATAAATGTTGGGTGCGAAGCAGAGGACATGTCTACGGAAGCTAAGGACTGTAAGGTCTTAATCCGCTGATGCTGCTCGCTTGATTTGGCCTCAACTATCAATGCGCCATTATTACGCGGCAACATTTGGGCCGGTTCGCAACATTCCCAACAAAATCCTCGTAGACGTCGAAGATGTCAGCCTTACTAAGAGGACTATCTTTCGCATTCAAGACTAAAAATCGGTCGTAATCTAACTCAGGGTCGACTTCTGATCAAAAAGGATCAAAGCGTCTACCGTCAGGGTCCAAGGCACGATGACCAAAGACCCTGTGGTCTCATGGGAGTTATGTTTGTTTACTAGCCTGCGTACAGGCGAGTAATGCACTGTGCACGGCGCGGAGCGAGTGGCATCTCCCCAGCATCGACAAGTGGGCTATCAATGGGGGAAGTGCGGAAGGCACCGGTCGCCAAGCGAAGGCCGGTGTGGTGGATCGAGTTCACCTTCCGCAATAAACGCTCGGCTGCGGATGAATAAAATTCGCATCCGAAGTCGAACTTCGATAAAAAAGTAAGGCAATAGCCCAATCAGAGCCCCAAGCGCTGAACGTCATGGAGCGGAGAATATTCATGGCGCGGTTACAAGAGAGCCTAAGGCTGCGAATATGAGCCTCCCAGGTGAGGCGTCGGTCAAATACAAGATCAAGGAAACGGTGCGATTCACCCACTTCCAGGCGTACCCCATTAAGAAATAAGTCTGGGTCTGGGTGGAGCCGTGGATGGCGGCCTAGGTACACCACCTTAGTCTTGGCCAAGGAAAACCGAAGCCTGTGCGCTTCGGCATAATGAGAGACGCGGTTCAATGCCTGTTGGAGTCGACGCTCCAGAGTTGGCATCTAGGCCGCGCCAAAAGAGATCGAAAGGTCATCCACGTAGAGCGTAGCGAGAACATCTTCCGGCAGCAACGAGGTGATGCCGTACATGTTCAGGGCAAAGAGTGTGACACTGAGGACACTTTCCTGTGGGACACCCTCTTCCTACTCCATTGGACAGGAGAGGGCTCCCGCCCACCCGTACGTGGAATCGACGATCTCGCAAAAATTCAGATATAAACATTGGGAGGCGTTTTGGTGCTGATAGAGAGGGCGTAGAGTCCACAATAATAGCCTCTTGACAATGACTATTGCGCGATATGAACTGGGATCTTACCTTCGGGTTTAGAATAACGAATCGAGAATTTGGCGCGTCGCGTTCGGGTAACGGGTACCAACGAGTACGGGGTTGACTCTCGCGAGTTCTAGAATACATGGAACTTGACGGGTTCTGCAAGGGTTCGCGCGGAGCTGACGGGGACGGGAAGGTGGCAGATATTCGCAGGTACTCGGGACACATGCAGTTACTTACTGCCGTCCAAGTTTGGTGTCAAACGTTTTATAAAGGTGCGACGGATGGGATTTTCTCCGCTCCAGAAGGGGGAGGGTTCCAGTGCAAGACGGTTCACCAGACGAAATGGACTTTGCCCGATTTCCGAGGTGCGTGATAATCCCATGCGGGACCCTCCGTGCTCTTAAGCACATCTCAGGCTTCCGCGTATTCGGGCCTTCAGCCCGTTAGGATCCATCCGTGTGCTGCAAAAAGGCCGAACGCAATTCTCCAGGCGCTGTAGAAGCTTTGGGAGCAGCGGCGTGGCAACAAATAGTCAAAGTTAATACCCTCCAAGGTGGTAACTTGGGCAGAAGCAGGGGCGACACCGGTTCAAGAGCTATAACTAGCTCTAGAAGGAGTATTCTAGCCTGACTTAATGTGTGAGAGGTGTCTCTGGGCGGCATAGGCACCGTCGATATCAGCTGCGAATGCAATAAGAACTGTTGGCGAATGAGGAAGGCGCAGGGCTCGCGCGTACAGGAGAATAATGCACTGCGCACGGCGCAGAGCGAGTGGCATCTCTCCAGCATCGACAAGTGGGCTATCAATGGGGAAAGTGCGGAAGGCACCGGTCACCAAGCGAAGTCCGGTGTGGTGGATCGAGTTCACCTTCCGCAATAAACGCTCGGCTGCGGATGAATAAAATTCGCATCCGTAGTCGAGCTTCGAACGAACAAAGGATCGATAAAAAAGTAAGGCAATAGCCACATCAGCGCCCCAAGCGCAAAACGTCACGGAGCGGAAAATATTCATGGCGCGGTTACAAGAGACCCTAAGGCTGCGAATATGAGCCTCCCAGGTGAGGCGTCGATCAAATACAAGATCAAGGAAACGGTGCGATTCACCCACTTCCAGGCGTACCCCATTAAGAAATAAGTCTGGGTCTGGGTGGAGCCGTGGATGGCGGCCTAGGTACACCACCTTAGTCTTGGCCAAGGAAAACCGAAACCTGTGCGCTTCGGCATAATGAGAGACGCGGTTCAATGCCTGTGGAAGTCAACGCTCCAGAGTTGGCATCTAGGCCCCGCCAAAAGAGATCGAAAGGTCATCCACGTAGAGCTTAGCAATAACATCTTCCAGCAGCACCGAAGTGATGCTGTTCATGCTCAGGACAAAGAGTGCGACACTGACGATAGTTCCCTATGGGACACCCTCTACCTGCTTCATTGGACAGGAGAGGGATCCCCCAGCCCGTACGCGGAATCGACAATCTCGCGAATAATCAAATATACAGATTGGGAGGCGTCCCCTCACCCCCATCGTGTGGAGAGTCTCCCTGATACCGTATCGCCATGAGGTATCATAGTCCTTCTGCAAATCGAAAAACACCGTGGCGTAGTGTCGACTACGAAGGAAGGCCTCTCAGACGGAATTCTGTAGTCGGAGCAGCACCAAAAACAATGAATAAGCTATAAAATATCCCTAAAAAATCTACCTCTGAATAAATAAAAAATAATTGTCCAATTTATTCATGCATAAGAAAAGATATCACCTTTTTTCATTTACATGAGGATAAAATGAAAGCTAATAATGTAAAGAGAAGTGAGGATAGTGAGTAATTATTGTAGATGGGGATTAAAAATGAGTAGGATGAAATAATTCGAGGGCTAGTCTTGGGAGGACTTTGGCAGCAATTATAGCATTCGAAAGAGAGTGTAAAATAACAAGGTTTTTAAATTTTGTTAGAATCGGCCGAATATTTAGGATGTTATTACAAAAAAAAGAAGCAAAACAGACCGACCGACATAGTGAGATGTAGAGTCGCTCGCGACTAAAATGTGAAAATAGTGAGTCACTCCCAGCCCTGCAGGCAGCGCTGGGCGCACCGGGATTAAGTCCTTAGCCTCGCGAAATGAGAGACGATACTGGGCCTGAACAGCTAGGATTTCCTTCTCATGGAGATACGCACCAAATGGCTTCAAGGAAGCGGGGTGCGGCTCTCCGCAATTGACACACTTGGTCACACACGATTTGGACTTATCGTGTGCGACCTTGGAGCAACTTCGGGCAACCCCGACTTTGCACGTCTACAGGAGCGATTAGTATGGCCGAGGGGGTGGCTGTAGTAGCCCTTCCGCGGCAGTGTCGCGAATGCATTTAGGCGGGAGCCATACCAACTGTCACGCTCCAATTCAGGAAGAGGAGACCCCCCCCCCTCAAGTCTTCTTTGTCTTCTTCTTCCTTTTCTTTTTAGGGAAGGGGGTAGGGAGTGAACACGCTTCTCTCCTCCTCGACTCGTTGCCCCTAGGCCAGATGAACAAGCCTCAGCAACATCCTTCTCTGAAAGAGACAAGGTCTTGGCTGTCTGGATTCTAGGCTCGAGCCGTCTGAGTAGAAGATTACACAGGGACGTACTCGGGTTCTGTGCTTGGCACCAAGCACGGGTTTGACTCCACGGAAGATTCTACCGTATAGGTCTTAGTCACCTCAGGGACCAAGTCCATCCCTTGGGGGGCCTCCATGTGGCCATCCAAACCAAAGACATCACGGATCCAATACGAGAAACCTTTTTTCTTGTCGGCGAACCTGCATCCGTTGGGGAAGAGAGGAGGGCAGGTATACTGACCCCCTGCGAACTAGTCGCGCACATAAGTAAGTCATCAGGGGGCACGGGCCGAGGAGCCCTGCCATAACTTACTCGCTTAAGGTGGTTGGCCCTATCGAGCCGCTCCCACCGGGAGAAGTCAATTAATATGAGCGGCCTCCTGAATTCTTGGCAGTCCGCTTGGAATACAAATGGGGGCCTGCCGCTGGAGAGGGAGTCACTGAGGGGCAGTTGCCTGCAGCCAAAGACATAGAAGATTAAGCCTCCTCTCCGGTCAAAGAGCTTTTCTACTTTGTAGCTACCCGAGGGCGGCGCAGACGCTGGTAAAGGGAAAGGGGGGAGAGATCTGTTTTTGTATTTACATGATCGGGCATGGTGACCCTATTTGTAGCACGGGACGTATACGGTAATCACCCCGCGTAATAGCCCGCTCTGCGAGGGGAGAGTGCGGGGCCGGAAGAATCAGCTGCCGCCATTTGAGGTAACTCTTTCTGCCGAGTGGCATGGAAGCTCTACTTTAAGCACGGCGTAAAATGGATAGACTATGAAGAGGAGAGAGAAAGGGAATGTGAAGAAGGTGAAGGTAGGGTTGAAGAAGGTCGTTAAAAACCCACCATCCCAAACCGGAGCTCAGGGGCGAGAGGGCCTTATCCCCGCTCCCGTCAACCCCGATCCGGGATAGTTGGGTGAAATGAAGCTGGTCGGCGTCTACGCTGTGAAATTAGAGGCCGACCAAAGAATGTTGTGGGAGAGGTTGTAGGGAAGGTGAGGAAGTAGGGTAAAACACAGACTGTCAGAAAGAATGAGTATAGGCTAAGCTGGGGCCAGGAAGGCAAATCACTGTGCCCTTTACAGGTCGGCGTGAGTGAGATTGGACGGAAGTTGGTAGGCTGCTGCAAGTGATCTTTTCTTGGTTTCTTGATCCGAATCACCACCGCCACGCTCCAACTGCTCGGGATGGGGAGGGGGGGGGGGCTCCCTCCGTCCAGATTCAGTAATAGAAGCCTACCAAAATGACATCCCCCTTTTTTTAATTTTAGGATCCCATCTGGTGACTGCTTATTAGGGGAGAAGTCGCCGTAATCATATCACAGCCTGCCACCAGGCTATATTAAAAAAACAAAAAACAAATAACGATAAAAATGTAAGGCTAAAAAAAGACACTAAAAGAAAAGAAAGAAATAACTTAACAAGAAGAAAGCATGTTCCAGCTTCGAGGATAGGCCTGCCTTACCCTGGCTCAGGAACATGCAACCTACAAAAACAAAGTAAAAGGGTCAAATAAAGTAGGAGGCGGCCAACCTTTTCCAAAAAGTCGTACAGTCCACAAGTGGGTGTGGTGTGCACGAACCTGACCGAGTACAAGGGGCAAGCAGTAGCAACCCCACTCGTCCAGGTAGTGTGCCCAGAGATTACCTAGATGGGACATTCGACAAGAATGTGTCGAGCAGTCTGGGGGACAACGCAGTCTTCCTAGTATGGCGCAGAAGAACGCTCTATCAAATGTCAGTGCGTCCCGCGAATGTGTCCTCTTCTGAGACGCCCTCTTGGTGAAGATGTCTAAGCATTGCATAGGGGATGTCATTGTGCCCTGGGGGAGCTGTTCTTAACGATTTTTAGGGCCTCTCTTAATTCACCTATGGTGACGAGCACATTGTATGACTCTGAACCTCTGGATGCGAAGTAAATGTCTTTCCATCCCTCAAGAGAAAAAGGTGCCAAAAGCATCTGCCACATCGGGAGGGGCAGCCACGCTTTACCTATCGAGCGACAGGGTGGGACATTATGGGGCAACGTATTTCCCCTTCATTTAACGGACTCTGTTTCCATATCTTTGACATTGGCGCGAACGGCGAGATGGAGCTCGCACAAGATTGCCAGGAGAAGCATCGAGCCAACTTCATCATCCAGCGTTAGTGAGCCCTAGCTCTGTGGAAGGCAATGTTACAGGCTTGCAGGTTAGGCCCAAATCTGTAACTCCTCTCAGCCAGCTAAGAGACCATTCTGGCAGCTGGACAGTCCCGGTTCCACTGGGGAACAGGACGTCGTGGGAAATTCCCTGATATGCGGGAGATGCTCACTGATGCGGCAAAGTGGAGGCGGGATGTGATATATTCAATGGCCGCCTCAACAGAGACAGTCTTTTGCACGGCTGTCAAATTGCAAGATTCCACAAACTTCAGCCAATCTGCACGGGAAAGAGATCACTTTGGGCGACAAGTAGTGGGAGGAGATACCACAGTCTTTAGAATTAGAGAATAGTGGTCGCTTCCACATAGGTCTTCGTCCACCATCCACGTGAAATCCGCTGCTATACTTGAGCTGCAGAGCGAGAGGTCTATGGCAGTGGCTGTGCCCATTTGATTATAAGAATGGGTGGGCTCACCAGTGTTGAGGACAACTAAGTCATGCCCATCAAAATAGGTGAGGAGGGAGTCACCCTGCTATTGCAGATTGAATCCCCCATAACAAATGACGACAAGTGAAGTTCCGAGCAGTAACAATGGGGTAACGAGCTTCCCCACAAGGTTTGCTAGGTGCTGGGGTACAATGTCATCACTCGGTGGTAGATAAATGGAGGAGACTGTATAGTCTGTGCCTAGGTGGATTCGTCCTGCCACAGCCTGCAGGACGAATTTCCCTGCCTCATCTTGGTCTCTTGATGGCAAATAATTGCTCTTAGACCACGAATGTTCCACTGCACGATCATGGCCATGTTTATTTCGATCGAGTTTTAAGGAACTTACGTTTTTTATCTCTCTATGAAGTGAATGTAGGGACGGGGGGATCTTTTTCTCTTTTCACCTCGTTTCTTTATATGGAGCTTTATGTTTTAGAGGGGGGCAGCCACAGTGGTTCCCGTTGTAAGGGATCCACTGCTGGCTGCATGTCATCTGTCTATATCCTTATGGAATCCTTGGGGCACTCTACCTTCCCAGGGAATGACAAGAGGTCCTCCTTCTCATGAGGTATCGAGTGGTGCTTCAGGTCGGAGCCGGTGGCAGTGTTGCTCTCCTGTTTCTCCATGTTGCCGTTACTTGACATGTCGGTGGTGGCGCCTCTATTGAGTCCAAGGACTCTGAGGAGGAGCGATGTCTCTTCTGGTGTGAGAATTTTGTAGACAGGTCCCACAACGATGAGGTTGACGGAGAAGCCAACGGCATGAGGTCCCGGAAAACTCAACGGCCTCATCAACGGACGTAAACTCCTCGACTGAGACAGAGAAATCACTCATTTCCTGAAATGCGATCCACCGTGCCCGCGCCAAGGACCACCAGGGTCTGCCCCTCGGGCGGCAGCGGTTCAAGAAATGATATGTAAATGGGAAAGTGATAACTACCATGTAGGTCAACGACTACCCCGCACCCGAAATTAGGCTGTGCATCCGGAGAGCAGAAAGATAGATCAAGGCAGGAAAATGAAGCGGTTCTCGGGCAGTGATGCGTAAATTTATCCACATTTAGGACACCCATCTCCAGCTTGGCGAGGACTTGAACCCGGGGATTAATCGAGTAGTCTCCCCAGAGGAAATGTCTAACGTTCAGATCTTCGAGCAAGAGTAAAGGCCTCGGCAACCGTGCCACGGCGCGGCGGAAGTCCCCCGCGTCGAAGTTGTCTGAAGATGGAATATACGCGCAAATAACAGTATACCTCCTATCCAAGTGCAGCTGCACAGCTACTGCCTGAAAAGAGGTATCTAAAGCAAAGAGAAGAACGACGACATCATGACGGGTGTAAATGGAGCATCCTCCTGCCCGGCCAAGCGTGGTCTCCTGCAAAAAGATAGCTAACGGGCAACGGGACGAGGCAAGCTTCTGCAGCTCCGGCCAGTTGGCCCGGAGACCGCGGCACTTCTATTAAAGGAATATGCCCTCCAGGCATACCTCGAAGGAGATGGGCGCACCCTCTTCAAAGAGAAGACCCACACGGAAATGGCCATACGCTTTTCGGAGACCGAACTCCGGGCGCCGTTGGCCGGAATATGCACTAAAGGCACTGTCGCCTTCGAGAGCTTACTGGGGAATCTTTGGCTCACCATGCGAGTCTTTTCCTTTCTCTGCCCCGAAAACTTAGGCAAGCAGGAGGGCTTCGGAGGCGGAAGTCCCTTTTTTGGAGGATCCACCATGTCCGTGCCACCCAGCCTGTCACTGGAAGTGGGCGAAGGAACCGAAGCTCCTTCAGTGCTCTCCTCCTTTCCGGGGACAGCTTTTGGAACCCCGGGAGATAGCCTCACGACCAACTTCAGGGGTGTTGTCTCCTGCGAGACTAACGACCCGGTGGAAGGGCGCGGCCGTTTCGCCTTACGGGAAACGGTCACGCTGGAGGAAAGAGAGGGAGCCCTGGTTTTAGCTGGTGCCGGGTGTGAACCCTTTGTGTCACTAGCTTTACCAGGGGAGCGCCCGGGGTGGTTAGATCCGCAGAAGGGTTCCATATGAGTGCGGAAACGACCGTGCTCGTAGGCCTGGAGGGGCCAAGAGCAGAGGGTGTCTTTCTTAGAATTAAGGCATAAGACGTCCCAGGCAGAGACGGCGCGCCAGGACCAAGTCGTGGCCTGAACGGCCACGATTTACTTCTTAAGGAGATACACATCACATTGCTTCGAGGAAGCAGGGTGCACCTCTCCGCAATTGACACACGGTCACACACGACTTGGACTTATCGTGTGCGGTCTTGGAGCAACTTACACAGATTTCGGGTAACCCAGTCTTTGCGCGCCTACAAGAGCGATTAGTATGGGCAAAGTAGTGACAGTAATAGCACCTCCGCGGCAATGGCACGAATGCCTTCACGCGTTAGCGATACCAACCGGCACATACTGACTCAAGGAGCTTATCACAGTCGAACGTGATGAAGAGTGTAGGGGTGGGTCTCGAGGCCCCTCCCTGTTTTCTCATCACACATTCCACCTTGACGGCTACATGGTCCGTCAGCTCTAAGGTGATGTCTTCTATGGAGTAGTCAACGAGTTCCCCTCGCATAAACTACTCCTTTCACGAAGTTCATGGTAGAGTGCGGAGTCAGACTCACAGGCGTGCCATTAAGTGTCCGAAGGGCACTAATCATAGCCGACTCGGAGGGATTCGACGCATTCGCCAAAAGGCTCCCGTCCGAGACACGGGTCACCTTCGGCTCTCTACCAATCACACTAGCTAAAGCTCTCCTCTGATGGATAATGTTGCCCTTAGCCAACATGCTACCATCAGTGGAGCGTATGACGAGGAAGCATTTAAGGCCAGCGGGCTGGAAAACGCCAGGTAACCTCTGAATGAGGGGTGCCGACGTAATCGAGGCTCCGCTCTGCGCAGTTCCGGTCTTCGTCACGGACTTCCCACCCGGGGCCGGACGTGCCGATCTTGGCCTGGTCGCTTACCGAAAGGGCAGCAGACTCATCCGTCCCAACGGCCCCCGCAGATTGAGAGGAGCCGCGAGTCTTTTTTGTCCTTTTATATTTTTTGTCGTTTTAGGAGAGGATGGGGAATGAATTTTCTTCTCTCCTCCGCCGGCAGGAGCCCCCGGGCATGATGGAACGGCCTCAGCATGATCCTTCTCCGAGATGGAGAAGGTCTTGGCTTTCACAGGTGCACCAACCGGAGGAGGAGATCCCTCCTCTCCTTGTAAAGTCTCGGACACCCGAGCTGTCTGAGGAGGAACTCGCACCAGGCCAGACTCGGGTTCGGTCCGCCCCAGGGCAAGTACGGTGACCCCCCCCACCCCTAAGCTAAAAAACAAGCACGCAGGTCTTTAGAAGGGAGGATCCGACGGGCCATATCTTCCCTCCTCTCCCTAAGGGGGCTGGCCCTAGTGTGGCGCTCCCACCAAGAGCGATTATTTATGTGCTGCCTGCCTTTCTTGGCAGTCCCCTTAGAAAGTAAAGGAGGGACTGCTGATGGAAAGAGGGAGGCACCTGAGGGCACCTCCATAAAAGGGGGTGAGAGGGAAGTTCCCTATACCCATAGGCAAAGGAGAGGATTAAACCTATTTTCCGGGTTTAGAGTTCTGGAGGGTCTCCTGTGAAAGCACAGGAGGGGGAAGGACTTTCATTTTTTTTCTCGGATGTTCCCGATGGCAGCTCCGTCGATTTTACAGGGCAAAGTAGAAGATCATTGGGCATGGTGACTATTTATTCTACAGGATGCATACACTAATCACCCCACGCAGTAGCCCACTCTGCGAGGGCTGAGTATGGGTCTGGCAGAGCCAATTGCCACCATTTGGCGCCACTTCTCCCGCCTAGTGGCCTGGTCGCCCATCAGCATGGCGTCTCCACCTTGACACAAAGTAAAATCAATAGAGAGTGAAAGGAGAAAGAAAGGAAAATTGAGGAAGGTGTGGATATGGATGAAGCAGTTGTTAAAACCCACCAGCCCAGACTGGAGCTCAGGGGTGAGGGAAGGTTGTCATCTCCCCTCTCAGCCCCGATCCGGGATAGTTGGTTGAGAGGAAGCTGGTCAGCTTCAATATTCGAGCAGGCAAGTCTTTAGAGGTAAGGAGCAGAAGGGCCATATCTTCTCTCCTCTCCCTAAGAGAAAGTTGGAGGAGAGGTTGTAAGGAAAGTGGGGAATTAGGGTAGAAATGCAGGCTGGCTGAAAGAAGGAGAAGAGGCCAAGCTGGCGCCAGACGGGGCGCTGAGTCCCGTTAGCATGGCGGCTAGGAAGGAAAATCGCCGCGCCCCTTATGGAGGTTGGACTCTTCATTTCTTCTTTAGTGTCACTATTTTCTTGATCAAAAATTTTGATATTATCCCTGTCAAATTCAGATAATGCTGCAGAGGGCCAGCTACAATCACTAAATATACTGCTTAAGTCATCTGAGTCTACATTTTTTAACGAGTCATTCGAATTGTCACCTATTTTGCCATTTAAATTTGAAGTGCAAAATTGTTAAACTTGTATACTTGGCATTCAGAGGTTCTGATAAGAGAGAGAAATATTTTAAACATTGCAACTAAGAGAAGAATGAAAAAGGAAAATACAGCTTACAAATTTCAGCCCTTTGGGCCAAGAGAGTAAAAAAAAATATATATAAAATCTATATATAGCCAAATCACAGTCAACTGCTATTATAGATTTTATCCATATATGGTTGATTAGTAGCCCAAAGATTAATAAGTGGAGTGTGTATATATATATATATACATACATATACACATTATGTATGCAAATTTTATATTTACCTAAGGATGACAATATAAAGATATATATAGTATAAATTAAAAGGTTGTAATACAATGGTGTAAGCAGGTGTGAGATGAAATTAGTTATCTGTTATTTACTTTTTATCCATTTGCTTTATTTCATTAATAGTCATTTGTTAAATTTTATTAATGCTTCCTATGTAAATGGAGCCCATTTACAGAGTATAGACCACCTGCCCCCACTTCTTGGAAATACCAGACCAAAGCCTCCGGTAGAAAGGTTGTAATAGGATAATTTCTTTCTCTCCTCAACTCACCCGTGCCCACTTTAATGCCTACTCTTTATTTCAGGTTTCCGTGGAAGATGCAGGGTAGGCAAATAAAAAAAAACCAGGTTTTATTCCAGGTTTTTGGGGGGCCTTTTCAAGTGAAATTTGACAAAACCCAGGTTTTTGTGTTTTTTTTTTCAAAATTACACTTTTTTTTCTCAAGAAATGAATGCTATTTATCATTATTTTATTCAAAATTCATATTTATGTTTATAATTTTAAAAATATGTATCAAATTAAGGTTATTTCTCTGATACTGACTCACAATAATTCATCTCTCCTTCTACAGGTTATGGCTATCCTGGTCCGAGGATGGAGGACCAGAAGATTATTATACAGGTCAAAAGGTGTATAAAGAGATTTGTAGATCTAGATATTTTCAAGTGTGTGCAAACAATTGAAGATGGATGTAAAGCCAGGTGTGTATTGGTGCAAATATCGTATGTGTGTGGTATATAGCGAGGGGGATACGTAACACCATGAAGGAACAAGCAAGGGGTAATTTCTTTTCCACTTTTTCCAGCTTCTAATGTACGCTGACTGCTAATTTTGGAGTGAGGAAGAAGACGGGGAGTAAGGGACTGAGAGACCTGTGTGGGGCACGATTTTGGGGTCTCACAACCATCCCTCCCCCTGGTCCATCATTAGTGAAATGAGTTCTATCTCAGAACTCAGTCTGATCCAGTCAGATGCCTTCCCCTGCTCCATACTATATGAGAGTTAAGACTGCCCCGGGGCAACTGAGAGACTGTTTAGAAACTATGAGCCATCTCAATTAAAGGTTTTAGAGCTGACATGCTAGAACTGCTCCTTCTGCTACCAAGTGTAGCATTTATTTAGTGCTTATCTGCCATCTGTGCCAAATGTATCAGTCTATACCCAATAAGTACCACACTTAGGGAGCTTCTTAAATGAGTACAGTTCAGTGGTAATCTCTTACCATTAAAAAAAAATGATAATAGGAAATTTTTGCCATTATATATTATAATTACCTTTTCTTGGAGGGAGTCTTGTTGCAACAACTTACTGGGTGAATTTATAGATTTTGCACACAGGCCATCAACGTCAGGAAAAGAACTCATCTCTGCATGAAAAAATTCTTCACTAATTTCTTCCTTCAATGAAATCTCTCCAAAGTCCTGCTTAAAGAAGAACAAAAATAAATTCCACACAGAGCAACCAGGATAACTAATGTGACAACTATTTTTTCATGTCACTAAAATATGTTCACTTTCAAGTGAAAAGAAAGAGTGATCCATTAGATTTTAAAGATTAGTGGGGGCAACTATCAGAAGTGTGCATGTTGCTAATGGCTAAATAGCAGAGTATCAAAAGCAAGGAGGCAGAGACTAACTAAATAAGGAATGACAACTTCCTCAAGAGGCAAAAGTAGATGAAATGATAATGAACAGATGAGGATAGTTAGCTACAACAGTGTGAAGAACCATGATAAGCAAGAATTAACAACTCTCCTACCCAGTGTCTATTGACAACAGAACCTTGAACATACTTTAATTCATGATAGTTATCGAGAATACTTTTATGAGAGATGTCAACCAGTATAGTATAAAATAAAAATGATAACAGAGGGTAGATACTAAATCATGAAAGGTCACACATTCCTCATTTTAATTCTCTCATGCTACTTATATACATGGAGAATAAATGGGGAAGGCTAGTAGACAAACAGCTTGGTTCTTAATGGAGAAAAGTAGCAGTTGGATAAGGTTATTAGGAGGTAAAATATAAGTAGTCATTCAAAAGAATAGTGATGTTGCATAATAAATTTACTATCAGTTTGTGTAACTAGAGTATATACTATGATGCATTTCATTTTTACAGTGCCCATCTGGCTACTACTACCAAAGCCATAAGTCACTATGTCCTATGACGCAAGCATTATGCATCAATTAGGCTAAAATCTTATAAAAAGATGCTGTATTTGTGTACACTTTATGAATTATTAAAAATTAGTACTGAATTTAAGCCTTTATGGTTACAAATGTAGATTCAAGTTGTCATACCCAATGTTAATTTGAGGAACTGGATGACATTTTTGGTTAAATGGTAGAAAATCCAAATAGCTATAGTTGAGGGTGATGTGGATGAATTGTTTGTATCAAGTGTTTAGAGACTCCTTCTGATGTCCAAATTTAATGTTTGATAGTGCTTTGAAGGCACTGATTTTGTTTGCAGCCTTGATTGCAATGTTTGCTGTGTGTGTTTTGAATGCCTGTGGGTGTCTAGTGAGAGTCTTTGGAGGGTGGGTTTTGTGTTTATTGGCAGGTGTTGTGCATTTAGTCTGATTTTGTGGTGTTTTTTGATCCATGGCAGTTGGGTGAGTAAATCAATATTGTTGATTTGTTTGCTGAGGCAGTCATGCAGTTTTGTGTCAGCCAGTAAGTGTGGCGGTATAGGTATTGATTAATGAGGTTATTGGTTGTGGGATGTAATATATGAATAGGGAAATGCTTGGTCTTTGGATGTGTGTGCAATTGATTTCTTTTACAGATTTGTCTGTTTTGGGAGGAAACTAATGTTTGATTAATGTTTCATGAGAATGTTACAATGTTGTCTAGGAGTTGCAAATTGGTCATTTCTTGTAACTAATGAATCTTGCTTGAGAACTGAGAAGTACATGATGTGTGCATTTTCGTTATGGTTCTCCAGAGTTGAGTTTGTTTTGTGGTCGATTGTGTTGATATATTGTTCCAGTTTTCTCTGTAGTGATTAGGTTCGTGATGTATGTGTTGAGTAATTACATGTATCATGATTCATGTGAGGGGACCCTGTTTTATTATGGAATGTTTCTCTGTTTTATGGAGTCTGCTATTTTCTTTGTGAAATTGGGGTAATGTTTTTATCTGGCCATGAGCGATGAATTTGCTGCTTGGATCTGTGATGGTATTGGTAATGTAGTGTACTGCTTTGTCTAGAAGGGGTAGTTATTTAAGATAAAGTGGCAGGTTTGTATTATATGTATTGGGTGTAGTTTTATGGGGGTCAAATCAAGTATAACATTCAAGTGAACATTTAAACGGGTCACACATTGAACCTTGTAAATGGGAAGATAGACTTCCTGGTATGTATTATTCTCTCTTGTAAATAGGAAGATAAACTTCACAGAGTATGCTGTTGGTAAAGGAGCTTCCCAAAACAGTTACCTCCTTTACCGGGTAGCGGGATGTAGAAAGCCAGTATACTTTGTTAAGGTAGTTCCAACTAGTCAAATTATAAATAATAAAGGTACTGAGGTGTCGTAAATTCCAGGGCTGCAAATATTGTTCTCCTTTAAATTCCATTGGACAAAGTGAAAAAGATTTCATGTCTTGACATTGCTTCCCTTTACTGTACCTCCTAAATCAAGTGGTGACTTTCCTTTGAATTGGTGGTGTTTCTTCAATGTTGTCTGAGCAGTCAATAAGGAAAAATGAATTTCAGTGCTGATTATGTTTATATGTATTTGAACGTAAATTGTTCCTAAAAATCTAGCGTGATGCTGATTCATTCATTTTTGCAGTGCTTATATTTAAAACATAAAATTTGTCTTAACACTGGTGAATCAATTAAACATAAATTTCTTATTAAAATCTGCTTAATCCTGATTGGCTAAATTTTGTATAGCTTATGTTTACAGTGTGGTGGATCAAATGTGAGAGTGTTTGAAGGGCCATTCTCCCACCCCTTTTCCACTACCCTCTCCTTCCCTCTGTAAGAATGTGTGTGTAAATGGAGAAATGTTTTTTATATGTATATATTAATTATGGATTTTATGTTTGTTTAAAATGTTTTTTTTCTCTCTAGGACATAGTTTTGATATATCATTCTATTGCAAACAAAGAACCACTATTATTCTGTTGGATTGTACTTGTCTTGTAATAATCTTTTAACAAGGGTAGCTGAGATTGTAAGATTTGTAAAAATAAAATAGAATATACCTTGTACATCAAGAATTTATTGTGAGTCCTGATAGGACGGAAAGGTCTTTTTATAGCCTCTAGAACAGTATATTTTTATTTATTTATTTATTTTTTTTCAAGGGGCTATCTGACGAATGCCCACTTGGGCATAAGTCGCCGCAAATAAACAGCCTAGTTCTAGGCTACTTTAAAATAAAATTTTTAACAGAAACAACAATAAAAAGGGGGTGATAATCAGGAAGCAAGCTCCGGCGTCGGGGGGAGGTCCCCCGTTTCCCGGGCGTAGGAGCCTGCGACCTACAAAAAAACAAACAACAATAACAAAAAAACAACAAGTTAAATACAAGGGAGAAGGCCAGCCTCCCCCAAAAAGTCAAGAAGTCCACAAGTCAATGTGCACGAATCTGTCCCGAGTACAAGGGACAGGCGGTAGCGACCCGCCCATCCCGGTACTGGGACAAGTATCGTGCGCGAAGATCACCCAGACTGGGACATTCGACAAGAATGTGCCGAACAGTCTGGGGGACGACGCAGTCGTTGCAATAGGGCGCAGGCGAGCGCTCCTTCAGATAGCGATGCATCAGACGAGTGTGTCCGATTCGAAGACGACAGAAAGCGACCTGAAGCCACCGCGGCATTGGGGGATAGGTCCATGGGAACAGTCGCGGCGCAATGACACGCAACTTTAAGTTCCCTTCGACCGTCTCCCATCTTCTTTGCCAAGCAGTCCGAAGAGCTGCCCGTATTCCTGCCATGTAGTCGGTGTGAGGAAGAGCGATTCCTATAAGTCCAGGAACCCAGCAGAAGATAATCTCGACATCTGCCCGGCTCGCCGAAACCGTAGCGTCACGGATATCGCGAACCAGGGGATGCGGAGATTCCAATGCCGAGAGAGCACTCAGGGCGCTTTGTGAGTCGCTATAGATCACAATCCGGTCTCCGAAACGGGCACGTCACGTAATCTCCCGTACCTTTGGTGTATTGCCACCAGCTCGGCTGTGAAGACAGACGCAGCGCCTGGTAGAGACCCGCTGACTTAAAAAAGAGGGGATACGGCGGGGAAGCCGACCCCCTCTTGGGACTTGGAGCTATCCGTATACACTGGCACGGTTCCAGCGTGACACGAAGTGTGCTCCAAAAAGGTCGACGCAATACTCCCGGCGCAGTATAAGCTTTAGGAGCAGAGGCGTGGCGACAAATAGCCAAATGTGGTACCCTCCAGGGTGGCGTCCTGGGCAGAACCAGGGGCGCCACCGGCCCGAGAGCTATATATACCTCTCGAAGGAGTTTCCTGGCCTTAACCCAAACGCTTAGGGTATGACTGGCGTCTCTTGGCAGCATAGGCACCATCGAGATCAGCTGCGGATGCAGTGAGAGCTGTTGGCGACTGAGGGAGGCACCGGGCTCACGCGTACCGGCGAGTGATGCACTGCACGCGGCGCAGAGCGAGTGGCATCTCCCCAGCATCGACCAAAGCGCTCTCAATGGGGGAAGGGCGGAAGGCACCGGTCGCAAGGCGAAGGCCGGTGTGGTGGATCGAATCGACGTTCCGCAATAAACGCTCGGCTGCGGACGCATAAAACTCGCATCCATAGTCGAGCTTCCGATGAACAAAGGATCGATAAAAAAGTAGGGCAGTAGCCCTATCAGCGCCCCAAGCGCTGAACGTTACGGAACGGAGAATGTCCATGGCGCGGGTACAAGAGACCCTAAGGCTGCGAATATGAGCGTCCCAGGTGAGGTGTGGGTCGAATACAAGACCAAGGAAACGGTGCGACTCAACCACATCCAGGCACACCCCATTACGAAAGAAATCTGAGTCGGGGTGAAGCCGTGGATGGCGGCAGAAGTGCACCACCTTAGTCTTGGCCAAAGAAAACCGAAACCTGTGCGCTTCGGCATAGCGAGAGACGCGGTTCAATGCCTGTTGGAGTCGACGCTCAAGAGTTGGCATCTGGGCCGCGACAAAAGAGATCGAAAGGTCGTCCACGTAGAGCGTATCTAGAACATCTTCCGGCAGCGCCGAGGTGATGCCGTTGATGCTAAGGGCAAAGAGTGTGACACTGAGGACACTTCCCTGCGGGCCACCCTCTTCCTGCTCCTTTGGGCCGGAGAGGGCTCCCCCCACCCGTACGCGGAATCGACGATCTCGCAAAAATTCAGATATAAACATTGGGAGGCGTCCCCTCGCCCCCATCGTGTGGAGATTCTCCATGATACCGTATCGCCATGCGGTATCATAGGCCTTCTCCAGATCGAAAAACACCGTGGCGTAGTGCTGTCTACGAAGGAAAGCCTCGCAGAAGGCATTTTCCAGTCGGAGCAGAGCATCTGATGTGGAGTGGAACTTGCGGAAACCGCACTGTGCGGAAGACAGATGGCCTCCGTTGTCCAGGAAAAGGGCTAATCTAACATTTACGAATTTCTCCATTAACTTGCACACGCAAGAGGTTAGAGAGATTGGGCGGAAACCGCTCGGAGTAGAGTGATCTCTTCCCGGTTTGCGAAAGGCGAGCACAGGAGTGATTCACCAGGAGTCTGGGAGAAGACCCTCAACCCAGATCCTGTGGAACAAATCTAAGAGAAAGGCCATGCCTCGCAAACCCAGGTGTCGAAGCATGGCGTACAGGACATAGTCCGGACCATGGGAGGTGTCAGCGCACAAGGCGAGAGCAGAACGCAACTCACTCACAGTAAACCTGTCGTTGAAGGGTTCTCCGCCTCTGGAGGTAAAGTCCAGCCGGCGGCCTTCCGCGACATCACGACGTGCATTGAATGCTGGCGAAGCAGCATCACGGATATAGAATGCGGAAAAAGCGGTCGCTAAGGATTCCGCCACGGACGCGGGGTCCGAGATTGCGGTCCCATTCTCCTGGAGAACGGGAGGGGGTTTCTGCAAGAACTTGCCCCGAATCCTTTTGAGTCGCCTCCACACCTCAGCTAAAGGGGTCTTCCCGTTAAGTGAAGACACGTATGCCCGCCAAGAAGAGCAGCGGGCGTGCTTCGAAATATACCGGAACCTAGCCCTAGCCCGACGAAATTCAGCGACAGTGAAATCGTTCGGGCGGCGCTTATAGCGCATGTAGGCATAACGCTTCTGTTTGAGGGCCGTCTCACACTCGGCCGACCACCATGGGAGTGGTCGGCGTGCAAAACGGCCGGACGTCCTAGGAATAGTAGTCAGGCCCACAGCGATGAGGTTGCCGGAAAAGAACTCAACGGCCTCATCTACCGACCTTAACTCCTCGACTGAGATAGAGAATTCAGTCATTTCCTGAAATGCAGGCCACCGCGCCCACGCTGCACCACCGAGGTGGTCTCTCAGGCGGCAGTTGCCCTGAAAATGATATTTGAATGGGAAAGTGATCACTACCATGAAGGTCATCGACCACCCCCCCAATCAAAATCAGGCTGTGCATCCGAAGAGCACAAAGATAGGTCAAGGCAAGAAAATGAAGCGGTTCTCGGACAGTGATGCGTAAACTCATCCACGTTTAGGACACCCATCTCAAGCTCTTCGATCAGATCTGCAAGGACTTGTACCCTGGGATTTATGGAGTAATCTTCCCAGAGAGGATGCCTGCCGTTCAGATCTCCAAGCAAGAGATAGGGCCTCCGCAACCGTGCCACTACGCGGCGGAAGTCCCCCGCGTCGCAGTCAGCTGACGGTGGAATGTACGCAGAAATCAGAGTATACCTCCTATCCAGGTGCAGCTGCACAGCCACTGCCTGAAAGGAGGTATCTAAAGAGAAAGGAAGAACGAACACATCATGCCGGGTGTAAACCACGCATCTCCCAGCCCGGCCATCCCGCGGTGGTGGGGTCGCAAGACCCTTATACCCCGGGAGGGCTGGCAGGGGGCACGCGCCTAGCATGGTCTCCTGCAAAAATATAGCTAACGGGGAACGGGACGAGACGAGCCTCCACAGCTCGTCCCAGTTGGCCCGGAGTCCACGGCAATTCCATTAAAGGAATATGCCCTCCAGGCCTAGCTCGGAGGAGACGCGGGGGCCCTCCTCGAACTGAAGACCATCACGGAAATGGCCGTATGCTTCCCGTGGGCAGAACCCCGGGCGCTGTTGGCAGGACAAAGCACTGAAGGCGCTGTCGCCTTCGAGGACTTATTGAGGGAGGTTGGGGTTTCCATGCGAGTCTTTTCCTCCCTCCGCCTCAAAACCTTAGGCGGGCGTTGCGGCTTCAGAGGCGGGGGGCCCTCTTTTCGAGGAACCACCGTCCCTGAGCAACCCGCCACACCTCGAGGCGTGGGCGAAGGAGCCGAAGCTCCTTTGTTGCTGTCCTCCTTTCAGACAGCTTTAGGAACCCCCGAAGATGGCCTGGCGACCATCTTCAGGGGTGTTGCCTCCATTGAGTCTAACGACTCGGTGGAGGCGCGTGGCCGTTTCGCTTTGCGGGAAACGGTCACGCTGGGGGAAGAGAGGGGAGCCCTGGTTTTAGCTGGGGCTGGGGATGAACCCTTTTTGCCGCCAGCTTTACCAGGGAAGCGCCCGGGTTGGGTAGAGCCCGCAGAAGGGCTCCGAATGGGCGCGGAAACAACCGTGCTCGTTGGCCTGGATGGGCCAGGAGCAGAGGGTGCCTTTCTAACTACTGAGGCATATGACGTCCCAGGCAGAGCCGGGTGCGCCAGGGCCAAGTCCCTAGCCTCGCGGAATGAGAGTCGATCCTGGGCCTGAACAGCCAGGATTTCTTTCTCAAGGAGATATGCAACACATTGCTTCGAAGAAGCAGGGTGCGGCTCTCCACAATTGACACACTTGGCCACACACGATTTGGACTTATCGTGTGCGACCTTGGAGCAATTTACACAGACTTCAGGTGACCCCGACTTTGCACGTCTACATGAGTGATTCGTATGGCCGAAGCGGTGACAGGTATAGCACCGCCGCGGCAGTGGCACGAATGCCTTCACGCGGTAGCGGTACCAACCGGCACGCACCGACTCAGGGAGCTTGTCACAGTCGAACGTGACGAAGAGTGTAGGGGTGGGTCTCGAGGCCCCTCCCTGTTTTCTCATCACACTTCGACCTTGACCGCCCCATGGTCGGCCAGCTCTAGGGTGATGTCCTCAATGGAGTAGTCAACGAGTTCCCTCGCATAAACTACTCCTTTCACAAAGTTCATGGTAGAGTGCGGCGTCACACTCACCGGGGTGCCATGAAGTATCCGAAGAGCACTTATCTTGGCCGCCTCGGCGGGATTCACCGCGTTCGCCAGAAGGCTCCCGTCCGAGAAACGGGTCACCTTCGGCTCTCTACCAATTGCACTAGCTAATCCTCTCCTCTGATGGATCATGTTACCCTTGGACAACATTGTGCCATCAGTGGAGCGAATAACGAGGAAACGTTTGAAGCCAGCGGGCTCGAAAACGTCAGGTAACCTCTGAATCAGGGGCCCCGATGTCATCGAGGCTCCGCCCTGTGCACTCTTGGTATTAGTCTTAGTCAGGGGCTCCGCAACCGGGGGGGCTGAGGGGGCGGATGTGCCGATCTTGGCTTGGTCGCTTGCCAGAGTGGCAGCAGACCCATCCGCTCCCGCAGCCCCCGCGGATGGAGAGGAGCCCCGAGTCTTCTTTGTCTTAGTCTTTTTCTTTTTTTGGAGACGAGGGGGGGGAATGAACTCGCTTCTCACCTCCGCCGGAAGAAGCCTTCAGGCCAGATGGACCGGCCTCAGGCAGGTCATTCTCTGAAATGGAGAAGGTCCTGGTAGTCGTAGGGGCACCGGTAGGAGGAGATCCCTCCCCTCCTTGTACTGCTTCGGAAACCACAGCCGTTTGAGGAGGACCTTGCATCGGGGCGGATTCAGGTTCGGTGCTTGGCGCCGAGCCAGGATTCCCCCCCATGGAAGGCCCTACCGTCTGAGGCTGGGTTTCCTCAAGGACCATGTCTATCTCAGGGGGGCCTCCAGTTGGCCATCCCCTCCCAAGACATCGCAGGTCCCGTTGGCAGTATCGTCACTAGTCTTCTTTGGGGAGGCATGGGCCTTGACCCCGGCAAGGTTCAGTATTCTTGCCAGCAGGTCTTTTGAGGGAAGCGACCGAAGGGGCCTGGCTTCCCTCTCCCCCCTAAGGGGTTTTGCCCTACCGAGCCGCTTTGATGTGGAGCGGCTGGCTAAGGGCTGCCTGCTGGCTTTCTTGGCAGTCCCTTTGGAAAGAACAGAGGGGACTGCCGCTGGTAAAAGGAAGGCACTCGAAAGCACCTCCAGAGAAGGGGGTGAGGGGGAGTCCCCTACACCCGTAAGCGAAGGAGAGGAGTAAGCCTCCTCTCCGGTTAGAGATATATGAAGGGTCCCCTGAGTAAGCACAGGGGGGAGACCTCCCATTTTTTTGCTGGAGCTACCCAAGGGCGGCTCCGTCGATGTTATAGGGAAAGTTGGGGGTTGGGTTTTTTTTTATCCTCATCATTGGGCATGGTGACCCTCTTTTTGACACGGGATGCAATCGCGCATCACCTCTCGCAGTAGTCCGCACTGCGAGAGGTGCTTACAAGCCCGGCAGAGCCAGGCGCCGCCATTTAAGACCACCCCTCCCGCCTGGTGGCCTGGCAGTCCATCGGCATGGCGGCTCCAGCTTGAACACGGCGTAAAAAATATATAGATTGTGAAGAGGAGAGGATAAGGGATGTGAGGAAGGTATGGGTGGGGATAAAGCAGGTTGTTAAAAAGCAACCACCCCAGATGGGAGCTCAGGGGTTAGGGAACATTGTCCCCTCCCCCCTCAGCCCCGATCCGGGACGGTTGACTTAAGAAGAAGGTCAGCATCTACCCGGTGAAATTAGAGGCTGACCATTGAAAGTTGTGAGAGAGGTTGTATGAAAAGCGAGGAAACAAGTGTTTTGAAGGAAGGAGAAGAGGCTAAGCTGGGGTCGGACAGGGTGCTGAGTCCCATCAGCACGGCGGCCAGGATGGCAAATCGCCGCGCCCCTTACTGGGTCTAGAACAGTATATATTACATAATAACTAAGCTGAGTTTGGAGACGCAACAGCTGTGGCCATATGAGTGGCAGCTGGCAGGACTCTCCCCTGGGGGATGAAACCTGTAAGAATATGGCCTGTTTTTTGTTAACTTCCAGTGTGGTTGTTAGGCCTCTTTGGATGAGTGCATACTGGTTCTCTCTTGTTTGTTTGTATATAATATATTTTTGTTGATAGGATTGCTTGTTTTATTTTGTATATATATATATATATATATAAAAATATATATATATACTCGAGACCTCAAATATATTTACCCCATATTTTTTGTAAATAAAGGACTGTATATCTAATCCGTTCATTTCTCCCTCAATTTCTCACATCCAATTTTAGTATAGGAAGCAGGCTGGATAGATTGGGGTTAGAGCGTAGGTTCAGTGCCTGCTACATTTGGCACCCAAAGAGGGATGTGAATTATCAAAACCGGGAGCATGACAGGATTGGATTGCAGTCTGTCATCAGATTGGACATAGTTGATTGTTTTTTCTCTTCTTCTGTCCTTTATTAGTAACTTGAGGGGATGGTTCCTGTGGAACAGATCCTCCATGATGAGATTGTGAGAGTGAGGCTGGAGTTGAGGCAGAAAGAGGAGGAATGTACAATGTTGAGGAGCATGATTGAGGGATTGAGGAGTGATATGATGAGTATGGATGAGAAGACCAACAGGATGAAGAAACAAATGGATGAGAGAAAGAAGCAGGTCGATCAAAGGATGCAGGACCTCTGACATGATGAATGGGTCAGGACCAGCCCCAGGACCCTCAACCCTGACCCTTGATCTGACCGAAGGAGATAAGACTAATGGGATCAATGGGCGGGTGTGTGAACCTAGAGAGGACAGGATGATTGTGAGTGATAGGAAAGAAGGCAAATGGAAAAGAGTGGAAGGTAAGAAGGGAAGGAAGAATGGTTTGAATGGCAAGAAAAGGAAGAAGAGAGGTAAGAGTGTCGACTCTCTCTATTTGGATGAAGAGAGTGAACTGTATGATTGGCATGAGCAAGAGTGAAGTGAATGTGAGGAGAGGAATTTTGATTAGGAAAGTCCCGAAAGCTGATAGGTTTAAATTGCATGGTAGTAAAAGTGTGGGAGAGTTCTTCGGGGAGTTTGAATGCTATTGCAAACTAAAATACCTGGAGAATAAGGGATACTGGATGAATGTTTTAGGGGAGTGTTTGAATGGAAAAGTATTACAATTATTCCGAATGATAACGAGTGTGGGTGAACCGAGGTATGAGGTGGTGAAGGAGAGACTAATTGGGCAGGTGAAACGATTAAAGAGAGTGTGAAGTATAAAAGGGTGAATGAATTTGAGAAGACTCGCATGGAGAAGAGTAAAAGTGTGAACATGTATGCAGATAGGCTTGAGAGTTTGGCAAGAAAGAGGTATGCTGATGATGATGTGAATGAATGTAACCAATTGATGAGAAAGTTCCTTGATACGGTCCCGCAAAAGATAAGTGAATGGCTGAATGTGAAGAGAAAGGAGAGGATGAGGCTGACAGGTGAATGGTGGGTGTGGGAGGATGTGTTGGAGCTTCTGGAAGATGAGCGATTTGATGAAGAGAGTGATTTGGATGAAGATGGATGGTATAGTGTGAATGTTGGTGGTAGGAAACCCAGGAGCTTCCTCCACCCCAGCAGTTTGTCAGCTATTAAGATGCCCTGAGGGCTGCACCAGCTGGGGTGATGTCGAGCTTTCTGGGCCAGCAGGCTGGATGGGCGAATGGAGGATGGGCAAATGGAAGGGCACAGATGAGTGGTAATCACGTGAATAGGTATATGAGGGAGCAACCAAGGTATGTCCCAGCGAATGAGAGGCCGAATAGGTAGAAAGGATTGTGGAATGCAGTAGGTGTGGAAGGAAGGGACATGTGTTGACGGAATGCAGATGGACGTCTGGTGCGTGTATTGGGTGTGGTAAGAAGGGGCATATGATAAAGGATTGCCAGGAGAGTATGAAAGAGTGTTTCGAATGGAGAGATGTTTTTTAATATATATATCTATTATGGATTTCATGTTTTGGTTAAAATGTTTTTTTTCTCTCCATGATGTAGTTTTGATATATAATTCTATTGCAAACAAAGAGCCACTATTATTCTTTTTGATTGTACTTGTCTTGTAATAATCTTTTAACAAGGGTAGCTGATTGACGGAAAGGTCTTTTTATAGCCTTTTGATCGCGATATATCACATAATAACTAAGCTGAGCTCGGAGGCCAAGGCCTCCATAAGATATATGCAACAGTTGCGGCCATACAAGTGAGAGCTGGCAGAACTTTCCCCCAGGGGGGGCAGGGGGCAACAGAAGAATAGGACCTGTTTTTGTTAACTTCTAGCGTGGTTGTTAAGCCTCTTTTGTCTGTATACATACTAGTTCTCTCTTGTTTGTTTGTATATAATATATTGTCTGGTGATAGGATTGTTATATATATATATATATATATATATATATATATATATATATATATATATATATATATATATATATATATATATATATATATATATACTCAAGATCTTAAATATATTTACCCCATATTTTTTGTAAATAAAGGAATGTATATCTAACCCGTTTAATTTCTCCCTTGAATTCTAACATCTGACTTAGTGTAGGAAGCGGGTTGGGTAGATTGGAGTTAGAGCATAGGTTTGGTGCCCGCTACAACGTATAATAATTATATATAGAGCAGCATTTTGTGAAAAAAGGCAGATGTTTCCTGTTCGCTACTTATATAGACAATGACGCTCCCACTTAATAAACCAGTTGAATCCTGTTCCAAATTTCCTTCACCTCTGGAACAAAGTCACGATCACACTGGTTACCCAACCTAGGAAACTACACAAGAGAGGGAGATACAATTTTCTCAGACATAGTTTCTTTAAAAAAAACCCCTTTCTTTGATATATATTTAAAAAAAATTATTTAGTATTTTTAGATATTTTAAAGCTTTTGGGGGATGCTTTATATTCAGATACACTAGTTTATAGTTTTTAATTTTGTATTTTTATATCATAGCTAAATCACCTCAGGCTGGAATGAAAGCAATGTCCAATTTCCTAGAATAAAGTTTTAGATAGAATTTATTAAAGTAGTGCATTTTGTTATCTTTTATGAATGCTACAATAAATAATTTATATCTTTTTCTATCAGATATAAAAATATTGTTCCCAATCTTCTTCAGTATTCACCCCTAGGTACTAAAGGTCTAATTAGACAGGTTTTACTCTACGAGTTTCATAAAAGTGTCAATGCAAGTACAGTGGGCATTTTGGTCTAGAAGCTGGATCAAAAGAACTTAATTGAGAAGAGTTAAAAGCTGTTATCACAGGAAATCCTGCTACAACTTTACAGGAGATCACAGAACCATTTAACATAACCCATATGGCAGTCTTGCAGCAACTGAAAATGATTGGAAAGGTTCTAGTGATAGAAAAATAGGCCCAGTGAATCTGCAACAGTGTGTTTGATTGTTGTGAGTCATTGCTCTGATGACATTTTCAGGCACACTATTTGGGCAGCTTATTACTAGTAATGAAAAAGAAATGCTTCATCATTATGTTAAATACGGCTGTTTATGAATCCTATAAAGAAGCAGAATATAGTGGAATTTTGAAGAAAGTAATGCTAATATCTACTAAAATCCCTTCAATGTTTGAAAGCTGCTTTGGATCAAAGGGGACCATCCTTAGTCAATAGAAGGTTTGTGATCCTCGTTCACTCATCTGGAATAACCAAAGATCTTTTGGAGGGGCTTGGTTGGGAAAGATTGCTTGACCTCCATATTCTCCTGACCTTGATGCTTCTGATTATCACTTGTTTAGGGGATTAAAGAATCATTTGGATGGTCTTAGGTTGCTATCAAGAGAAGAGCTTGAAAATGAGTTAGATACCCTATGAGTCACCTTGAGTTTCAATGCTCTTAAATATGAGGTTAAAATAGTCTTCTGATCATCTTGAGTTATATTTGTTAGCCAATGAGAATTCATAAAAATGTAAGGCTGATGAGTTGCCATTAGTCTCCGAGTTACATCAGTTTGAAATTGACTTATGTTGTTCTCAGGTGAATTGCTAATTATTACTGTAATAATAATGTCAGGAATGTGATTACACGTGAATTTTTATAATCATAAGAAATCAGAAAGTTAAAATATAGAGTGAAAAATGGTTTTATAACATTATGTCATAACATAAATCTCTATTTTCTTCATGAACTTGCTATCACTCAATATGACCAAATGTGTGTAAAAGATAAAAAGGCCTAGACCTCGGCTTTTCATTTGATTTATTTTCTGGTTATTGAGGTCTATTTTTTTTTTTAATATCAAACCTGGAGACTGCCTTCTAGGGCATAAGTTGCTGTACTCATCCTAGCCTAAATCTAGGCTATATTAAAAGCGGAATAAAAGAAAAAAAACAAAAAGATCCAACAAACTAATTGAAAAAATATAAAGCGAGCTCCGTCAACGGGAGAAGGCCCGCCCTCCACGGGAAGGAAGCACGCGATCCATAGTCAAATATTAAATAAGGAGGAGAAGGGCGGCCTCCTCCAAAAAGTCTAAAAGTCCACAGGTCGCTGTGCACAAAGCTGTCTCGAGTACAGGAGACAGGGGGTAGTGACCCCGCCCATCCCGGTACCGGGACAGGTAAAGTGTGCGAAGATCACCCAGACTGGGACATTCGACAAGAATGTGCCAAACATTCTCGGGGATAACGCAGTCTTCACAGTAGGGCGCAGGCGAGCGCTCCATCGACTGGCGATGCGTCACACGAGTGTGCCCGATTCGGAGATGACAGAAAGCGACCTGAAGCCGACGCGGCATTGGGGGATAGGCCCATGGGAACAGTCGCGACGCAATGGCGCGCAACTTTAAGTTCTCCTGGACCGTCTCCCATCTTCTTTGACAAGCAGTCCGAAGAGCTGCACGTATTTCTGCAATGTAGTCGGTATGTGGAAGAGCGAAACGTTGGTCCGGTCGCTCGCACCTCACGAATTCTTTGGCACCCTCGTCGGTGCGCTCATTCCCTGCAATTCCTACATGTCCAGGAAACCAGCAGAAGATAATCTCGACATCCCCCCCGGGTCACTAAAACCGTGGCATCACGGATATCGCGAACCTAGAGGGTACGAAGATGCCAATGCCCCGAGAACACGCAAGGCGCTTTGTGAGTCGCTATAAATCATGATCCGGTCTCTGGACCGGGCACATCGCGTAATCTCCCGTACCGAATGGTGTATTACACCAACTAAGCCGTGAAGACAGACGCAGCGCCCGGTAGACCCCCGTTGACTATAAACAGAGAGAATACGGCGTGGAAACCGACCCCCTCTTCGGACTTAGAGCCATCCGGATACACTGGCACGGTTCCAGCGTGATACGAGATGTGCTACAAAAAGGCAGAACGCAATACTCTCGGCGCTGTACAAGCCTTGGGAGCAGAGGCGTGGCGACAAATAGCCAATGGTGCTACCCTTCAGGGTGGCGTTCTGGGAAGAACCAGGGGCGCCAAGGAGTTTCCTAGCCCTAAACTAAAAGGGCTTAGGGTATGACTTGCGTCTCTCGGCGGCATAGGCACCGTCGAGATCAGCTGCAGATACTTTGAGAGCCGTTGGCGACAAAGGGAGACGCTGCGATCGTGCGTACAGGCGAGTAATGCACTGTGTACGGCCCATAGATAGTAGCATCTCTCCAGCATCGACAAGCAGGCTCTCAATAAGGAAAGGGCGGAAGGAAACGGTCGCCAAGCGAAGGCCGGTGTGGTATATCGAGTCCACCTTCCACAATAGACGTTCGGCTGCGGAAGCATGAAACTCACATACGTATTCGGGCTTCGAACGGACAACGGATCGATAAAACAGTAAGGCAGTAGCCCTATCAGCGCACCAAGCGCTGAATGTTACGGAACGAAGAATATCCATGTAGCGGGTACAAGAGACACTATGGCTGCGAATATGAGCCTCCCTGGTGAGACGTCGGTCAAATACAAGACCAAGGAAAGGGTGCGGTTCAATCACTTCAAGGCGCACCCCATTAAGAAACAAATCTGGTCGGGGTCGAGCCGTTGATGTCGGCAAAAGTGCACCACCTTAGTCTTGGCCAAAGAAAACCGAAACATATGCGTTTCGGTATAGCAAGAGACGCGGTTAAAGGCCTGTTGGAGTCGACGCTCCAGAGTTGGCATTTGGGCCACGCCAAAAGAGATCAAAGGTCGTCCACGCAGAGCATAGCAAGAACAACTTTTAGGCCGCACCGTTGATGCTCACGGCAAAGAGTGTAACGCTGAGGACACATCCCTGCGGGACCTCTCTTCCTGCTCCTTAGGCCGGAGAGAGCTACCCCCACCCGTATGCGGAATCAGCGATCTCGCAAAAATTCAGATATAAAGACCGGGAGGCGTCCCCTCGTACCCATTGTGAGGAGGGTTTCCATGATACCGTATCGCCATGCGGTATCATAAGCCTTCGCCAGATCGAAAAACACCTTGCCGAAGTGCTGTCTATGAATGAAGGCCTCGAAGACACCATTTTCCAGTCGAAGCAGAGCATTCGACATGAAATGGAACTTGCGGAGGCCGCACTGCGTGGAACACAAACGGCCTCTGCTGTCCAGAAAAAAGGCGAAGCTAACATTTACTAATTTCTCCATCAACTTGCATACGCAGAAGGTTTATATAAATTGGGCGGAAACCAGCTGGGTAGAATAATCTCTCCCCAGATTGAGAAACGCTAGCACAGTAGCGATCGGCCAGGAGTCTAGGAGATTATCCTCTACCCAGATCTTGTTGAACTAATCTAACAGAAAGGCCATGCTTCGCTCACCTAGGTGTCGAAACATGGGGTACGGGACATCGTCCGGACCATGGGCGGTGTCCGTGCACGAAGTAAGAGCGGAACGCAACTGACTCACAGTAAACCTGTCGTTGAAGGGTTCTCCGCCTCTGGAGGTAAAGTCCAGCCGAATGAGCGCCGAAACAACCGTGCTCGTTGGCCTGGATGGACCATGAGAAAAGGGTGTCTTTCTTAACATCTAGGCGTAAGACGTCCCAGGCAGAGCTGGGCGCGCCAGGACCAAGTCCTTAGTAATGTCGCGGCCTTCCGCGACATTACAACGTGCATTGAATGCTGGCAGAGCAGCATCCCGGCTAGAGAAGGCGAAGAAAGCGGTCGCGAAGGATTCCGCCACGGACGCGGGGTCCGAGATTGCGGTCCCATTCTCCTGGAGAACAGGAGGGGGGTCCTGCGATAACTTACCCCGAATCCTTTTGACTCGATTCCACACCTCTGCTAGAGGGGTCTTCCCGTTAAGTGAAGACACGTATGCCCGCCAAGAAGAGCGGTGGGCGTGCTTCGAAATATACTGGAACCGGAACCTGGCCCTAGCCCTAGCTCTAGCCTGACAAAATTCACCCAGTCAATTCGTTCAGGCGGCGCTTATAACGCATGTAGGCATAACGCCGACCACGGGAGTGGTCGGCGTGCAAAACGGCCAGACGTTCTGGGAATAGTAGTTAGCCCGTGGCCATGAGGTTGCCGGAGAACTCAACTCAACGGCCTCAGTCACCGAGCTAAAGTCCTCGACTGAGATAGAGAATTCAGTCATTTCCTGAAATGTAGGCCACCGCGCCCGCGTCAAGCACCACCGAGCTGGGCTCTCAGGCGGCAGCCGCCTAGAAAATGATATTTGAATGGGAAAGTGATTACCATGGAGGTCATCGACCACCCCACAATCAAAATCAGGCTGTGCATCCGAAGAGCAAAAAGAAAGATCAAGGCAAGAAAACGAAGCGGTTCTCGGGCAGTGATGCATAAACTCATCCACATTTACGACACCTATCTCAAGCTCTTTGATCAGATCAGCAAGGACTTGTCCTCTGGGATTTATTGAGTAATCTCCCCAGAGAGCATGTCTACCGTTGAGATCTTTAAGCAAGAGAAAGGGTCTCGGCAACCGTGCCACTACTCGGCGGAAGTCCCCCACGTCAAAGTCAGCTGCCGTTGGAATGTACGCAGAATTAACGGTATACCTCCTATCCAGGTGAAGCTGCACAGCCACTGCCTGAAAGGAGGTATCTAAAGGGAAAAGAAGAATGGAGACATCATGCCAGGTGTAAGCTGCGCATCCTCCATCCCGTGGTGGTGGGGTCGCAAAACCCTTATACCCTGGGAGAGCGGAAAAGGGGCACGCGCCTAGCATGGCCTCCTGCAGAAAAATTGCTAACGGGGAACGGGACGATACGAGCCTCCACAGCTCCTCTCAGTTGGCCCGGAGTCCGCGGCAATTCCATTGAAGGAATATGCCCTCCAGGCCTAGCTCGGAGGAGATGCGGGGGTCCTCTTCAAAGAGAAGACCCTCGCGGGAAACACCGTTCGCTTCCCGGAGGCAGAACCCCAGGTGCTGTTGGCCGGACAATGCGATGAAGGCTCTGTCGCCTTCGAGGACATATTATAGGGGAGGTTGGGCTCACCATGCAAGTCTTTTCCCCCCTCCACCTCGATACCTTATGTGGGCGTTGCGGCTTTGGAGGCGAGGAGCCCTCTTTTCTAATATACACCGTCTCCGAGCGACCCCGCCTACCACTAGGCGTGGGCGAAGTTGCCGAAGCTCCTTTGTTGCTGTCCTTTCAGGGGGCAGTTTTAGGAACCCCGTAAGATAGCTGGCGACCAACTTCAGGGGTGTTGTCTCCTGTGAGTCGAACGACTCGGTGGGTGGAAGAGTGGGGGCGCTGGTTTTAGCCGGGGCTGGTTGTGCCGCCAACTTTACCAGGGGAGCGCCCAGGTTGGGTAGAGCCCGCAGAAGGGCTCCGAATGGGCGCCGAAACAACCGTGCTCGTTGGCCTGGATGGGCCATGAGAAAAGGGTGTCTTTCTTAACATCTAGGCGTAAGACGTCCCAGGCAGAGCTGGGCGCGCCAAGACCAAGTCCTTTGCCTCGCGAAATGACAGTCGATCCTGGGCCTGAACGGCCAGGATTTCTTTGTCAAAGAGATATGCGCCTCATTGCTTCGAAGAAGCGGGGTGTGGCTCTCCGCAATTGACACACTTGGCCACACACGATTTGGACTTATCGTGTGCGGCCATGGGGCAGTCCACGAGTTCCCTCGCATAAACTACTTTCACAAAGTTCATGGTAGAGTGCGGTGTCACACTCACCTGGGTGCCTTCAAGTTTCCGAACATTACTTATCTTGGCCGCTTCTCCCCTCCCCCAGCAAGATCCCCCAGGCCAGATAGGCCGGCCTCTGCAATCTCCTTGACTGAGATTGTGAAGGGTCCTAGCAGTTGTAGGGGCACTGGCCCGAGGAGGAGATCCCTCCCCTCCTTGTGCTGTCCTAGCAGCTCGACCCTTCTGGTGAGGGGATAAATGAAGGTTTTATGCAATGAAGCTTGGTGGGAGGGAGCTCAAACCCACATCTTCTGCCATAAGCCGACTACATATTCGGTGATGAGGGGATAGACATCACGAAGTGCACTCATATACTGGCGACCATGTTAGTCTAAAGAGATATTTGAGGTTAGAGTTGAGCCTGTGAAAGGGAAGAGGAAGAGCCCCATTCTCTGCATAGAGACTCCACACAGGGAAGGACCTGAAGGCTCCAGAAGCCAGGCGCACACCCTGGTTATGCATAGTATTTAATTTTTCAAGGATGGATAGCGAGGCAGAGGAGTACATCTGCGACCCATATTCCAGCTTTGACTGGATCAATGCTGAATACAGAAGCCACAGCGTGCGTCGATCACTTCCCCAAGAAGTGCGTGACAGTAATTTCATTATGTCCATTCTCTTCAGACAAGACCTTTTCAAGGCGTCCAAGTGAGGCCTCCAAGAAAGCCTCGAATCAAAGATCACCCCTAGAAATCTGAAATGGGACTCAAAGTTAACATGGATACCATAGAGTGACAGATGGGAGGGGTCCCATGTCACCAATCTATGATTGTAAAAGTGGACAGCCTTGGTCTATACTGCGGAAAAGCGGAAGCCCTTGGAAGAAGCATTATCAGCTACAGTATTTATAACCCGCTGTAGCTTACAGATGACAAATAGAAGTCTAGACGATGAACAGATAAGCGCTAAGTCATCCACATATACAGTTTAGGAAATCTCAGCTGGGAGATTTGCGATAATGCTATTGGTGGCCACAGAGAAGCAGGTGACACTGAGGACACTTCCCTGTGGCACACGCTCAACTTGCTCTACAGGCTCAGATAGGGCATTTCCAACTTTTTTCACAGTGTGCACCACATGAGGAATTGCTTAACAAAGCTGGGGAGAAAGCCCCGCAGGCCCCAATCATGGAGTTGCTTAAGGATACCATGCCTCCAAGTTTTATCATATGCTTTCTCAATATCGAAGAAAACAGCAACAGAATGCTGCCTCTTTGAAAAAGCATCTCTTATATAAGACTCCATTCTAACAAGCAGGTCGATGGTACTATGTTTTCTTCTGAACCCTGATTGAGAGGGAGATATAAGATGTTTTCTTTTCAAAAACTAGATGAGTCTTGTATTTATCATCCTATCAAACAATTTACATGGACAACTAGTAAGGGCAATGGGGCGGTAATGGATGGGTACCGTCCCATCCTTTCCTGGTTTTCGGAAAGGTAAAACCACAGCCTCCCTCCATATAGAAGGGAAGCAGCCCTTAATCCAGATGAAGTTATAGATGTCCAGCAAATGTGAGAGGAGGGATGGATGCATATTCTTAATCATATCATAAGAAATGCCATCCGATTAGGGTGCAGTAGATCCACAGTGCTTCCGTGCATTATGTAGCTCATAGATAGAAAAAGCAAGTTATAATCTCATTATCCATGTTAGGCTCCATAAAGTTGATATGATGCTGCCCCTGTTCGAGCCTAAAGCGCTGGAATTGGATGGAATAGTTGTCTGGGCTTGAAATATTAGCAAACGATCTGGCCAAAACATCGAAAATATGGGACAAGTCTCCCAACAGTTCACCGGCATGAACAATGTTCGGAGCTATAAAGCCATTGGATATCCCCAATACCTTTTTGACCTTCTTCCAGATTTTGTCTACATGGGTCTGCCAACATATCGATGCAATGTAACCATCCAACGAGGTCTTTCGAGCTCGCCGAAGAGTGCATCGCCGTGCTGTCCTTGCTCGGTTATGAGCAAGTTTCTTTACCATCGTGGGGTACCAATGGTTCCGTCGGCGGGCCTGTTTACATTCAGTGAAAACTCTCGAGCATTCAGCAGACCACTAGGGCAATTGTGATCTACGAGGGGTTGAGCCAGAGAGCGGGATGGAGGAATTAGCTGCATGATTAATGCGGGCTAGAAGATCATCAATAGCCACTTCAATATCTTCATGAAGGAAGGACCCATCATGGCTCGAGAGGTGCCTGAACTTAGGCCAGTTTGATTTTTGGATTCAATCTTTTGAAAGGTGGTGGAGGAGGACTACCTGTACTTGGTATTATTACAATGGGGAAGTGATCACTACCTCGCAAGTCAGGATCCACTGCCCAGTCAAAATCAGCTCTACAGTTTGGTGAACAGAGAGACAAATCAACATATGTAAAGCTGTTCGTCTGGATGTGAAATGATGTGTGGCTGCCTACATTAAGAAAGGAGACATCATTAGTGCCCAGAAATCTCTCAATCATATTTCCCCTAGGGTTGTTATCATGGTCCCCTCAAAGGGGGTGTCAATCATTAAAGTCGCCAATCAATAAAAAGGGAGGGGGGAGTTGAGAAATTAAATTAGCTAACTTTGTAGCTAAAACAGCTGTATCTCTTTCCTCGACAGGAGGAAGATACAGCGAACATACCGAATAATGGCGACTGGAAAATAGGCGGACAGCAACCGCCTGCAGGTGTGTGTTAAGAGAGCTGTTTGTGGGGAACCCTGTTGTTAACCAAAACAGCAGAACCATGAATTGGTTCTCCGGGGTTCTTATAATATCCCACAAAACTCAAAATGTTGGCAAACAAGTCTCCTGTAAAGCAATACAATCAGGATTTTAATCATTAAGCAGGAGCTTGAACTCTTCCCATTTAGGGAAAAGACCTTGGAGGTTCCAATGAATAATTGGAAACATTGTTACCGTTTAAGCATAACGGTAGATTTCTTTCTACCCTTAGGGGTAGGAGATTTTGGATTTGAACTACCAGCAGAAGTAGTTCGTGTCATACTAGCCTTAGGCTTGAAGAATGACAAAGGAGGCATCGGAAGCTTGACTTTTGTCTTTGGTTTTTCTTTAAGAGGTGGTGCATCAGATTTTGATAGGTGGCTGTAACAGAGAACTGTCTTCACTGGTGAAGCAGAGATTAAAGCAACTCCAGGAGTCAGTTCAGGTGTCGAGAATATAGACAATGTTGACACAGCTGGTGGTATTGGTTGGGATGGTAGGGCGATGGTGGTGGTGAGGACATCGGCAAAAGTTGTGAATTCGATTCTGATAGAGTAGGATGTGGAGTCAGTTTTTGAGAGTCCTCCTCAGATGAAGGGGTAACCTCCACAACAGCTGGCTCCTGGGAAGGAGCCAAGGTTGGTTCCTTCTCATTCAGTATCAACAAGGGGGAGAGGGGGAGAGAAAACTGGCTTTGGAGCTGAAGAAGAGCTTGGTCCTTTAGGGGCAGGGTGAATGTCCAGAGGTGAAATGAATGCCCCCTGAGGACCAACATGATCAACATCCACGTGTTCTGGAGCGGTAGCAGGGCGCTCAACCACCCTTGGGGAACCAGGAGAGGATGGAAGGTTCCTCTTCTTGTTGGTAATCTTGTAGTAGTTTGGTTGTCCGCCTCCTCTCCCCTATGTCTAATCCCTTTCTTCTTTTTCAGAATGTGTGTGCGGATCGCGTGATCACCATCATTGCTTTGTGTGGGGGGACTCGATAGACCTCTATCGTGCTCTCCCATTCATCTCTATTTTCTTTTTAGGCTGATTCTTTCAGCTAATTTTGTGTTTAGTAATAGTTTGAATGTCATTAGTTGTAACTGAGGAAGGAAGAGCCACCTGGATGGAAAATAGGTAAGTGAAAATTGTGTGAGAGTGGGTATGGTTGAATGTGTTAGGAGTAAAGATGTTTGAGTGTGGCAGTGAATCAGTGACTGAATGTGCCTTCCCTTTTCCAGCTTGTGGTACTAATACTCGTCAACATCCAGCTTTCGAAGATGGCTGAAGCCAATCTTGACCCTCGTGTAGCAGTAAGGGGACGGTTTTTTGAAGCGTGAGTCTCGAGACTGCCTCCAAGTCGCCTATGCATCGATTGGAGCAGAGCCCTCCCACTTTCCGCATTGACTGGAATCACCGCATCCCCATCCTTGAGGCTGGAACTGGACTGCCAGACCGAAAGGAAAGAAGACCCCAAGAAACCCCCCTTCCCTCAGAAAGTGGGCCCGCCTCCCTTTTCCATTCCTCCCCTTAATACCGGTAATAGCGCTCCGGGATATCCGGATACATTTTAGGCAGACTCGCATCTCTACATTGGGCATTTTTTTTGTGAAGCCCTAGACATTTCCTTTTTGCATTTTTTATTTGAAGCCCTAGACATTTCCTTTTTTGCGATTATTGGCCAAGGTGTTTTGTAAGGCCACCTAAAAATATATATACATATTTTTTGTCTTTAGAAATAGTAAATATTTTGGTGATTGGGTAAATTTGCATTTTGTTTTCTGGGGTTGTGGTTTATCGCCATTATTCTTTTGTGTTTAATAAAATTAGAGTATACGACTCTCTCCTTGAACCACTGAGTGGACCTTGTTGGGGCGGCGGGAATAATTGGTTAGGAAGTTGCGACTCTGCCGCCACAACCTCAGAAGCACCGTTAGGTGCTGACCAAGAGTGTTCATCACAAGGAGATGAACACTTAGGATGGGGAGGACTTTTTACCTGGTCAGGCACAGGAGAAGCATTCGGAGGTGTCTGGTTAACCATTTCTTTGGCCCGGTAGAATGCAGAGCATCAGAAAAGCTCACACCAGGTTGGACATACATCTCCTTTACTCTTCTTCTGGCCTCTTTAAAACTGACCCTGTTCTTGTTTCTATTGGCAATGAATCTCATAGAGAATGAAGTGCATTGCTGTGATGTTGCAGGGTGTTCTCCACCACAGTTAGGGCAGCACGGCTGTTGAGAACAGGGCATCCCGGGATAATCAGATCCACAATCACAATCCGATCGACAATCACAATCCACAATCATTTTACAAAGTGAAACAGAAGTATGATGAGGCTGAGAATAAGGATGGAGTTACCACCAAACGACATTGTCACCAATGTTGGTTTCTCTGTTATTGCCAGGAATGAAATTTGTTGTCAGTGTCAAGCAGAAGATCTTAAGGACCCTGGTCAGTCCATGGGCAAACTTGTGATGAAGATAAGTGAGAGCAAGGCAACCATCCAAAGGGCAGTGTACCAGGACCTGGGCTACTAATCATATGGGCTGAAGAGGTGCCAGCTTCTCATACAGGCTACCAAAGAAAGCCATAAAGTGAAGGCACAAGCACTTGTCATCATCAAAATCAAGTAAAATATCAAATACTTTTGTTTATTCTTTAAGAAAGATTTTGCGTAGAACAGGGTGATCGACCAGCAGAATGATCGCTGGCTGCCTGTGAACACATCAGATGTGTCTACACTGATATTTTGTTTATATACCCTGCACATATTTCCCACGGATGGGGTGGCGCATGGCCAGACACTTCCACTCCAGCATTCGCACACATTAACCACTGCTTAACCAAGGTGACCCCCCTACTACATTTTCATCTATCATCAGAGTCAGGTTATCCGGTTTCGCCTGAAAACTTCATTACCTGCGCTTGTGTGTCACCGTACAGAGCTGGTCCTCCCCTAACCATTCATCTCCATTCATTCCTATCCCTAGCATGCCCTTCTGCCTCCTGGATGCTCAAGCCCCATCCAGCAACGACATCTCTCATACATTCAATCCACCCCCTTCTTGGACACCCACAGTTTCCTTTCTATCTCTCAAGATCTATACACAGTCTTTACCAGCCTTTCATCCTCTCTAATCTCTAGATTACCATACCATCTCATCAGCCCTCTATCGGCTCTTTCAAGCAAAGTCACGTTACTGCCATATCTCTCACACACTCATTCATTTCTCACCCATTCAATCAACATCATACCACAAATAATTCTGATAATTCATTTACATAACTTCAACCTTCCTCCATTTATTTGCAGTCAACGCCCATGTTTCACATCCAAAAAAAACAGTGGGAACCATCAATCCCTCATACAATCCCACTTGCACCTGCCTGCTCATTCACTTCTCTTTCATGAGACTCCTTATTGCACCATATGCTTGCCCTCCCTTTTCCATTCGCTGCAATATTTCACTTTCACACCTTCCATCAGTTACCAGATCCACACCTAGATTCTTAAAACACTGCACTTCTACCAGCCTCCTCCCATTAAGACTCACTTGCAGCCCACTCATTCCTTCTCTATTGCACATTACCTTGCTTTTGCCTTCATTCACACACAATCCCAAATGCATTGAACAGTGCCTGTAGTTTCCCTTTTGAGTCAGTTACCAACACTGAATCATCCACAAACAACAGTTGTTCTAGCACGTACATCTCTCCATTTTCACTCACTAATGCTGCATCCTTACCTCTTACTCCTGCTCTGACCTTTTTCACCACACCATCCATAGACAGTTTGAACAGCCAGAGTGACATCACACATCTTTGTCTGAGTCCAGTTTTTACACTGAACCAGTCACCTTCCTTTCTCACAACCCTAAAAAAATGCTTTACATCATAAAAGCTTTTGATAACTCTTATTAGTGTGCACTCAATCCCAAGCATTCTCAACACATTCCACAGCTTCTTTCGGTCAACTCTGTCATACGCTTTCTCCAGATCCATAAATGCCAAGTACAGACTTTTATTCTTTTCCAGCTACTTCTCATAGCAAGAACATCTTCCGGCAGCACCTAGGTGATGTCATTAATGCTCAGAGCAAAGAGTGTGACAGTAAGGACACCCTCTTCCTGCTCCATTGGGCTGGAGAGGGCTCCCGTCACCTGTACGCAGAATCAACGATCTCACAAAAATTGAGATATAAAAATTCGGAGGCATCCTCATCATGTGGAGAATCTCCATGATACTGTATAGCCATGCAGTATTATATGCCTTCTCCAGATTGAAAAACACTGTGGCGTAGTGTTGTCTAAGTGGATGTGGAGTGGAACTTGCTGGTGTCACTGTACAGAAGAATGATGGCCTCCTCTGTCCAGTAAAAAACATTTAGCAATTTCTCCATCAACTTGCACACACATGAGGTTAGAGAGATTGGGGTGAAACTGCCTGTGGTAGAGTGATTTCTCCCTGGTTTGCGATAAGCTAGCACAGTAGTGATTCATCACAAATCTGGGAGGCTACCCTCAAAACAGATCCTGTTGAACAAATCTAAAAGAAATGCCCTGCCTTGCTCACTCATGTTAAAGCATGGCATACAGGAAATCATCCGGACCAGGGTTGGTGTCCACACAGAAAGCAAGAGTGGAATGGTTCTCCATCCCTTGCAGGTAAAGTACAGTCAGTGGCCTTCCGCGCCATCACAACGTGCATTGAATGCTAGCAGAGCAGCATTCCAGCTAGAGAATGTGGAAAAAGCAGTCACGAAGTATTCCGGAACTGAAGGGGGTCCGAGATTGCAGTCCTATTCTCCTGGAGAACAAGGATGGGGGGGGGGGCTGTGAGAACTTGCCTTGAATCCTTTTGACTCGCTTCCATACCTATGCTAGAGGAGTCTTCCTGTTAAGTGAAGACACGTATGCCCGCCGCCAAGAAGAGCGGCGGGCATGCTTCAAAATATATCAGAACCTAGCCCTACTCGATGAAATTCACCAACAGTGAAGTCGTTTATGCGGCACTTATTGCACATGTAGGCATAATGCTTCTATTTGAGGGCCGTCTCACACTCTGCTGACCATAGCAAGAGACGTTGGCATGCAAAATGACAAGACATTCTAGGAATAGTAGTTAGGACCACAGCAATGAAGTTGTGGCAGAACTCAATGGCCTCATCTAACGATCTAAAATACTCAACTGATAGAGAAATCACTCATTTCCTGAAATGCGGACCACCACAGCTGGGAAAGAGATCACTACCATAAAAGTCATCGAACCCCCTACCCAAAATCAGGCTGTGCATCCGAAGAGCACAAAGATAGATCGAGGCAGGAAAATGAAGCGGTTCTCGGGCAGTGATGTGTAAACTTATCCACATTTAGGACAGCCATCTAAAGCTCGTCGATCAGGTCAGCAAGGACTAGACCCCGGGGATTAATTGAGTAGTTACAACATAAGGAGGTGTCTACCATTCTGAAAGGGCCTTGGCAATAGTGCCGCGATGCAGCAAAAGTCCCCCACATCAAAGTCGGCTGATGATGGAATGTAGGCGGAAATAACAGTATACCTCCTATCCAGGCGCAGAAGAACAGCTACTTCCTGAAAGGAGGTATCTAAAGCGAAAGAAGAACCGAGATATCATGCCGGGTATACATCACTTATCCTCCCACCCGACCCCCATCTCGTGGTGGTGGGGTCTAAAACCCCTTATACTCCGGGAGGATGGGCATGGCGCACGCGCCCAGTATACTATAGTCTCTTGCCAAAAGATAGCGAACGGGGAACGGGAGGAGAGGAGCCACCCCAGCTCCTCCTGGTTGGCCCAGAGTCTGAAGCAATTCCATTGAAGGATTATGCTCTCCAGGCCTAGCTCGGAGATGCAAGGGCCCTATTCGAAGAGAAGACCCTCACAGGAATGGTCGTACACTTCAGGGAGGCAGAATTCAGGGGGCTGTTGGCCGGACAAAGCGCTGAAGGCGCTCTCGCCTTTGAGGACTTATCGGGGGAGGTTGGGCTTGCCATGCAAGTCTTTTCCTCCCTCTGCCTCAAAACCTTAAGCGAGTGAGGCGGCTCAGAGGGGATGGGGGCTCTTTTCGAAGATCCATCGCCTCCAAACCACCCAGCCTACCACTGGGTGTGGGCGATGGAGCCGAGACTCCTTTAGTGCTGTCCTCCTTTCCGGGGCCAGCAATAGGAACCCGGGAAGATCGCCTCACAACCCTCTTCAGGGGTGTTGCCTCCTGTGAGTCTAACACATGGTGGAGGCATGCAGCCGTTTGGCCTTACGGGAAACGGTCACGCTGGGGAATGGGAGGAGAGCCCTTGTTTTAGCCGGGGCTGGATGTGAACCCTTTGTGCCGCCAACTCTACCAGAAGAGCGCCCGGAGTGGGTAGAACCTGCAGAGGGTTTCTGAATGAGCGCAGAAACGACCCTACTTCTAGGCATGGATGGGCTAGGAGCAGAGGGTGTTTTCTCAACATTGAGGTATAGGACATGCCATGCAGAGCCAGGTGCATCAGGACCAAGTCCTTAGGCTCGAAAAATGAGAGACGATCCTGAGCCTGAATGGCCAAGATTTCATTTTCAGGAAGATACGCACCACATTGCCTCAAAGAAGCAGTTTGCGGCTCTAGGCAATTGAAAGTACTTGGCCACACAAGATTTGGACTTATCGTGTGCGGCCATGGAGCACATTACATAGAGTTTGGGTAACCCTGACTTGGCACATTGACAAGAGTGATTAGTATGGCCGAAGCAGTGAGATTATGAGCACTTCCACAGCAGTGGCACCAACCGGTCTCAAAGGCCCTCCCTGTTTTCTCATCACACGCTCTACCTTGACAGCCCCATGGTCGGCCAGCTCTAAGGTGATGTAATATTTTTAGTAGTCCAAAGGTTTCCTTGAATAAACTACTACTCTCATGTATTTCAAGGTAGAGTGCGGCGTCACACTCACAGGCGTACCATCAAGTGTCTAAAGGGCACTAATTATGACCGCCTCGGAGGGTTTGACGCATTCGCCAAAAAGCTACCATCTGAGAAATGGGACACCTTCGGCTATTTACCATTTAAGCTGGCTAATGCCTTCCTTTGAAGCTAGCGGGCTCAAAAATGCAAGGTAGTCTTTCAATGAGGTTCCTTGGCATAATCCTGGGTCCGCTTAGCGTACTTGAGATGTTGGGCTTTGTCCGTGACCCCCCAACTGGTGACTCGTCCCAGCCTGAACTGCTAATCTTGGCCATCTTGCTTACCAAAACGTCAGCGGTCAGGTCTGGGGCCCCGTGGAATGAGAGGAACCTTTAGTCCTCTTAGTCTTCTTCTGGCACTGGGTAAACTCTGGGACTATGTCCATCTCAGGGTGGATCTCCGTGTGGCCCTCACATTCAAGGCATCACAGATACCATTCAAGCTAACTTTCGTGCCAGGAAAAATAAGGTGCCTTGTCTGCCTTTAGTGTGAGAAACTAAATTTTGTGATATCTAAGTACCAAGGTGACATTTCTGGTTTCAAGAGTATCAAATTTGTATAAATTAGAAGGGTGATTACAAGCACTAATTTGGTGCCTATTATTTTGCAGATCAAAATTTAGAGTGTAAAACATGATTCAAAGCCCCTGGAATGGGTGCTTTTTTGCTGATTTCAAGGCCAAAAATTTAAACCTCGATGCAAAAATACTTCCAAACATTCTTGGAAAAAATACTTAGAATTTTCAGCTTTTTCAAGGCAAAATAGTTGATTTGGGGCTTTTTTAGGTCAAAATAGTTGTTATTTTCAGCTACTTTTCAGGTCAAATAACATGGGAAAATGTACATAAACTTATGAAAATAAGAAAAACTTGAATACCCACCCCAGTCCTTCATATTAAAACCAAAATACACCTAGACATGAATGAAACCCCAACACTTCAGCAGAGCAATGAAACGTCTCCACCCCAACCTCCATCTGAGATGCAAAATAATACTGCCCTAACAAAAGAAAAAATCCCCCAGCAGACACTTTCTCACACCACTACAATAAATAACCCCACACCACCAACCCCTGGCTTAATCAAACACATCCACACTACCTTGACCTAGAGATACCTAAAGACACTACCACTAAACAAGCCCCAACCTATGACCTAATAAGCTAACAGAGAAATGACTACACAGAACACACAGAATAATCCTTTCTCAACTCGGGTCTGGTCACTCCACTACACTAAAAGAGAGGTAGAGGTGCACTCAATGCACACCCTATCTCTTCCTGCCCTACAAGGAAAAGCACCTGGTGCCTTTGCGAATATCAGCAATTGTCAGTCTGATCTTTATATGAGTTTCAAGATGATCTTATCCATGAGGGATGGATAGAACAATTTACTTTTCCCATTTTCTCTATAACCCATAGTCTACTAAACCCTAGATTCAGATTAACCACCATGACTGGAAAAAGTTTGCATGTAGAGTTCACAATATAAAACCCTTGGCATGGGCAGCTGAGTCTCAGGCCAGCAAACCCATATCTGGACTTGGTTGCCTTTTTTTAACATTTAGTAGATTTTCCTCATGAGGCTTTGCAGGTGCTATAAACTTTCACCCAAATTACCAAGTCTTTTCACTGCATTAAAATTAGCAAATAAATTGGGTATTAAATTTTAAAGAGGGCAAAATTACCTTTAGGCAGTTTGGTAGGGCCATTTCAGGTGAGGATTTGGGGCTTGAGTTTTCCTCTTGCGAATCACATCTCTCTTCATCAAGGGATTCTTCGAGGGGTTCTTCTTTAATCTCCTCTTTCATTACAATTTCATAAAATGGCTCCTATAAAGAGAAAGTCAATTCTATTGAAATACTCGACAACTACTTCAAGGTAACTAATATTTATATTTATATAAAATGGAGGCAAAAGCAGTACCAAAAGGCTACCCAGGTCCTTCAGATTCATGTTTTCCCACTAGGCCCTACTAGTGAAAAAGACTATGAATGAGCTTTCCACACATTTTTAATGTTTTCTTTGCAATTTTATTTGACAAAAGTTCTGAAGCCATTTAACAGAAAAAAACAAACTATATCATGCAGGTAAAACTCACACAGCCATCGCATCCAATCATTTACTTATTGCACGCATTGGTAATATCTCTTACTATAACAGGAAACATGTTAGGAGGCCCTCAGAGGCCCAGAGACTACCATCAATGACAACTTAAGAGTGTACCAGCCACATATTTTCACCACTGCTTATTTAGGAACCTTTTATTAAATACTTTCAGGTATAAGAGCATTTCTTGCTTTTTCTATATAATCTATACAGAAATGTGAGATTTTTCTTTAAAAATGCACAAAGAGATCTCCTTATCTCTAGTTACAAAGTTAAATCATATTTAAGACTCAGTAAGTGAAGAGTCCAATCTAGTGGGGAATGCAAGATAGCTACAATTAATACCTTGCAAACAAATGAAATGCAAAGGAAAACATCAATAAAATTACCATTTTGACTGAGCCATTTTGGCCTATTTCATAAGAACCATCAAATGCTTGTGCATGACCTCTCAATCCACGTTGATTTTCATCAAGTGAATCAAAAAACTCAGCTTTGATCCATTTGGCCGGGCTATCACTGCAGTCCTCCTAATATAAAATTAAATTTATATAATATTTAAAACTTAATTATAATAATAAGATTTATACTCCTAATGATGGTTAAAAACAAAATAAAAATGGAAACAATGAATAACTATAGGCAATTTTAGTGTTATATCTTCTCTCACCTTTTTAAGATCAATATTGCCACCAGTGCATCTTCACAGAATTTGTGATTTATTTCTTTAATCTCTCCAGATATAAAAGTTAAAAAGATACTTTTACACTTTATGATAAATCTTATAAATTTCAAACAGCTCATTATATTGATATTCAAGCAGGATGGATAAAAAGGGTGATACATTCCACTCAAAAGTTTAATTTGGAGTGATGGTTTAAAGGTCTCTTGACATCAGGAATATGTCCCCTGAGCCAGTTGAATACAAACACAAACAATATTATAAAACATCCCACTTCTCATTAGGTATGTTTTTTTTAAAAGGTGCCCATCTTGTGAGGGCTACCAAGGGCATAGGTCACCGGAATATCCCTTTTAGAAATCAGGTCAAAGCAGCCCATCCTGCAGGTGCCTTCCCAATTACCTTGATTTGAGTAACAAATTGCTTGGGCAACTGCCCAAGCAAGTATTCTCTGCTAGCAAGGCAAGGTAGTTTTTCCCTCAGCCCCAGCAAAGTGGTAACAATGCCACTCTGCCTGATATTGGTAGTGTGTGATTATCCCCAGACTTGGACATAAACACGAATATGTTAAAACAGTCATTGCATCAAGTCACAGGGAAATGCTCCATCCGATGGTGGTGCACTCCTGTGGCAATGCCCAATTGCAAGATAACAGACCTTGACTTGAAGCTGCTAAGGTACTGGTAAGTAGGTCCATGGGAAGTCATGGCTAGATGACACACAACTTTAAGTTATCATTGGCAATCTCCCATATTTTCTTTACAGGCCTCCCACCGAATTCCAACCATTGATGCAATGTGAGGAAGAGAAAAATGCTGATCTGGTTGCACAGTCCTTATTGACTCTTTAGTGCCCCCATTCCATGCAATCTCTACTTGGGACAGTGTTTGTACAAGGAGCAGTATCCACAAAAAGCTATAGCAGAACACAAATAACTCAACATCACAATATTTATTGAATGCTGGTGGAATGGCATTGAGGCTAGACAATGTGTAGAAAGCAGTCGCAAAAGACTCCACTACAGATGCAGCATGAGAGCAAGCAGTGTTATTCTCCTGGATAATGGGAAGGGGGAGTCCTGCAAGAAATTAATAAAATCATTTTGACTTGCTCCTGCAGCTTTGCAAGAGGAGTGAGTCTTTCCATTAGGTGAAGACCCATTAGGTTAGTTCAAAAATCCAATTTTCCATATTTTCATAGCTTTGTCTAAGAATGTTGAGAAATATTGACTCATATTCAGAGTACACATTTCGTGAATGCATCTAGCCAGACAACTTGGAATAACAGAGTATTTCTTCACTGCTCTTTCTTTTCCTTTAGTCATTTATAGCTAATAAGCAGCATCTTTGCACTTTCCTTGGAAAAGTCTGTCCAAACCTCTTTCAGATGATAAATTGAACCAAGGATTATCTTGCTCCACCTTCCTAAACAACTTCTCACAAATTATGCTTAAATGCTACTAGGATTTCTAGTATGTGTCAACATGCCAGATGAAACATCTTTTTGTTCAGCATTTTCTCTAGCAGTTTTGGAGCTACTCTGTGAAATCCACTGGTAGTGGAGGTAGTGTCAAAAACAAGGGCAGTAACATTATGCATAAGATCCAAATTTTTAATGACAGGTAATTTTAATAACTTCCCTTCAGTGCATGAAGATGGACCAAACACTAGTCTCTGAGATACTGCCAACTTCAGTGGCTAAGAGATTTTCGAGCAACATTCCATCTCCATGTAAGGAGGCATACAGGAGGAAATTTCCACTAAACTTGGACATGTCGGTTGGCTCATCCCAGGTAATGTCCTCCACATGAGCAACAGACACTTGTTCTGCTAAAGCTGGAAAAGAGTATATGTTACACAGTAAAAGGTTTAGTGACATTTAAAGGAATTGGTTTCACATTGTTCTTGTCTATGCTGCAGTTTTTCATTCCTCACTATTTGGTGCAGAGATCCTGTTTCAAAAGTGTTATCATCACCAGACATATGACTTTTCCTATCTTTTGGTCTTCATAGATCCTGATATCTTCATCTTACTTCTCTCTGGATAAGTCTGTTATTCTGTATATCGTAGATAGCATGGTTTTTCTACGATGACTATCCTAGTACTCAGATAGGTATTGTGTGGAAAGATCAGCAAGATTGAGACATTCAAAAGGAATATGCCAAACACTCTGGAAGACAACATGGTCATCACAGTAAGGTAGGGAGGAGCGCTCCACGAGTCTGACAACAGGGACCTGAAGCTGCCACAGCATTGGGAGTCCATCTGTAAGAACAGTCACAGTCCCTCAAATTTAGGTTCCTCTCATTTCCTCTTCTTTGTCAGGGAACCCAGAGGGCTTATCTGATTCCTGCCATGGAGTGAGTAGGAGAAAGAGCGAAATGTTGGTTTGGTCATGGAGTCCTCACACACTCTTTGGAGCCTTCATTGCCTGCAATCCCTACAAGTCAAGGAGCTAACATCTGCAAACTATAGTGTGCAAAGATTCCAATGACCCAAGACCACTCATGATCCAGCCTCTGAACCAGGTATAATACGTATAATACTGAGCTGGTATTGTAACTAGCACAGCCATGAAGACATGCAGGGCCAGGTAGAGCCATGCTGACTTAAAACCAGGAGGAAACAGCATGGATACTGCCCCCTTGTCAGACTTGGAGCAGATTGTAGACTGGCAATAGATCCAGCATGATACAAAGTGTGGTCAAAAAGTGTTGAATGCAGTACTCCAGTTGTTATGGAAACAGAGAAATGGTGACAAATCGTCAGCGGATCTACCCTTCAGGGTGCATCCTGGGCATAAACACACAAATAGCCCAAGAACTAAAAGTTCTTGAAGGAGCCATAATGGCAGAAGCACCATCAAGATCAGCCATGTATGCAATGACAACTGAGGTTGAATGAAGGAGATTCTTGACTTGCACATACAAGCACATAATGCATTGTGCAAAGCACAGCGAAGTTGCATCTCCCTGACAGTAATAAGCAAGCTCTAACTAGAGGATGTGCAGAAAGCACAGGTCACCAGATAGAGAATGGTGTAGTGAATTGCATCTTCTTGCACCAATTCTTGCTCAGCTATGGCAGCATTAAACTAGCATCCTTCAACAAGCTTTAAATAAAAAAAAAGAGCAGGGTGGTAGCTCTAGCGGCAGCACCAGGGGTGAATATCATGGAATGAAATGTCTATGCCATGGATACAAGTGACCCTACCAGGTTAGGAATTAATAAACGCAAGACAAAGGAAATGGTGTGAGTCAAGCAATTCCAGCTGAACCCCATTTAGGAACAAGTCTGGGTAAGGTGAAGCTGGGAGGTTCCAAGGAAAGTGCACTACCTTAGTCTTGGAGAAGGAAAACAAATCTGTGCACTTAGACATAGTGAGAAAGGCAATTCAATGCCTGTTGAAGTTGATACTCCATAGTTGGCATCTGTGCTACACTAAAACGCACACAGCATAGTGAGAACATCTTCCAGCACCATTGAGATGATACCGTTGATGCTAAGGGCAAAGACTGTTAGATTGAAGAACTTTTCTGTTGGATGCATTCTTCTTGCACTATTAGGGACAAAGAGGACTCCCACCACCTGTAAGTGGAATCTATAATCTCGTATAAATTCAGATATGAAAATTGGGAGGCATTTTCTCTCCACCCAAGTATGGATGGTCTACATGAAGCTGTATCATCATGTAGTATCATAGACATTTAAGACTAAAAAACACTGTGGTATAATGGTGACTATAAAGGCCTTGTAGATAGTATTTTCCAGCTGGAGAAGAGCATCGAAAGTGTAACTTACGGAAGCCGCACTGTGTGTTGGGGTAGTGATATCTCACCAGGTAGTGTAAAGTGTGGAAACATAGCATATGGGACATCATCTAGAGCAGGAGTAGAGTATGTGCATGAAGTAAGCAGTTAAATTCCAGTCAGAGTCCTTCAATGACATCAAAATGTGCATTGCAGAGCACTTGGAGAAAGTGTTCCCAAATGATTCTGATGCAGGGTCTTGAGAGAACTTGGCCTAAATCCTGTAGACTCTCTTCTGCACCTCTGCAAGCGGGTTCTTCCTATTAAGTGGACATATATGCCTGCAAGTGAAGAGCAGAGGGTGTGCTTAGAGACATACCGGAACCTAGCCCTAGCTCACAAAATTCAGTGATGATGAAATTGTTCCAACATTGCTTATATTGATTGCATGTAGGCAACTCTCTTCTGCCTGAGGTCATCTTACATCCAGGTGATCATCAATGAAGCAGGCAGTATACAATATGGTGAGACATAATATATAAATAGTAGTTCAGCCTATGGCAATGAGGTTGCTATGGAGCTCATCAGCAGACCTAAATGGTCAACCGGGATAGAGAAATTAGTCATTTTTGAAATGCAGATAACACCATCTCTCTAAGTCCCACTGAAGCTGGTTCTCAGGCAGCCCTCGCATAGAAAATGATGCTTAAAAATAAAATCAGACTGCATCTGGACAGTACAGGGACAGGGACAGATCAAGAAAGAAAATAGAAGCACTTCTCAGGTAATGTTGTGTAAACTTATCCACAATTAGCACATGTCATTAATTAGGTCAGCGAGGACCTGACTCATGGGATTGATCATACGTTTACCATTTCAGATCATCTAAGAAGAGAAAGAGCCTCAGCAGCTATGGTATAACATGGCAGAAGTCAACCACTTTGCAGTTGGCTATGGAGAAATGTATGTAGAATTAACAGTATACTGTGTGAAAGGCACTATTTATAGTGAATAGAAGAATAGAGATATTATGCCAGGCATAAATCTCGCACTCTCCTGCTTGACTTACATTTTATGATATTGGGGGAGTTGTACATTTTAGTTGCTGCGAGGCTAGTCGCGGGTGACTCTATATCTCACTATGTCAGTTGGTCAGTCACTGTTTTGCTTTTGTAATAACATTGTAACTATTCAACCAATTCTAGCAACATTGAAAACCATTATGTTCTTCTAATTCTCTTTTGAATGATCTAATTGCCAAGGTCCTCCCATGGTTAGTCAGGTTATTATTGGGCAATGACATAATAACTATTTGACTGAGTTTAATGAAATTTGAAACCCTTATCTTGTTTTGCATTCTCTTTTCAACGACATAATTGCCAAAGTCTTCCCAAGGTTAGTCCAGGAGTTATTGAAAGTTTGTAAGGTTATAAATCAGAATAAATGAGAGCACACAACTTTTGGTCAGAAGATCTTGTTTTTCTATCAGGGCATCATCTGACAATTGTCACCAAAGGGCATAAGTCATTGTAATTAGATTTCTAACCTATTTCTTGGCTACATTAAAATCAAATCAAAACAAAAATCAAAACAAAAGCACAATAAAGCATGCATTAGCATCAGGGAAGTTGTCCCCCCCCCCCCAGTGAGGTAACATGCAAACAAACCCAGAGAGAGTTATATAAAATGGAGGCCAGTCTCTTCCAAGAAGTTCAATAGTCCACAAGTCTATGTGCATGAATCCATCCTGATTACAAAGTGTAATGGAGCCTTCTCTATTTGCACTTGGGCTGGGACAAAGGTACTTCATCCAGGTGCCAAGTGCACCAAGCTACACATGGTACCTCCTGGAGTGGTCCATATCAACATTTCAAGGTCTCTTTCGCACAATCATAAAAGAGGTACCAATAAAACTAAATTGGGTATTAGCCATTCAAGTCTTCATTAATTATTTGCATTAAATGGGTTGAGTCAAATGGTGGCAGAACATCCGCAATACTAAAGGGAAAACTCCATTTCACAATAAGGATAACTAAACTGAGCAATGGATAATCAGCAGTGCTTAATTATTATAAAAAAATACCTGAGAGCTCTCAAGTAACTTACCCTTTTATTATCCAACATTTTATCATCAAATAAATTCTTTTCATTATTCATGTTTATTTCCTGTTTGTTTCAAGTTTTATCTGGATATTTTATAGAGCGACTTAAGGTTTCTGGTAAATAAACTTATTCCATATACCAGACTCTTCACAAATTTCAATATATTTATTTCAGCTTTTCTAAAATAAAGTAGAGAGAGAGAGAGAGAGGAAAATTAGGCTGATACAACCATCAGTTAGTGCAGTGATCCATCTGAAACACTTTCAAAGTAAGGTTTAACCAACCAAGGCAAATATGGCTTATTGAGGGGACAGACCACTTCTAATTAGAGGAAAGTTAAGCAGCATTAGGCATGGTTATTGGCTATATGGAGTCCCAATTCAGGTCAACTCACAGTAGCTGCAATATATTAGGGTGACCTGAAGATGAGTTCAATGTAAAAACTAAATGGCTTCCCCCACAATAAAAGAGTAATGTAGATAGTCTGGGTCAGAGTAGAGTGGCATAGGTACACAATGAGATAAGTTCTCCAGGTATGGGTGAGTTGTCTCTATACCAAAACTCATAGTCTTATAAATAGGAAGGATGAGTCATTTAATATATTATTGAAGATCTAGATATAGTAGGGGTAAAAGAATCATGGGTAATTAAATTTAATATTTTGAAGTTGATCTACTAAAAGGGTATAAGGATGAACCTCTCATCTACGAACTAATTGGGGGAGAGCTTGTCCATTGACATGAATAATGCGTTGATGGCAATTGTTTTAAGTGGGAAGGAAGCTTAAAATAATGGAAATACAATGAAAAACATCACTAAAGTTCATAAAAGTGCTACCCAAATACTGTATACATGACAAGCAGCATAGTGACCAACATAAAGAGGTAAGCACATTGTAGTGGGCCAAAAATCTAGACTCTAACCCCAATCGATCCAACCTGCTTCCTACACTAATTCAGACGTGAGAAATCAAAGGAGAATGAAACGGATTGTATGTACAGTCCTTTATTTACAAGAAAATATGGAGTAAATATGCATACAAAAATATAGATAGCTAATTTTCCTATATACACACTTAATATTATCAGAAGAATACCAATCAAAATTTATACAAAAAAACATTTAATTAGACTATATATATACAAATGAAGATACGCTAAGTCAAACAACAAAAAAATATCTGCCAGGGCAATATCAACCAACTGATAATACAGGAGACAAGAAGTCAATAACAGGAGGCCTAAAGCAAACAAGAGGACCAAAAAAAGAAGAAAGGGCTCACATGTTACCTAGGTGGATATTGGTGTCTCAAGCATTTTACAAAAAACTGGCACCTCTGAGCTCTTACAATATTGTAATCTGGTCATGTCTTGAAGCTATATCAAAGAAACGCCCTCCCTTCAAATATTTAAATTTGTAATACTCCAAATCAGACAACGCCAGCCACTCTTTAAAAAAGGAATATTTTGGAATTTAATAGAGTGGCCTTTCAAAAACTTAATAATCAACAATTTGCTGAGGAAGAAAAAAAAAAACATTTTATACAAAAATGAAATCCGGAATTTATATTACTGCATATAAAAACAAACAAAAAAACCATTCCCATTCACAGACACATTCTTAAAGAGGGAGGGAGAGGGAATTGGAAAAAGGGGTGGGAGAATTGCCCTTCACACACAAACTCATACTCGCTCCACCACACCCCTCCTTCCTTAGGCCATTAGACCACAGTCATTCAAAATACACTCTCAATCCTTACCTATGGTACTTTTTATACTCAATTGCATCCTTCTGCACCCATTCACACTCGTCTACTTGTCCCTGGCTATGCGTAGCAATCTGTTGGGGTTGTTAGTCAGTCTCCTCATCACTATTGATCATATCATCCACCATACTCTTAGCCTCCATTACCAGTTCTCCCATCTCCCGACAGAACTCTTTTATACTCTTCCATTCAGAACCTTCACTCTTCATACCCCCATTAATCAGCTCCTCCCTCAGACTAACCTGTTCCCATCAGACTATCAGACTAACCTGTTCCCATGCCACTATCACTCCATTGCCCAAATCCACTTATCCGTAACTTCACAGGCTTACATTCACAACATCTAAACTCATCATACTTACTCAGAATCCTCTCATTCACTAATGACACTTGCGCACCAGTATCAATGAAACCACAGAAAAACATTTTACCAAATTTCACTCTCGCTTCCATCATATAAGGTCCACCATATTCACAATACGCAGAAGGAACAACCAGACCAACATCAGCACTGACATCCACACCATCATCAACTCCCATATAATCATTCACCACACACTCATCTTCATCCAGACAATCATTCTTTTGCCTCATATACAAACACTTTTCAATCACTCAATTGTAATGAACACCACTAAAACACTGCAGATGCAGCACATTAGCATTTGAACCCTTCACTTTCTCATCCTTGTACACAATTAGCCTCTCACTACCAATGTGCACATAAGCAATCACTCCATATGAACGACTCCCTAAAATCAACACTTCCTGAGACGGCGGGACCACTTGCATACACATTGCTCTCAATTCTTTCATAAAGTTCCGCACCTTCGCCATACCAATACTTTCAGGCTTCCTACATACTTCACTCATTACCTCCTTCCTTAAGTCATCCGCACTATCGGGCACTCTCACATCTACTCCATCACTCTTCAAATCTTGCAAACCATTCCATATACTCTCAAACAAGGAATCACCACCACCATTACTCTCCTTTCCATTCATAATCCCTTTCGGCAAATACTCAGGATCACTCACTCCACACACATTTTCATCATTTGTACCTGGATACCTCGACATATTCAATCACAGTCAAAATCACTCAAATCTTCCAAAGCCCTTGCAATCCTACTATCAGCCCATTTCATACGTTGCAAATACACAAGAGGTTAGTGATCTTTTTTGATCACAAACCTCACACCATACGAAAACGGATGCAGTACTTTCAAACAATACCTTATTGCAACCAACTCTTGCTCCACAGTCGAATACTTTCGCTCTGCCACATTCATATGGATACATACCCAATTATTTACCTGACATTCTCTCCATTCAAACACTGCTCTTGCATCAGAAAACCTCCCATACAGTACCCACTTGCATCCATATACAATTCAAGCATCTTAGCATTCACACTATAATTTGGGTATGCCAATTCAACATCTTTAGCCGCTGCCTCTTTCAGTCTCTCATACACTTCATTCATCTTATCATTCCACTTAACAATCGTACTACCTTTCTTGGCCATCCACTCAGTCAGAGGCTTACTCACACCCGAACAATCACGTATAAACTTTCACTGAAACTCAATCAAACCCCAAAACGACTTCATTTGCTTCACAGTCAGCGGTTTCGGAAATATTTGCACCTTTTCAACTACTTTGGCGACTTTCTAAGCCATTCTCACTCACCATATGCCCAAAGAATTCCACTTTTTTCGCAAATCATTCACACCAATACTCTCCATCCTTCTCAACACATCATTCACCAATCTCATATGCTCCTCAAAACTCTCAGTCATAATCAAAATATCATCTATAAACACAATCAGATTCTTACCTGCATTAGCCAACCCAAAGCTGAGGTTCCGGAACTGATAATGCCTTTTTGTAGAGGAAAAGGCAGTCACCGGTCGGCTCTCCTCAGCAATGGGCATCTGGTAATATCTCCATACCAAATCCAGCTTTGTAAACCACTTCATCCCATGCATAATATACACACACTCATCAGAAACCTTTCTTTCACAGTCTTTTCATTCACCTTTCGATAATCCACACACAGACACAATCTTCCATCTGGCTTACGTACAGGCACAATTGGACTATTCCATGCACTCTCACTTTCTTCAATCACCTCCAATCATTCTAATTCCACACACTGCTCCTCAATCTTATCAGCAACCAGACGAGGGAAATGTCTCGGCTGCTGATAGATTGGAGTGTCCTCCTTCAGGACAATCTTGAATTCTGAAAACTTTGCAACTCTGAAATCCAGATCACCCTTACTGAGGACGCCTTTTCATTCAAATAGCATTCGATACACATCCTCCCTTTCATCTCAGTCAAACGTTCATCCAATTCCACCATCCTTTCCACTTTATTATATGTCCATTCACAAGTCTTTTCATTCGCAATATTTACCCTGACATCCGTACTATCATCCATACCTACCTCATTGACAGTGGAGGTGACCCAGTACATCTCCGACTTGGATCCCCCTCACCTGTCCTTTCACCCTGGGGTCCGCCTGCACACATACAAAAGGATCACTCATTCTCATCAAACCATCAAACACACAAGTAACACGCCTTAACTTATAACATGCATCCTTTCTATCCAATAACATAGTGTTCTCACCCACATTCAAACTCACATCCTTACTCCAACTCACTCTAACAGACACCCTTTCACCCTTCACAAGCCTTACACTCTCTATAGCAGTTACCTCAATACCGGTAAACACACTTCACAAAACACTACCATCTTTCCCTACATACAACTTATACACCCCATTTTTACCAATCTTTCTCTCAATTTGATCATTTGCAGGATGCACAACCATACGGTTCACTTTCATAAAATCATACCCTAAAATCACACCATACTCACTACTCACTTTATCAATCACAGAGAATTTGCACTCATTCATCAACATACCATGCATTCAAACAGCTGACCTTATTCCAATCACAGGTACTTTCATAGTACCAATTCCTACCAAACTATCCTTACACTCAGACAGGAGAGCTTTTTCACTCAATTTGTCATACACATCCTTATATACCAAACTCTTCTTGCACAAAGAATCTATTAATGCCAAACACTCAACCCCATTCAATTCAACCTTCACACTCAGAGCTCCTACCGGACAGAACTTTAACACTAGACAGACCTACCAACACATCGCTCACATTCATGCACCCAGAAGATACTTCACCAGGTACCCTCCTACAATTCAGTTTCCCCAACTCAGACTTTCCATTCACACCTTGCGCTCAGTCTAATCCAACACCTTTCACTGGAATGCCCTTCCACCACACAATAGCTACATACATTCCTCTGGTCATGACACATCCTCGCATAGTGACCAGCCTTTCCACGGTTACCACATGCAAATCTTTCACTCCCCCCAGCATTTGCTCCACCATTCAACTTCAGACAATATCTTTTCAAATGGCCTCTTTCTTTACATTTGAAACACTCTCTCACACTTTTCTGGCAATCCTTTATCATATGCCCCTTCATACCTCACCCAAAACACGCACCAGATGTCCATCTACATTCCACCAACATATGCCCCTTCCTTCCACACCTACGACATTCCACGATCTTTTTCATACTATTTCCCCGTTCATTCGCTGGAACATATCTCTAATGCTCTCTCATACCCCTATTCAGTTGTATGCCAGCCATCTGTCCCTTACCACTTGTCCATCCCCCATTCATCCGTCCACTCTAGCGGCCCAGGAAGCTCGACATCATCCCAGCTTTGGTAGTCTTCAGGGCATCCTGATAGCTGCCAAACTGCCAAGGTGGAGGAAAGCTCCTGGGCTTCCTACCACCAATATTCACACTATACCATCCATCCTCATCCAAATCACTCTCTTCAACAAATCGCCCATCTTTCAGAAGCTCCAACACATCCTCTCACACCAACCATTCACCTCTCAGTCTCATCCTCTCCTTTCTCTTCCCATTCACTCACCTTTCATGGGATCATGTCCAGGAACTTCCTCAACAGTTGCTTACACTCATTCACACCATCATCACCATACCTCTTTCTCGCCATACTCTCAAGCTTATGTGCATACACGTTCCCACTTTCACTCTTTCCCATGCGAGCCTTCTCAAATTCATTCACCCTTTTATACTTCACACTCTTTTTTATTCAGTTCACCTACCCAATCAGTCTCTCCTTCATTACCTCATACCTTGGTTCATGCAGACTTGTTATCAGTTGGAAGAATTCTAATACTTTTCCATCCAAACACTTGGCTAAAACATTCATGCAGTGCCCCTTATTCTCCAGGTACTTTAGCTTGCAATAGCATTCAAACTCCCCAAAGAACTCTCCCACACTCTTACTACCATGCAATTTGAACCTATCAACTTTTGAGACTTTCCTAATCAAAATTCCTTTCCCCACATTCACTTCACTCTCACTTGAGCTGCTCTCAATCTCACTCATGCCAATCAGACATTCACTCTCTTGTTCATCTGAATAAAGAGAGTCCACATTCTTACAACTCTTCCTCCTATCCTTACCATTCTTACCTCTCACTCTCTTCCATTCACCTTCTTTCCTACCACTCACAATCATCCTGTTCTCTCTAGACTCACACACACTCCCATTTATCCCCTTCAGTCGGAGCAGGGGTTAGGGTCGAGGGTCCTGGGGCAGGACCTGAGCCCTTCATCATGTCATAGAGGTCTTTCATTTGTTGGTCGACCTGCTTCTGTCTCTCGTCCATTTCTTTCTTTATCCTGTCTGTCTTCTCATCCATACTCATCATATCACTCCTCAATCCCTCAATCACGCTCCTTAGCATTGTACACTCTTTCTCTTTCTTTCTCAATTCAAGCCTTAGTCGCACAAACTCATCATGGAGATCCTGCTCCACTGAAGCCATCCTCCCAGGTTAGTAAGAAAGGACACAAGGAAAAAAACAATCAACTACATCCAATCTGATGACAGGCTGCAATCCAATCCTGTAATGCTCCCAGTTTTGAGATCTTACATCCCTATTCAGGCGCCAAATGTAGCGGACCACGAATCTACACTCTAGCCCCAATCTATCCAACCTGCTTCCTACACTAAATTGGATGTGAGAAATTGAGGGAGAAATGAAACAGATTGTATATACAGTCCTTTATTTACACAAGTATGGATAATTTAATTTATTATACAAACATTATAAATATTTCCGCCCAAATCAATCCTATCTTACGAATACTACCAATCAAAATATTATATATAAAAGAAGAAATGAATGAGCAAACAAAAACAAATACACATTCATACAAAAGAAGCCTAACGAACAGTCTGGAAGCAGACAAAACAGCCCTTAATCTTACGTGGTATCATGGTTTTTATAATTAGGTCCCCCTCTGAGGGAAAGTCCTACCAGCAGTCACTCTTGTGACCCAAAATTGAGTACGTGTGCTACAATGCGATATGTTGTGGTCTCGAGGCTATAATAAGAGCTCGTCATACGTATTATCCACTAATTAATTATGGACATCTGGCAATTTCTATTATTGGCTCCAATTATTTATTGCCAGCACTCTTTACAAAAGGAAAGATTGAATTTTGGAGTTCTCTGCAAAAATAATAGAGTGGATTTTGGTTTTAAATATAATGATATATCAAAACTAGATATAATCTTTACAGAATATGGCTCCTGGAAAGAGAAAAAAATACATTTTAAACAAATCATGAAATTAATTATATATTTATATATATAAAAAAATATCTCCCCATTCACACACACATTCTTACAGAAGGAGGGAGAGGTCAGCTGGAAAAAGCATGGGAGAATAGCCCTACAAACACTCTCCTATTCACCCCACCACTCCGGTAATAGGTGGTTGTGTGTTTAAATTCTATCGATCTGTCCAGTCCTCTGCATGAAAATTCTGGTGTACTTAATTATCTTGAGGGCCAGGCTGGGGTCTTGGGAGCCTCCAAGTAGGTCTGCTATTGTTGGCATGTGGATGTGGAGTGATGCCAATGGTTGGAGGAGAGCAGTGCGGTGGGAGTAGTGGCAGGGACAGTCATGTAGCAGATGTTCTGGAGTGTCTGGTTGTGGGGGCACCAGGGCCAGTATAGGGAGTCAGTCAGGCCCAGCCTGTGCATGTGGGCATTAAGGTGGCTGTATCCTATCCTGAGTTGGTAATGGCAGTGTCTAGGGCACAGTTGAGGGAGTGGGTCTACCAATGGTGACATGTGTCCTGTCTGATGTGTCCAAGTGTCGTATATTGTAAGGCATCTGTCAGGTGTCTTTTCCAATGAAGGTTGCAGTCCTATTGTACATTGCTCAGTAGGTCTGTCTGATCTGTGGAGAGGTCTATGGGAGAGGGATGAGAGTGGGAATCTTATTCGCTGCTCCGTTGGCCCTGATGTTGTCAGCAATTCCAATGTGGGAGGTGACCCACTGAAGGTGGACATCAATGTTTGAAGTTGACAGTTGATGTAGGTGGTGTATTTGGAGGCAGATGGAGTGGTGTAATTTGGGGGAATGTCATTGGATGAGTTGGAGGGCTGTGAGGGAATCTGTGAAGAGTGATATAGAAGAAGAAGTGTGGCTTTTAGCAGGCTTGAGTCCCTCCTTAATGGCGAAGAGTTCTGCTGTAAGGATAGATGCAGCAGTTGGCAATCTCCAGGCAGTGGCGATGGAGAGTGATGGCATGAATATAGCTGCTCCAACTGATGGCAGGGATGGAAGGCATGAACCATCAGTATATATGTGTAGGAGATTCAGGAATAAGGTCCTGCCGAGTACTTGGAAGTCAATCTTAGACTATGGTATCTGCATGTGAAATCCCCAAGAGATTATTGAAGAAAGAGGGAACCTAATGAGTCAGTGGGCAGGTTTTTTTCTATGCATGAAAGGAGGGTGGCAAAGAAGGATAGGGCTCTGTCCACAAAGGGTGTGTGGGCTTGATATGGTAGTGATTTCCTATGCTGTTGGAGGAGAAGTGAGTGTTGGGCATGTCCACTTGGGGTGGCTGCAAGTTTGGTGTAGGTATGAACAAGGAGGGTGGAGCGTCGGTGTGATAGTGAGGGTAAGGAGGACTCTGCCTGAAGGCTGTGAGTAAGGGAGAATCTAAAAGAGCTCCCAAAGCTATACGGAGTGCTGTATTTTGGATTACCTCCATTTGTTTGAGTAGGGATGGCGAGGCTGCTCCATAGACCTCACATCAGTAGTCCAGGCAGCTCTGGATATAAGAACAATAAAAGTGGAGGAGTGTATTCCTGTCCACACCCCACTTGACACTTGCAAGGGACTTCATTAAGTTAAGCCTCTTGAGGCATGAGGTCTTCAGGTATTGTATATTGTGGCCCCAGGTTAGGTGGGGGCCAGCTAATATTAAACCACGGAATCTGTGGTGAGTTTTGAAGGGGATTGGGGTCCCATTGATAATGACCACTGGGATGTTGGGGATGTGTCTTCAGGTGAAGCACAGGAGGCTAGATTTCTTGGCATTTACTGTCAGACCCTAGCAAATTGTCCAGGAGTGGACATCATCAAGACCACACTGAAGACTGATCTGAGCCTCTTGGATAGTGGGAGCAGAGCAGAGCAGAGCAGGGAGAGGTCATCAGCATAGAGGAGTGCTTGTGTGTGTGGTGAAGAAGGAAAGTAAGACATTGAAGAGGAGGGAACTGAGAGGGGAACCTTGTGGGACACCTCTAGTGACAGGATGATATCTAGAGTAGGTATCACCTATCACTATGGAGAAGAATCTGGATGTGTGGTTGAGAAGACCTAGAAAAGGAAAGAGGAGCTACAAGAATAAGAAGCAAGAGTTCAAGACCAAGGTCTTAAGCAGAGTGAACACTGAAGTAGTGAGAGTACAAGAATGGTGGAAAGAGAACACACAAGTGATGGAAGAAGTGCTAGGAGAAACATCTGGAAAGCCACACACACCTAGAGAAGAATGGTGGTGGAGGGAAGATGTAAGGAGTGCCCTGGTAAGGAGAAAGGAAACAAAAAAGCAGTGGGAGAATAGCAGATCTATGGATAAAATGGGAGTACAAAAGTGCAAAAAACATTGCATGTAAAGCAGTAGCAAAGGCAGAAGCTAGTCATAAACTGTATAAAGAGCTGGAAACAACGAAGGGAGAAAAGATGATATACATGATAGCAGGAAATAGGAGCAAGGTAACACAGGATGTAAACCATATGAAGCAGATAAAGGACACATCTGGTATTATATTAAGGGAAGAAAGAAAGATACAAGAGAGATGGAAGGAATATTTTGATGGTCTGCTGAATGAGGAGAACCCACGGGCTTACCATGATGAGGGAACACCATATCCAGAACTGACAAGAGGTATAGAGAGAGAAGAAGTCATGAGAGCTTTTAAGAGAATGAAAAACAACAAAGCAGCTGGACCAGATGAGATTCCGGTGGAGGTGTGGAGAGCCCTGGAGGATGCAGGAGTGGACTTGTTGTTGAAGTTGATGTGCATGATAGAGAAGCAGGAAGAAACTCCAGATGAATGGAGGGAGAGTCTGTTGGTACCCATCTTCAAAGGGAAGGGAGATGTACATACAAGAGTGCGAAAATTATCGTGGGATTAAACTGCTATCTCACACAAAGAAAGTCTGGGAGAAGTTTTGGATGAAAGATTATGACTTGAGGTGGTGTCCAACAGTCAATTTGGCTTCATGCCTGGAAGAGGAACAACAAGCCCAGTGTTTATATTAAAGCAAATGGTGGAAAAGTACAGGGAGAAACAGAAGGAACTACATATGTGTTTTATAGATCTGGAGAAAGTGTATGACAGAATACCAAGACAAGAACTATGGAGATGTTTGAGAGAAATAAAAGTGCCAGTGGAGTAGGCATGATAGACAGTTTTGGAATGGAGGTAGGGCTACATCAGGGCTCTATGTTGAGCCCCTTCTTCTTTAACATTGTCTTTGACGTGTTGACTGAGAACGTGCGAGTGGGGATACCCTGGGACATGATGTATGAAGATGATGATGCTTTGGTCAGTGAGACTAAAGAAGAGGTAGAGCAAGTGCTGGAGTAGTGGAGATTAGTACTGGATAACAGAAGGATGAAGATAAGTAGAACAAAGACAGAATATATGAAGTGTACAGAAGAGGAGCAGGACAGAGGTGAAAGCATTAGGTTAGACAGTATGGAAATAACAAGAGTAGATGCCTTCAAGTATTTGGGATCTATCATATCAGCAGATGGAAATGAAGATAAGGAAGTGACCAGAAGGATCCAAGTGGGATGGAAGAGTTGGAGGGATGTGTCAGGGGTTCTGTGTAACAGCGAAATGCCTGTGAAATTAAAGGTAAAGTATAAAAAACTGTGGTAAGACCAACTATAATGTATGGAGCAGAGGCATTACCTGTAAAGAAGAGTAATGAGAAGAAGATGGAAGTAGCAGAGATGAGGATGCTGCGATGGATGTGTAGCATGATGAGGGAGGACAGAATCACAAATACAAGGATCAGAGGAACATGTGGGAGAAGGGACTGGAGACCAACATGGCAGGAGACAGAAACAGGTGGAAGCGGCTCATCAAAAACAGCGACCCTGTATAAAGACGGGCTAATAAGCTGTCAATGAAGAAGTCTTTGAGGGAGTGATTGGCTTCATATTGCAGCTGATAGATTTGGCTTTCTTTTGCCTGTGGCATTAAGATGCCTTCCAAATCTTGGTTGGGAAAGACTCACAGTGGCAGTTTTTCAAAGATTTGAGGAAGCTTGCAATATTTTGTAAAGTATGCTAAAGTATTCCAGACACAACATTAATGACGAAAAGCTTAATCGGAACCGCTTGACCTTTTCCCTCCAGTTTAGACTGCTCTTGCTCTTACAGGTACCCTTGGTTGGTCATCCCAGGATTGGCTTTCGTATCAGCAGCTCTTGTAGATGGGGAAAAGAAAAAAAAAGAAAAAAGAAAAAAGAAACAAAAAAACAGGAAAAGAAAACTGAACAAAGTTAATGCCCTTTGCATCTTTCATGCCACACTTTTTCCAGGAATTCTTTAACAGCCCTAATCATCTCATCTGTTGTTTCATGGCATAGTCCTAGTAGCAGGGTCATCCATTCCTTTCCAGTTTTTCAATCACTTCATGTATTTCACAGCTACATTCAGTCAGGATAACACGCATCATCTCCATTCTGTCTCTATCATACTTCTCACATTCCATTGCTACATGTTCCACACACAGTACAGGGTGGGGCAGGGAAAAGAAAGAGATGCAGAGGAGATAGAGTGGAAGGTATACATTCTAAAAGAGGTGCTTCAGGAAAAGGAGGCTGGTTGTCTTTATACCAATGCTCATAGTCTTAGAAATAAAAAGATGAGTTATTTAGTTATATTATTGATGAAGATTGTGGTGATCTAAGTTTCATTTAACCTTATATGTATAATTCCTTAATGGGTTACACTGCATTACTTTGTTTACTTAACCTGATCAGAATGGGTATGTTTACTTATATTGTATCTCTTTTATTTTCAGACTGTATGATGTTTTGTAAGTTGAATAAAGCCTATAGAAAGGTATTGACACTTTATTATGATTACCACAAATTATTTAACTAACAATCCCACCCCAGTGCCGATCCAAAGGCTATACTGGTGCTTTAAATAAATAGTGAGAGCCCTATCATAGCTTCCTAAAAATAAAAACAAGCTGCGTCTGATCTAAAGATGGATAAATTCCTAAGATCTGAATGCCTGGATGGATGCCCCAACTTGTCTACTGCTGCACGAGAATGGAATCACTGGAATCGTACTTTCTCTACATTCCTGAAATCCATCGCAAGCTTTAATTCTAACAAGCTGGATGCATTGATAAATTTTGTCTCTTCTCAAAGACCTCTATATCAAGCCCAAAAATGAAGTGTTCATGAAACATTTATTGGCTACTCATAGGCAGCATGAAGGGGAGACAATAGATGAGTATCTACAAGAGCTTCAGGTGCTCAGCAAGGATTGTAACTTTAAGGTTACTCCTGCTTCACAGAATTGGGATGACAACATACAGGATTCTTTCATCAATGGTTTGCTCTCTCATACAATATGGCAATGATTGCTTGAAAAGAAAACTTTGAACCTAAGTACGGCTGTTGATCAAGCCAGGGCACTCAATGTTGCTCAGAAGCCCTCAGAGTCTTATTCTCATTATACTCTCTCTGGTGTAAGTACTGCTACAACATCCAAGCCTGCTCGTACTGTGCTACTGCAACATCTGAAACTACTTATTCTACTGAAAGGAGCTGTGCTGCTGCCAATTTAAAGTCCTGATGCTATTTCTGTGGTGGTCCCCGTCACAATCATGGACAGAGCCCAGCAAGGAACATCACTTGTCATAAGAGTAATAAGCAGAGGTACTTTGCTAAGATGTTCCGGTCTACTACATTTTCTACTTCTGCATCCACTCAGTCTTATACACTGGCCGTAATCTCTGCTTCTTCCCCGGAAGTACTACAGTGAGCTACTGTGTATATTTTGGTTGGTAATAATGAAGTGACCGCTCTTATCGACACAGGCAGTTCTGAATCTTTCATGCTACATAGCTATGCCAAGAAGCACAAGTTGAAAGTTGTTCCAGCGACTGGAAGCGTATCTATGCCCTCTTCATCACTCAAGTCTCCTATTTTGATGTCATTCTTGGTCAAGACTTTATGAGCCAGCCCTCTAGTGTTACTGTCTACTAAGGCGGATCCAAGAAAGATCTAAATACGAGGGGCAGTCAAAAGTTTAGTGAATCGATGAGGCAAAACAGAGGAAGGGGGATGGCTGTTTGTGGGGGGGTGTTAGGATAAGTTATGACAAGTCAGGACCTGCAGCCGCACGCTCTTGCCTCGTCTATTTGGTGGATCGAAGAAAGATCTAAATACGAGGGGAAGTCAATAAGTTTTGCGAATTGGTGAGGCAAAATAGAGGAAGGGGGATGGCTGTTTGTGGGGGGTGTTAGGATAAGTTATGACAAGTCAGGACCTGCAGCCGCATGCTCTTGCCTCGTCTATTTAAGAAGCAATAGCTGATCGCAGATCGTGAGTCACAAATTTTTCAACAATGGAGAAGGTTGAGCACCGTGCAGTGATCAAATTTTTGACCAAGGAAGGCAAGACTGCAAAAGAGTTCCATGAACGCATAGTTGCAGTGTACACCAACACCGCCCCTTCCTATGCAACCATTGCTCGCTGGAATAGGGAGTTCTGCCATGGTCGTGAGTCCCTTGGAGATGATCCGCATCCAGGACGCCTGTCAGACATGACCAACAAGGACAATGTGGCCCGTGTGGAGAGGATGATCCTCGAAAATCGACGGGTGAAAGAGGAAGAAATCGAGCAAGAACTTGGAATATCACATGGAAGTGTTATGACAACATCATGAAGCAACACAATCTGCATGGAACTTATGCTTATGTGGACAATATTGTCGTGGCAGGGAAAATCCTGCTGGAGCACGATGAGAACATGGCAAAATTTCAACATGCTGCCCAGTTCCACAACCTTACCTTCAACAAGACTAAGTCTGTCATTTAAAAAAAAATCAATAGATTTTCTTGGTTACACAATAACCAACGGCTCTCTCAAACCAGATTCTGAACGTTTACATCCATTAAAGGAATTACTGATCCCTAAAGATCGTACTTCCTCACACTGTGTTATTGGTATGTTTTCCTATTATTCACAGTGGGTTTTCCAATTCTCTGACAAGATCAGACTTCTTGTTGCCACTGACACTTTTCCTCTGACTCCAAAAGCCCTGAAAGCAATCGATGATCTCAAAGAAGAGATTGGGAAGGCTGTTGTGCACTCGATTGATGAAACTATTCCTTTGTTAGTTGAGACTGATGCTGCTGATACAGCCATTGCTGCTACCCGGAATCAGGCAGGCTGTCCAGTTGCCTTTTTCTCTCGCACCCTCACACCTACTGAACGCAAACACTCTGCAGTAGAAAAAGAGGCATGTGCAATTGTGGAATCTGTAAAGAGGTGGTCTCATTACTTGACAGGACAATATTTCATCTTAGTTACAGGCCAACAGGCTGTTAGCTTTATGTTCCGTATGAATCAGCTTGGAAAAATCAAGAATGATAAAATCCAACAATGGAGGATCGAGTTGGGGTGCTACAATTATGACGTGTACCATCCTGGTAAATACAACATTCCTGCAGACACTCTCTCACATGCTCACTCTGGAGCTACTGTCAATAATGAGAAACTATCTGAGCTCCACGCTCAACTTTGCCATCCTGGTGCAACAAAACTTGCTCATTTTTTCAGAGTGAGAAACTTTCCTTATTCCATGGAAGATGTGAGGAGGGTGTGCTCTGAATGCCCTCAGTGTGCCCGATTGAAGCCTCAGTTCTACAAACCGCACCAAACTGCCCTTATCAAGGTCACACAGCCCTTTGAATGTCTTAGTTTGGACTTCAAGGGGCATCTACCCTCAAACTCCAGAAACTGCTATATGCTCACACTGGTGGATGAGTATTCTCGTTTTTGGTTTGCATTTGCCTGTCAGAACATGACTACTAGTACTATAATCAATTGTCTAAATTAGATTTATGCGATATTTGCTATATAGTCGTACATGTATTCTGATCGCAGATCCTCATTTATGGCCAAGGATCTACATGAATACTTGCACAATCTAGGCATCGCCACTAGTCAAACGACACCTTATAATCCTCAAGGGAATGGGCAGTGTGAGAGGTATAATGATATAATCTGGAAGCACATAATCCTGCTCTGCACATCCACCAATGCTACGCCACATGAGAGGCTCTTCTTGTGCCAGCATCAATCTCACAGTGGCCATTCATTGCCAACTTGGTTATCTGTTCCTGGACCCATCTTACTACGATGTCACATTCGCGCCAGTAAATATGAACCCCTCGTTGACGAGGTTCAGTTGTTAGAGGCAAACCCACAATAAACTAATATAAGATTTGCCGATGCACATGAATCAACAATATCAGTGCATGAGAGGCAAGAGGATCTCAATGTCGATCCTTCTACAAAGACTGGTTTGGTGGAGATTCTTCTAGGTACCTACTGCCGATTCATCTGAGTTGAATTCTTCCAATGCTGCAGGTGATCAGAGTATATTCATCAAGGAAGGAGATATGAAGGTGGATTCTCTTCTAGCAAGGATATCTGGTGGTCGAGCTAAGATACCCTCCACCCCTACGCATGCTGGCCCATAACAACTGCCAATCTACAAAGGAACGGTCTGGTGTGCCAGCTAATCTCCAATATAGGGATGAACCCTCCACCCCTGCACATGCTGGCTCGGAACAACTGCACCGATCTACGCGGGAATGGCATAAGCTTCTTCGCTATATAGAACAATGATTCTTCAAAGGAGGGGAGAATGTGGTGATCTAAGCTTCATGTAACCTTATATGTATAATTGCCTAATGTGTTACACTACATCACATTGTTTACTTAACCTCATTAGAATGGGTATGTTTACTTATATGGTTTCTCTTTTATTTTCAGACTGTATTGATGTTTTGTTAGTTGAATAAAGCCTAAGGAAAGGTATTGATGCTTTATTATGATTACTGCAAAGATATAGATATAATGTGTAATAGAATCATGGGTTAATGAAAATTAATTTAATGACAACGTGAGTGAGTTTGAACTACAGGGTTATGATATGTACATTAGTCAAAGGAAAGATAGGACTGGTTGGTGGTGGGTTGATTATTTATATCAGAAAAAGCATTTCTTCAAATCTAAATAATTTAATAAAGCAAGAAGTTGAGTCAATGTGGATAGATATTAGGGTCAGTAAAAATATGATAATACAATTGGGAGCCTTTTACAGACCACCCACACAGACAAACTGTATTGATAAGCTAATAATCAGGGAAATAAGGAAAGGATGTGAAGTAGATAGAGTTTGGTGATTTAATTTAAATTCTGTGGACTGGGAAAATATGATAGGAAGGGACAGAGCAAGTTTTAAGTTTATAGAATGCTTTAAGGATAATTTTTTTTACGCAATTTGTTAATAAGCCAGCAAGGGGTGCCAATATCTTCGATCTGGTGCTTTCAAATGATGATCACTTGGTTCAGGAATTCACTGTCGGAGAAGCATTGGGAGATAGTGATCATCAGATGGTTCGTTTTAACTTGGGAATAGGTAGAACATGAACAAACTCTACAAAAACTCCAAATTTTTATAGGGGAGATTACGATAAATTACGAAACTTCCTAAATTAGATTAGGTGGGATATAGAATTCAAGGGGAAGAATATGTTCTCATTTGAAAGAAGGTGTGTGAGGGGAGAGGTGATTGAGCTTTGTAAAATCTTTTCTGGGATGGATAAATTGGATTTCAGCAAGTTATTTGAGTTGGAAGGTAGTAATAGAACTAGAGGTCACCACTAAAAGACTAAAAAAATTTTTTTTTTTTTTTTAAGAGCTCATCTGGCGACTGACTACTTGGGCATTAGTAAAGACTAAAAAAGAGGTGCAGAATGGATGTTGGAAAGTATTTTTTCCCTAACAGAGTGGTGGATTATTGGAGTGGTTTGCCACCTGGGACTGTAGACAGCCCAAACTTGAATGTTTTCAAGTGCAGATTGGATGATAATATGGGGATGGAGGGATAACTTCTTACCTTTTGGTATGGGGGTATGTTTCTTAACTCATTCCTGTGGATGCAGTTTCTTTTTATTTTATATTTTAGGGGACTTTGATTTTTTTTTGACAGACTCCTATATTGTAGATGCATGGTCTGACTTAATCATATGGATTGTTTAAATTGTATATTGTAGATGCATGATCTGAAAAAATCCTAGGGATGCATTATGTGGGTGGGATTTGATGGATACGGATGACCTTTGATAGGCCCTTGTGGCTTTTGTCATCGGTGAAATTATGTAATGTTATGTTAGAGGTTCTTAATGATCATTTTTCTTCAGTATTTAAATAAGATAATTCTAGGTCAAGGAAAGTAGTGTTGAATACCGTTAATGTGAACAGGGAAATAATTAAAGGGCTTATATTGGAGTTAAATACTAGTAAGTCATCAGGCCCAGACAAAGTTCATTATAGGTTACTCAAAGAAGGTGTAGATAGTATTGCAGTAGCTCTTGAGAAGATATATACTAGATCACTAGAGTTTGGAGAAATACCTAATGATTGGAAATTAGCAAATGTAGTGCCAATTTTTTAAAATGGAAGTAAAGAGGACTGAAATAACTTTAGGCCAGTAAGCTTAACTTCTATTGTTTGTAAAATCGATGAGAAAATAGTTAAGAAGGGGATTTCTGACCATCTTGAGTATGGTAGGTTAATAAGTGATGCTCAGCATGGGTTTAGAAGTGGTAGATTGTGTTTAACAAATTTACTGGATTTTATGGATTATGTTACTAAGCAATTAGATAAGGGAGAGAATCTTGATGTAATTTACTTAGATTTTAGCAAAACTTTAGATAAGGTTCCACATAGGAGACTAGTTCAGAAATTAAAAATGCATGCGATATGCTTACCTAGTTCAATTCTATAGGATGCAAGAACAAGTCTTTTTGTACTCCCACCTCACTTAAGTACTTGAGTTGGATGTATGCTTTATTAATGAATTCTCTTTCTTTTTTTCTTTTTTATATGCATATAACATACATGCTTTTTCTCTTCAAATAACTCCAGAATATATAAGAAAAATACTGATTCTCAATTAATCTCGTCACATAGGCCCTTGTTGGTTTTGTCATCCATGAAATTATGTTATGTTATGTTATTCAATTTGGTCTAATCTACTTTTAAACTAGCTAATACTCTGGGCCATCAAAACCTCCTCAGGAAGTGAACGAGCATGTAGAAGTAAGCGTGTGTGTATAATGGGCGATTTTAATTACAGAAATATAGACTGGGAAGCTCTTGTGGGTGATCAGGAGGCTGAGGAATTTTTTAATGTTGTCCAAGATAATTTTCTGAGGCAGATTATTAACGAACCCACTAGAGGTAATAATATACTGGATTTGGTTCTGACAAATAGGGAAGAAGTTATTAAGGATACTGAGATTGGAGGAAATTTGGGTAATAGTGACCATTGTGAAATTAGATTCAAGATGAAATGGAATGGTATTGATAGTAGCATGAACAATGTTAAAATTCCTGACTTTAGAAGAGCAAATTATAATGGGCTAAGGACTTACCTGGAGGCAGTTGTACAGAAGCCAGGCAATGAAATCAATTCAGGAATAAATAGATTCAATGATATCAGTTAGTGGAGACAATAATCCCCATGAGGAAGAGATTACAATTGAAGAGGAGTATGATAGAATAATTGAGCAATTAATTACAGGTCAGATGATTAACATTCCATATAAGGAGATTAGGACTAAAAATAATGACCCAAAATGGATGACAGATAAAATTAAGCATTATATTGGCATTAAAAAGGGCATTTATAGGAAAATAAAAAATGGAGAGGATCACTTAAGGAAGAGATATAATGAACTAGCAAGAGATGTTAAAAAGTTAATTAGAGTAGCAAGGAGAAATTATGAAATTAAAGTGGCAAATAGGGCAAAGGAAGATCCTAAAAGTTTTTATCAATTATACAAAACTAAGGTTAGAGATAAAATAGGCCCACTTATAGATTCCAATGGAGAATTAGTGAGTGATAGGGACTCAATGGCTGGAATGCTAAATGACTTTTTTCTCTCAGTATTTACACAGGAGGATAATCTAAATATACCTGAGGTGTCAATGATCTTTCGGGGTAATGATGAAGAGAAATTAAAGGATATCTTGATCACAAAGGAGATAGTGACAAAGGAAATTGATAAAATCAAAAGTAGTAAAGCACCCGGTCCTGATGCGGTCTTTCCTAGAATTTTGAAAGAATGTAAGAATGTGTTAAGTGAGCCCCTAGCATGCCTCTTTAGAAAATCATTGGAGAGTGGCATTGTGCCAGTGGCATGGAAGAAAGCCAATGTGATACCTATATTTAAGAAAGGGGATAAAACAAATATGTCTAATTACAGACCAGTAAGTTTGACATCAGTGGTAGGGAAAATGATGGAATCTATTATAGCAAGGAATATTAGAGATCACTTGGATAAGCATAAGTTGATAAAAGAATCACAGCATAGCTATAGTAAGGGTAAATCCTGTCTCACTAATTTGCTGTCTTTTTATAGTAAGGTGTATGAAGCAGCAGATAATGATGAAAACTATGCTATTTTATACTTGGACTTTAGTAAGGCTTTTGATCGAATGCCACACTTAAGGTTTCTAAGCAAAGTTAAAGCACACAGGATCGATGGCAGTGTGGTGGAGCGAATGTGAGTGTGTGTAAAAAGGGCCATTCTCCCACCCCTTTTCTCTGTACCCTCTCCCTCCCTCTGTAAGAATGTGTGTGTGAGTGATAATGAGGTTTTTTTTATATTTTCTCTTTATATATATATATATATATATATTTGATTTCATGTAATAAAAGTGTTTTTCTTTCTCAGATTGTACCTTGTTTAAAATAATCTTTTATCAAAAGATTATATTTTGAAAGAATAGTTTTTAGAGTTAAATATTTGGAGAATTGTTGATGCTGAGGATTGTTTGGATATACATTTAGAGGTAAGCTAGTCGATACATTTACTCGGGTAATGCCCACTTATTAGTTTCCCTTCCATGTATAAGTAAATGGGTCATAAACGGAGGATACATCTCTTCTACAGAGAGTGGAAGCTTGGACGGATGGCAAGAAGGGTTCTCTAGATGAGTGCTCCACCCAGCCCTGAGACAGAGGGCTTTCATACCTCGCTAAACACCTGGACCACCATACCCGCATTGGCTAACAAGCCTGCCTCCTTTTATGTTAGCCTACTACCACCCAACTCCAGCACACAAGTGATAGTGCGTGCCCCTTTTCGTTCAGTTGTTGTTGTGTTTTTTATTTTGTGTAGATATATTTAAGTAAATTTGTTGTATTCGCCTGTTATAAAATTCTCTTTTGGTTTCTTATTTGGATTGGGGAATTTGATAGTGACAAAGGAAATTGATAAAATCAAAAGTAGTAAAGCACCCGGTCCTGATGCGGTCTTTCCTAGAATTTTGAAAGAATGTAAGAATGTGTTAAGTGAGCCCCTAGCATGCATCTTTAGAAAACCATTGGAGAGTGGCATTGTGCCAGTGGCATGGAAGAAAGCCAATGTGATACCTATATTTAAGAAAGGGGATAAAACAAATATGTCTAATTACAGACCAGTAAGTTTGACATCAGTGGTAGGGAAAATGATGGAATCTATTATAGCAAGGAATATTAGAGATCACTTGGATAAGCATAAGTTGATAAAAGAATCACAGCATAGCTATAGTAAGGGTAAATCCTGTCTCACTAATTTGCTGTCTTTTTATAGTAAGGTGTATGAAGCAGCAGATAATGATGAAAACTATGCTATTTTATACTTGGACTTTAGTAAGGCTTTTGATCGAATGCCACACTTAAGGTTTCTAAGCAAAGTTAAAGCACACAGGATCGATGGCAGTGTGGTGGAGCGAATGTGAGTGTGTGTAAAAAGGGCCATTCTCCCACCCCTTTTCTCTGTACCCTCTCCCTCCCTCTGTAAGAATGTGTGTATGAGTGGTAATGAGGTTTTTTTTATATTTTCTCTTTATATATATATATATATATTTGATTTCATGTAATAAAAGTGTTTTTCTTTCTCAGATTGTACCTTGTTTAAAATAATCTTTTATCAAAAGATTATATTTTGAAAGAATAGTTTTTAGAGTTAAATATTTGGAGAATTGTTGATGCTGAGGATTGTTTGGATATACATTTAGAAGTAAGCTAGTCGATACATTTACTCGGGTAATGCCCACTTATTAGTTTCCCTTCCATGTATAAGTAAATGGGTCATAAACGGAGGATACATCTCTTCTACAGAGAGTGGAAGCTTGGACGGACGGCAAGAAGGGTTCTCTAGATGAGTGCTCCACCCAGCCCTGAGACAGAGGGCTTTCATACCTCGCTAAACACCTGGACCACCATACCCGCATTGGCTAACAAGCCTGCCTCCTTTTATGTTAGCCTACTACCACCTAACTCCAGCACACAAGTGATAGTGCGTGCCCCTTTTCGTTCAGTTGTTGTTGTGTTTTTTATTTTGTGTAGATATATTTAAGTAAATTTGTTGTATTCGCCTGTTATAAAATTCTCTTTTGGTTTCTTATTTGGATTGGGGAATTTGATAGTGACAAAGGAAATTGATAAAATCAAAAGTAGTAAAGCACCCGGTCCTGATGAGGTCTTTCCTAGAATTTTGAAAGAATGTAAGAATGTGTTAAGTGAGCCCCTAGCATGCATCTTTAGAAAATCATTGGAGAGTGGCATTGTGCCAGTGGCATGGAAGAAAGCCAATGTGATACCTATATTTAAGAAAGGGGATAAAACAAATATGTCTAATTACAGACCAGTAAGTTTGACATCAGTGGTAGGGAAAATGATGGAATCTATTATAGCAAGGAATATTAGAGATCACTTGGATAAGCATAAGTTGATAAAAGAATCACAGCATAGCTATAGTAAGGGTAAATCCTGTCTCACTAATTTGCTGTCTTTTTATAGTAAGGTGTATGAAGCAGCAGATAATGATGAAAACTATGCTATTTTATACTTGGACTTTAGTAAGGCTTTTGATCGAGTGCCACACTTAAGGTTTCTAAGCAAAGTTAAAGCACACAGGATCGATGGCAGTGTGGTGGAGCGAATGTGAGTGTGTGTAAAAAGGGCCATTCTCCCACCCCTTTTCTCTGTACCCTCTCCCTCCCTCTGTAAGAATGTGTGTGTAAGTGGTAATGAGGTTTATTTTATATTTTCTCTTTATATATATATATATATATTTGATTTCATGTAATAAAAGTGTTTTTCTTTCTCAGATTGTACCTTGTTTAAAATAATCTTTTATCAAAAGATTATATTTTGAAAGAATAGTTTTTAGAGTTAAATATTTGGAGAATTGTTGATGCTGAGGATTGTTTGGATATACATTTAGAGGTAAGCTAGTCGATACATTTACTCGGGTAATTCCCACTTATTAGTTTCCCTTCCATGTATAAGTAAATGGGTCATAAACGGAGGATACATCTCTACTACAGAGAGTGGAAGCTTGGACGGACGGCAAGAAGGGTTCTCTAGATGAGTGCTCCACCCAGCTCTGAGACAGAGGGCTTTCATACCTCGCTAAACACCTGGACCACCATACCCGCATTGGCTAACAAGCCTGCCTCCTTTTATGTTAGCCTACTACCACCCAACTCCAGCACACAAGTGATAGTGCGTGCCCCTTTTCGTTCAGTTGTTGTTGTGTTTTTTATTTTGTGTAGATATATTTAAGTAAATTTGTTGTATTCGCCTGTTATAAAATTCTCTTTTGGTTTCTTATTTGGATTGGGGAATTTGATAGTGACAAAGGAAATTGATAAAATCAAAAGTAGTAAAGCACCCGGTCCTGATGCGGTCTTTCCTAGAATTTTGAAAGAATGTAAGAATGTGTTAAGTGAGCCCCTAGCATGCATCTTTAGAAAACCATTGGAGAGTGGCATTGTGCCAGTGGCATGGAAGAAAGCCAATGTGATACCTATATTTAAGAAAGGGGATAAAACAAATATGTCTAATTACAGACCAGTAAGTTTGACATCAGTGGTAGGGAAAATGATGGAATCTATTATAGCAAGGAATATTAGAGATCACTTGGATAAGCATAAGTTGATAAAAGAATCACAGCATAGCTATAGTAAGGGTAAATCCTGTCTCACTAATTTGCTGTCTTTTTATAGTAAGGTGTATGAAGCAGCAGATAATGATGAAAACTATGCTATTTTATACTTGGACTTTAGTAAGGCTTTTGATCGAATGCCACACTTAAGGTTTCTAAGCAAAGTTAAAGCACACAGGATCGATGGCAGTGTGGTGGAGCGAATGTGAGTGTGTGTAAAAAGGGCCATTCTCCCACCCCTTTTCTCTGTACCCTCTCCCTCCCTCTGTAAGAATGTGTGTATGAGTGGTAATGAGGTTTTTTTTATATTTTCTCTTTATATATATATATATATATATTTGATTTCATGTAATAAAAGTGTTTTTCTTTCTCAGATTGTACCTTGTTTAAAATAATCTTTTATCAAAAGATTATATTTTGAAAGAATAGTTTTTAGAGTTAAATATTTGGAGAATTGTTGATGCTGAGGATTGTTTGGATATACATTTAGAAGTAAGCTAGTCGATACATTTACTCGGGTAATGCCCACTTATTAGTTTCCCTTCCATGTATAAGTAAATGGGTCATAAACGGAGGATACATCTCTTCTACAGAGAGTGGAAGCTTGGACGGACGGCAAGAAGGGTTCTCTAGATGAGTGCTCCACCCAGCCCTGAGACAGAGGGCTTTCATACCTCGCTAAACACCTGGACCACCATACCCGCATTGGCTAACAAGCCTGCCTCCTTTTATGTTAGCCTACTACCACCTAACTCCAGCACACAAGTGATAGTGCGTGCCCCTTTTCGTTCAGTTGTTGTTGTGTTTTTTATTTTGTGTAGATATATTTAAGTAAATTTGTTGTATTCGCCTGTTATAAAATTCTCTTTTGGTTTCTTATTTGGATTGGGGAATTTGATAGTGACAAAGGAAATTGATAAAATCAAAAGTAGTAAAGCACCCGGTCCTGATGAGGTCTTTCCTAGAATTTTGAAAGAATGTAAGAATGTGTTAAGTGAGCCCCTAGCATGCATCTTTAGAAAATCATTGGAGAGTGGCATTGTGCCAGTGGCATGGAAGAAAGCCAATGTGATACCTATATTTAAGAAAGGGGATAAAACAAATATGTCTAATTACAGACCAGTAAGTTTGACATCAGTGGTAGGGAAAATGATGGAATCTATTATAGCAAGGAATATTAGAGATCACTTGGATAAGCATAAGTTGATAAAAGAATCACAGCATAGCTATAGTAAGGGTAAATCCTGTCTCACTAATTTGCTGTCTTTTTATAGTAAGGTGTATGAAGCAGCAGATAATGATGAAAACTATGCTATTTTATACTTGGACTTTAGTAAGGCTTTTGATCGAGTGCCACACTTAAGGTTTCTAAGCAAAGTTAAAGCACACAGGATCGATGGCAGTGTGGTGGAGCGAATGTGAGTGTGTGTAAAAAGGGCCATTCTCCCACCCCTTTTCTCTGTACCCTCTCCCTCCCTCTGTAAGAATGTGTGTGTAAGTGGTAATGAGGTTTATTTTATATTTTCTCTTTATATATATATATATATATTTGATTTCATGTAATAAAAGTGTTTTTCTTTCTCAGATTGTACCTTGTTTAAAATAATCTTTTATCAAAAGATTATATTTTGAAAGAATAGTTTTTAGAGTTAAATATTTGGAGAATTGTTGATGCTGAGGATTGTTTGGATATACATTTAGAGGTAAGCTAGTCGATACATTTACTCGGGTAATTCCCACTTATTAGTTTCCCTTCCATGTATAAGTAAATGGGTCATAAACGGAGGATACATCTCTACTACAGAGAGTGGAAGCTTGGACGGACGGCAAGAAGGGTTCTCTAGATGAGTGCTCCACCCAGCTCTGAGACAGAGGGCTTTCATACCTCGCTAAACACCTGGACCACCATACCCGCATTGGCTAACAAGCCTGCCTCCTTTTATGTTAGCCTACTACCACCCAACTCCAGCACACAAGTGATAGTGCGTGCCCCTTTTCGTTCAGTTGTTGTTGTGTTTTTTATTTTGTGTAGATATATTTAAGTAAATTTGTTGTATTCGCCTGTTATAAAATTCTCTTTTGGTTTCTTATTTGGATTGGGGAATTTTGGGAATTTGATAGTGACAAAGGAAATTGATAAAATCAAAAGTAGTAAAGCACCCGGTCCTGATGAGGTCTTTCCTAGAATTTTGAAAGAATGTAAGAATGTGTTAAGTGAGCCCCTAGCATGCATCTTTAGAAAATCATTGGAGAGTGGCATTGTGCCAGTGGCATGGAAGAAAGCCAATGTGATACCTATATTTAAAAAAGGGGATAAAACAAATATGTCTAATTACACACCAGTAAGTTTGACATCAGTGGTAGGGAAAATGATGGAATCTATTATAGGTAGGAATATTAGAGATCTCTTGGATAAGCATAAGTTGATAAAAGAATCATTCTGCATGGCTTTAGTAAGGGTAAATCCTGTCTGACTAATTTGCTGTCTTTTTATAGTAAGGTGTATGAAGCAGCAGATAATGATGAAAACTATGCTATTTTATACTTGGACTTTAGTAAGGCTTTTGATCGAGTGCCACACTTACGGCTTCTGAGCAAAGTTAAAGCACACAGGATCGATGGCAGTATATTTAGGTGGATTCAGTCATGGCTTGGTGACAGACAGCAAAGAGTTAGTATAGATGGAGTTAAATCTGAGTGGGGGTGTGTTAGCAGTGGAGTTTTGCAAGGATCTGTTTTGGGTCCCTTGCTATTCTTAATTTATATTAATGATCTTGACATAGGTATAAGTAGTGACCTGAGTAAATTTGCTGATGATATTTAGCTAGGTAGGGCCATTAGGGCTGATTCTGATGCTGTTGTAATGCAGGAGGAATTGACCATTCTGTCCAATCGGGCTGAGAAATGGTAAATGAAGTTTAACATAGACAAATGTAGTGTACTTAGTATAGGTAGAAATAATCCATTGAATATTTATAAATTAAATGGGAGAATTTTAGGGAGGACCGATTGTGAGAGAGACTTGGGTATTTTGGTAAGTTCAAACCTTCGTACTAGAAAGCAATGGCTAAATGCTAAGAATAAAGCTAATAGGATATTGGGATTCATTAGGAGGAGTGTAAGCAATAAGAGCGCTGAAGTCATTCTAAAACTATATCTGGCGCTAGTTAGGCCTCATCTAGACTATGCAGTACAATTTTGGTCACCATATTATAGGAAGGATATTGATTTGCTTGAGTCTGTGCAGAGAAGGATGACAAAGATAGTGAAAGGCTCAGAAAACTAAATCTACATACATTGGAAAGGAGAAGAGTCAGAGGGGAATTGATTGAAGTCTTCAAATGGGTAAAAGGATATAATATAGGGGATCTGGGTAAGGTTCTTATACTTAGTGAACATGACAGGACACATAGCAATGGGTTTAAGCTTGATAAGTATAGGTTTGGGAAGTAGATTGGGAGGAATTGGTTTACAAATCGTGTGGTAGATGAATGGAATAGGCTCACTAGACATGTGATACAAGCCTCCTCTCTGGGTAGTTTTAAGAATAGATTAGATAAATATATGAATAAAGTTGCTAGATGGGACTGACTTTTTTTTATGTACATATGTATATATTTTTCTAAGGAGTGGGGAGATTATATTTTGTGGTTGCATGAATGGACATAATCTTCTGGATGCATTTTATGTATATTGTAGATTAGATCTGACGAACTCCTGAAGAGGGTGACAATATTGATGACTTTTCTCTGGTAAGAAATCTTTTGTGTGTTGACTGGAACAGGAGCTGCCAAGTGTAGGCCATAAATGGTCTTTTGCAGTCTCCTTCTTTTCTTATGTTCTTACACAAAGTATTTGCCGTCAATGTAGTTCTCCAATGTCCTAAAATGTTTAGGATTTTCCTTTATATGCTGACGTAGTGGTTTCTCAAATTTCACTTTGATCCTCTTCATCATTGATGTAGTTTTGTTCTTTTCTCTTCTATAGGTTTCTCTCCTTAAAGGCGTCTTCCTTTTCAGCAATCTTTACCATGCTTCATTCTTCTTATATCGCCTGTCATCCATTTTGGTTTAGCCTTTCTACTTTTCATAGCAATTGGGATGTACTTATTCACAAGATCATTACAAATATTATTAAAAACCACACATCTCAGTATTAGACTTATCATTTAGAAGTGAGTCCCACTCTAGCAATTCTAGCTCATGTCTAATTGCATTATAATTTTCTTTATGAAAAGAATAATTGCAATAATTTTATTCAGTTCCACCATTAATTTGAATATCAGGAACAATATTAAATATCAAGACAGAATGATGGCATTTGCCCAGAGGACAACTTAGTTTAATATTTTCTACATCATGTTCATTTCTAGAGAATATGAGATCAAGTCAAGATGAATTTTCCTCTCCTATATTATGAGTATCTTTATGCATATGTTGGTATAAAAAACAATCCTCTATACTATCAATAGAATGTCTAGCTGCCTCTTGGGATATCCCATTTGTGAGTTTTTCTGTTTCCCAGGTAATTTCCTTAAAGTTAAAATCGACCGCAATAAATACTTGATTTTCCCTTCTATAATCATAAGTCAATTTTATTAGATCATTTAATAATTCATTATTTTCATTACTAGATGAGGGAGGTCTATAAATTACCCTCAGTAAAATCTTTCTAAACATAATTTCATAACATAATTTCACGGATGACAAAAGCCACAAGGGCCTATCAAAGGTCATCTGTATCCTTCAAAACCCACCCACAGAAAGCACCATCACCAGGGAAAGACAAAATCAAAGTCCCCCACAATATAATATTATTTGCCAATTTAATTTCACACCATACAGCCTCTCTATATTGATGCATATTAAAATTTTCTATCTCATTTTCTGTAGAAACCAAACTGTTATGAACCAAAATACATATTCCACCCCTAGGTGCATTCTTATTTTTTCTATCTTTCCGAAAAATTATATAATCATTTTCAAAAATTTCATGATTCTGTATCTGAACCTTTAATTTTGTTTCAGTTAACATAATTATTTGTGGTTTTTCTCTATTAATTAATTCATTAAATTCTCCAATTTTATCAAATATTCCATCAGCAAAAGTGTAAATACATTTAATAACAGGGTTTGCAAGAGGCATATTGGTTTGAGATTGATCTATAAAGAATTTGCAGAATAATGTTTGATTTTATGAGCTTGTTATTTCTGATGATCCATTTATGATCGGTGATCTTTTGCTTGGCGAATTCATCATTTTTTTAACATTTTCTTAACCAAGATGTTTCTCTTTTCCCTGTCTTTATTATTTTAATCCCTAAATATTTTAATATTCTTTAACATATCATCAGAAATACGGGGAATCTTCTTTGCATTTTCAAGTACAGTTTTTACCTCATTTTCATCTTCAAAAGTTACTTTTATTAGTCTTGGGTATAGTTTAGTTTCATCTCTTTTACCTACTCTAATTATCTTTTGAACTTTAGTTTTAACTTCAGTGCCCAAAGGATTGGTTAAAAGTAGCCAAAAATATCTGAAATAGATGCCAATCTTTGAATAAAAGCTCTGTCTTTTAATTTAATGCTAATATGAGCTTCTGAGCAGATAAAAGGCAATAAACTTCTTCATGCAACTGATAAAATCTTACACCAACACCTTCCCTCTTGAAAGCTATAAGACTTCAGTATGTAACTATAACACTTTGTGAGTCTTTCCCATATCTTCACACAATAAGTAAAAATTCTGGAATTAAGTGGTAACGATTTTTGTTCCATCGTCCAGCACTTCATTAAATCAGGAAGCATTCACTTAATGGCAAAAACATGTCGGTGTAAGAAGCAGTGGATGCCAACAATTACCAAGCTCTTATTTTTTATTAGAGCCATAACTCATGAAGTATTTATTTACCCTCCATTGCTGCAACTCCATCTGTATATACACTCAAACAGTTTTTCCATGACATATCATGCTCCTAAAAAAAGCTTCAACTAATAAAAATATATCTGCACTTTTTGTATGAGTTTTTAAATGCATACAGAAAATTAAGTCCTCTTCAGGCTAAAAACTATAGATGTATCAAATACAAGTAATATAGTTAAGCCCGGCACGTCTGTGGATTCGACCATTTGAAGAGAAACTGTTGGACTTTTTTCTACTCTTAATTACTTCTTTTTGACAATATTCTGACATCTTACTAATATGCCTATCGTTTGTAAAATCCTTGAGAAGATAGGTAAGAAGGGGATTTCTGACCATCTAGATTATGGTAGGTTGATAAATGATGCTCAGCATCATTTATTGACTTAAGACAATGCTCCTTGAAGCCGAGTTAATAGATTAAATCTTGTACAAAGCAAGAGAACTTTTTCCACAGGGTTATGATAGTATAGGTAGAAATTCTAGTATAGGTAGAAATAATCCATTGAATAGTTATAAATTAAATGGGAGAATTTTAGGGAGGACCGATTGTGAGAGACTTGGGTATTTTGGTAAGTTCAGACCTTCGTCCTAAAAAGCAATGCCTACATGCTAAGAATAAAGCTAATAGGATATTGGGATTCATTAGGAGGAGTGTAAGCAATAAGAGTGCTGAAGTCATTCTAAAACTGTATCTGGCGCTAGTTAGGCCTCATCTAGTCTATGCAGTACAATTTTGGTCACCATATTATAGGAAGGATATTGATTTGCTTGAGTCTGTGCAGAGAAGGATGACAAAGATGATTGGTGGGCGAAGGAACTTACCTTATGGTTAAGGGCTCAGAAAACTAAATCTACATACATTGGAAAGGAGAAGAGTCAGAGGGGAATTGATTTAAGTCTTCAAATGGGTAAAAGGATATAATAATGGGGATCTGGGTAAGGTTCTTATACTTAGTGAACATGACAGGACACGTAGCAATGGGTTTAAGCTTGATAAGTATAGGTTTAGGAAGGAGATTGGGAGGAATTGGTTTACAAATCGTGTGGTAGATGAATGGAATAGGCTCACTAGATATGTGATACAAGCCTCCTCTCTGGGTAGGCCTCATCTAGACTATGCAGTACAATTTTGGTCACCATATTATAGGAAGGATATTGATTTGCTTGAGTCTGCAGAGAAGGATGACAAAGATGATTGGTGGGCTAAAGAACTTACCTTATGGTGAAAGGCTCAGAAAACTAAATCTACATACATTGGAAAGGAGAAGAGTCAGAGGGGAATTGATTTAAGTCTTCAAATGGGTAAAAGGATATAATAAAGGGGATCTGGGTAAGGTTCTTATACTTAGAGAACATGACAAGACACGTAGTATGGGTTTAAGCTTGATAAGTATAGGTTTAAGAAGGAGATTGGGAGGAATTGGTTTACAAATCGTGTGGTAGATGAATGGAATAGGCTCACTAGACATGTGATACAAGCCCCCTCTCTGGGTAGTTTTAAGAATAGATTAGATAAATATATGGATGAAGCTGCTAGATGGGACAGACTTTTTTTATGTACATATGTATATATTTTTCTAAGGAATGGGGAGATTATATTTTGAGGTTGCATGAATGGACATAATCCTCTGGATGCATTTTATGTATATTGTAGATTAGATCTGACAAACTCCTGTAAAGGGTGACAATGTTGATGACTTTTCTCTGGTAAGAAATCTTTTGTGTGTTGACTGGATCAGGAGCTGCCAAGTGTAGGCCATAAATGGTCTTTTGCAGTCTCCTTCCTTTCTTATGTTCTTATATGATACCATTTGGCACCATGGTCTTTTTAAAAAACTATACAAGATGGGTTTACGTGGCCACCTCCCCAACTTTATTAAAAATTTTATTTCCTCTAGAATTATAAGAGTTTCTATAGCTAATCTCCCTTCAGAAAAATTTGCTGTACAAATCGGCTTACCACAGGGTAGCGTTATAAGTCCACTCCTATTTTCAATCATGTTCAATGATTTATTCAAAAATTCAGACATAAACCATGCCTTGTACGCTGATGATATTGCAGTGTGGCTATTTTGTGAAAACTTGGATCAAATGCACTACCAGATGCAAAAAATCATGGATTCTATATCTGACTGGTCACAAAAATGGGGCACCACCTTTTCTCCTAATAAAACTAAGTGTATAATTTTTACAAAACGCCCTAGGAAACATAACTTGCCAGAGCTGATAATATTAAATTACCCTATTAATTACATGCAAACTCATAAATACCTGGGCATGGTATTAGATCAGGGACTAACTTGGACAGCTCATATTACGTCATTAATAGAGAAATGTAAATCTAGCATTTTGCTCCTAAAATATCTTGCAAATACAAACTGGGGGTCAAATAGAATGCGTCTATTACATATATATAAATCCCTTGTTAGAAGCAAAATAGACTATGGCTCTTTCCTATACCATACATCATCAGAAAGCAACCTATTAAAATTTGATAGAATACAATTTAAGTGTATTAGACTAGCTATAGGTGCATTAAATTGTACCAGAGTTGATTTTTTAGAGGCAGAAGCTAATATAATGCCTCTTAAATTTCGTAGAATATTGCTAGGGCTAAGATATGGTATTAAAGTACTCAATATTGCAAATCACCCCACACGCATATGTATTTTACAATTCTTTTGGTATAATTTCTATGACCTTCGGCCTCATCCAAAACCTTTTTGTGGTTGGATTAAAAAATATATAATGAACTTTAGGATATGACCTCATTGATTTAAACACCATAAAAATATTTAACTGCTATATAACAATAACTAAAGTTCACTTTAACCTCTCATTAACTGCATACCCTAAGAACAACACTCCTTCATGTATTTATCAGACATTGTCCTTAGAATTAATTGAGTTGTATAAATCCTCAGGTTTTAATGTAACTTTCACAGATGGTTCCAAAAGTAATGAAGGAGTAGCATGTGCTTTTAGCTGGAGGGAAACCATAAAGACCTTCAAACTGCCCCATCACTGCTCTATATTTACTGCTGAGTTATATGCAATATTGAGTTCACTCAAGTACATATATCAAAAGCTAGACAACTGTAAACTACTCATAGTTTCAGACTCCCTATCAGGTTTGCTAGCTATGAAAGAACAAAAAAGTCACTACTTAATCCACCATATAATTAACTATATACATAAAATCAACCTGAAAGCTGTTTTTTATGGGTTCCTAGTCATGCAGGTATAAAAGATAATGAAGTGGTTGACACAGCAGCTAAAGCAGCAATACACAATGCTAATACGACACACCTGGGGTTCTCAGTATCAGAAATGATAGGCAGTCTTCAACCTCTGGCAAAATGAATGGTCCCAAAATATTGGCATTCTCCCCCAAGTCATTCCTTATTTAAACAATAACAGACCTTATAGAATGTCACGTCGTGACAGTATCGTACTAACTAGACTAAGATTAGGTTGCAGTAGACTATCCCATGGCTACTTCTTTGATCCATCACTTTTCCACTTTTGTGGAAAATGCAATACACAACTTACCCCAGAACATGCTATAACTCAATGCCCTGAATATGCTTTAAGTCGTAACCCCTTATTAAATTTCTGCTTGGAAAACATCTTAAGATTTTCATATGCTACTGTCCTAAATTCCTCAGTCCCATTTGAACTAGTACTAAAGTTTCTAAGAGATACATCATTATATAGACACATTTAATTTATTTATTTTATTTCTTTTATTATTTTTTTTTCAGTTTGTATATCCATTTATGTACATATAAGAACATAAGAAAAGAAGGAGACTGCAAAAGACCATTCATGGCCTACACTTGGCAGCTCCTGTTCCAGTCAACACACAAAAGATTTCTTACCAGAGAAAAGTCATCAATATTGTCACCCTTTACAGGAGTTCGTCAGATCTAATCTACAATATACATAAAATGCATCCAGAGGATTATGTCCATTCATGTAACCGCAAAATAATCTCCCCACTCCTTAGAAAAATATATACATATCTACATAAAAAACTCAGTCCCATCTAGCAGCTTCATTCATATATTTATCTAATCTATTCTTAAAACTACCCAGAGAGGAGGCTTGTATCACATGTCTAGTGAGCCTATTCCATTCATCTACCACACGATTTGTAAACCAATTCCTCCCAATCTCCTTCCTAAACCTATACTTATCAAGCTTAAACCCATTGCTACGTGTCCTGTCATGTTCACTAAGTATAAGAACCTTACCCAGATCCCCTTTATTATATCCTTTTACCCATTTGAAGACTTCAATCAATTCCCTTCTGACTCTTCTCCTTTCCAATGTGTGTAGATTTAATTTTCTGAACCTTTCACCATAAGGTAAGTTCCTTAGCCCACCAATCATCTTTGTCATCCTTCTCTGCACAGACTCAAGCAAATCAATATCCTTCCTATAATATGGTGACCAAAATTGTACTGCATAGTCTAGATGAGGCCTAACTAGCGCCAGATACAGTTTTAGAATGACTTCAGCACTCCAATTGCTTACACTCCTCCTAATGAATCCCAATATCCTATTAGCTTTATTCTTAGCGTTTAGGCATTGCTTTCTAGGACGAAGGTCTGAACTTACCAAAATACCCAAGTCCCTCTCACAATCGGTCCTCGCTAAATTTCTCTCAGTCTTCGACTGACCTTCGAACAGGTAGCACGTGTTTGGTAGAGCTCTCAGAATATTTTGATTATTTGATATACTTTGGTGTGTGACATAAACATAAATATTAAGTTATAAAATCATATATTTGGTTAATATAACAAAGTTAAATTGTGGTTATTTTGTATAAATTGTGGTTATTTTGTTTTGGTGAGAAAGTGACTTTTGTTTACTTCGGGGCCATCTTGATTAGCAGGTTTTAAACTTGCGCGCACAAATTGGGGTCAAATTCTTGTTGTTTGTAAGTTTTTGTTTCTATTATTGTTCTTGTTTAAGTATGGCTGACTGTTTGGATGTAGAGAGTATGCCTTTTGAAAGTAGTGTGTATGTAGTGTGCGATGTCTGTGGTGTAGAGAGGAGAGTGAATGTGTCTGAGTGCCGTGTATGTGCTTTGACTGAGGAGGTGAGTCGATTACGTGTGGAATGCTTGAGACTGAACGATTTAGTGTCTGAAGTGAGAAGAGATGCAAGTGTACGTTTGAAGAGTCAGATTGGGACCAGGAGGGAGGAAGTTAGGCCTAGAACAGGGACTGGAGAGAAAGCAGTAAGTGAAGTAAGTGATGATGAGTGGTGGGTGAAAGTGAACAGAATAGATAAGTTAGGACAGGTTAGGTGTGTGAATGAGAGGGACATGGAACCTGTTAGGCTAACTAACAGATTTGATGCCCTGAGAGAGAAAGAATTTGAAAGAGATTTGCCTGGTGTGGCCGTGCCTGAAAGTAGAATAGGAGGTCGAATGAGTGAGAGCAGGAGGGAGGGTAATACTAGGCCTAGAGAGAATAGGAGAATGACTGAGGTGATTGTGATGGGTGACTCTCAGATTAGGTATTTAGATAGGAAGTTGAATGAAAGTAAATGGAAGGGAGTGAGAGTTTGTCTGCCGGGTGCTGGTGTAAATGATGTGTGTGAGAGGTATGATAGGTTGGTGTCTGGGTGTGAGAGGGAAGCAGTTGTGATTACACATGTCGGAGTAAACGATGTAAAGAAGGTGGGTACTTGTGAGTTACGACAGCGGTATAAAAGGCTGATTGAAAGGATGTGTGAAAGTAGAGTAAAAGGCGTTGTTTCAGGTGTGCTTCCCAGAATGGATGTGGGGATGGAATGGTTGTCTCGTGCAATGGGGTTGAATGGATATGTGAAAGGTTTGTGCGAGGAGTCAGGATTGGTATTTGTAGATGTTTGGAGTGGGTTTTATGGGAATAAGGGTTTGTATGCGATGGATGGACTCCATCTGAGCCGAGATGGGGTTGAGGTTTTGTGGCGGGAATTAGATAGTGTTATTAGGTCTTTAGAGGCGGGAAACTAGGTTTTGATAGTGGTCAGGGAAATTTAATGGCTCAAAGTGAGGCAGGGAAAGGAAGCAAACACAGATTTGTAGAAGGTAGGCAGGCTAATGGAAGTGCTTTAGGGTTAAACTACTTGAGTAGTGAAAGTGGTCAGGGAAATACAAGAGTACAGGGTCGGGGAAAGAGAGAAAGGAGATGCAGAGGAGATAGGCCCTCAGGTGCTTCAGGGATAGGTGGGCTGAGTTGTCTTTACACAAATGCTCGTAGTCTTAGAAATAAGAAGGATGAATTATTTAGTTATATCATTCATGAAGATATAGATATAATATGTATAGTTGAATCATGGGTTAATGAAAATATATTTAATGATAATGTCAGTGAATTTGAACTAGAGGGTTATACTATGTACATTAGTCAAAGGAGAGATAGGACTGGTGGTGGGTTGATTATTTATATCAGAAATAGCATTTCTTCAAATCTAAATAACTCTATAAAGCAAGGAGAAGGTGAATCATTATGGATAGATATTAAGGTTGTTAAAAATAGGAAAATACACTTGGGAGCTTTTTATAGACCACCAGGACAGACTGATTGTATCGATGAGTTAATGATTAGGGAAATAAGTGAAGGATGCAAAGAAGATACAGTTATTCTTGGTGACTTTAATTTAACTTCTGTAGACTGGGAAAATATGATAGGAAGAGATAGAGCAAGTTGTAAGTTTATGGAGTGTTTTGAGGATAACTTTTTGATCCAATTTGTTAATAAGCCAACAAGGGGTGCCAATATATTAGATCTAATTCTTTCAAATGATGATCACTTAGTTCAAGGATTGAGTGTAGGGGAATCATTGGGAAACAGTGATCATCAGATGGTTCGGTTTAATTTGCAAATAGTTAAGGGTAGAACAACGACAAACTCCACGAAAATTCCAAATTTTTATAGGGGAGATTACGATAAATTACGCAGCATGCTAAATCAGATTAGGTGGGATATAGAATTCCATGGAAAGAATACTTATGAGATGTGGGATATTTTTAAGACTATATTAAACATGGTTCAGGAACAGTGTATTCCGATGAAGTCTATTAGGAAGAAATGTAGGAAACCATTATGGTGGAACCAAGAAATAGCTAATAAAGTTTCAGAGAAAAAAAGGGCATACCAGAGATTACAAAGTGAGAGTAGTTTAGATAATTTAAACCATTATAGGTCAACCAGAAATGAACTAAATAAGATTATTAAGAAGACCAAAAGGACAGCAGAAATTAATTTAGCTAAAAATAATAATAAAGATCCTAAAAAATTCTTTAGCTATTATAGAATCAATAATCAATCTAACAGTGATAAAATAGGGCCTATTAAATATGAAGAGGTTTTGAAAGAATCTGATGAGGAAATAGTAGAGGTCCTTAATGATCATTTTGCTTCAGTATTCACAGAAGAGAAACCAGTTAGATTAATTGATGATAATTCTAGGTCAAGGGAAGTAGTGATAAATTCTATTAATATAGACAGAGAAGAAATTAAAGGGCTTATAATTCAGTTAAATACTAGTAAGGCATCTGGCCCTGACAACATTCATTCTAGGATACTCAAAGAAGGTGTAGAAAGTATTGCAGTAGCTCTCGAGAAGATATTTATTAGATCACTAGAGTCTGGAGAAATACCAAATGATTGGAAATTGGCAAATGTAGTGCCAATTTTTAAAAAGGGAAGCAAAGAGGACCCAAATAACTTTAGACCAGTAAGCTTAACTTCTATAGTCTGTAAAATTCTTGAGAAGATGGTTAAGAAGGGAATTTCTGATCATCTAGAGAGTAGCAGGTTAATTAATGATGCTCAGCATGGTTTTAGAAAAGATAGATCGTGTTTAACTAATTTACTGGATTTTATGGATTATGTAACTAAAGAATTAGATAGGGGTGAGAAAGTTGATGTGATCTACTTAGATTTCAGCAAAGCTTTTGATAAGGTTCCACATAGAAGACTAGTTCATAAATTAAAGCTGCATGGGATATGTGGGAACGTTTTAAATTGGATAACTGAATGGCTGAAAAATAGGAAACAGAGAGTTGTACTGAATGGAGTGAGGTCAGAGTGGAGGAATGTTATTAGTGGCGTACCTCAGGGATCAGTTTTAGGCCCTTTATTATTTATAATCTATGTAAATGATCTTGGGCAAGGTGTAAATAGCAAAGTGTCAATTTTTGCTGATGACACTAAATTGGCAGCTGTAGTCAAAGAGGTTGAGGGTAGCTTTAAAGTGCAGGGTGACTTAGATAAGCTGTTAGCTTGGGCTCAGAAGTGGCAGATGACTTTTAACCTTAATAAATGCAAAGTTATTAACATGGGGAGAGATAATAGGGAATTTAGCTATGAGATGGATGGATATTGGCTTAATTCAGTTGAAGATGAGAAAGACTTAGGAGTGGTAGTAGATAGGTCACTGAAATTTTCAAAGCAGTGTATTGAGGCAAAAAATAGAGCAAATAGGGTGCTAGGTTACATTAAAAGAAACGTTAGCTACAAGAGTAAGGAGGTCATCCTTAAACTATACAACTCTTATGTCAGGCCACATTTAGAGTACTGTATACAGGCATGGTCACCACATTTTAGACATGATATAAACTTATTAGAGTCAGTACAAAGGAGGGCAACAAAAATAATACCATCCCTGAAGCACCTTCAATATGAAGATAGACTGAGGGTATTAAATATGTTTTCATTTGAAAGAAGGTGTGTGAGGGGAGATATGATTGAGCTTTTTAAAATCTTTTCTGGGATGGATAAATTAGATTTCAGCAAGTTATTTGAGTTAGAAGGTAGTAATAGAACTAGAGGCCACCACTTAAAGATTAAAAAACAGAGGTGCAGACTGGATGTTAGAAAATATTTTTTTTCACTAACAGAGTGGTGGATTATTGGAATAGTTTGCCACCTGAGACTGTAGACAGCCCAAACTTGAATGTTTTCAAGCGCAGATTGGATGATTATATGGGGATGGAGGGTTAATTTCTTACTTTTTGGTATGTGGATATGTTTCTTGACTCATTCCTGTGGATGCAGTTTCTTTTTATTGTATATTTTGGGGGATTTTGATTTTGTTTTTGACAGACTCCTATGGAGGCTTTAAATTATATATTGTAGATGCATGGTTGGACATTCCTATGGATTGTTAAATTGTATATTGTAGCTGCATGATCTGACAAAATCCTATGGATGCATTATATGGGTGGGATTTGATGGATACGGATGACCTTTGATAGGCCCTTGTTGCTTTTGTCATCCGTTAAATTATGTTATGTTATGTTATGTTAACTATTCAGTGGATTATTTCTACCTATACTAAGTACACTACATTTGTCTATGTTAAACTTCATTTGCCATTTCTCAGCCCAATTGGACAGAATGGTCAATTCCTCCTGCATTACAACAGCATCAGAATCAGCCCTAATGGCCCTACCTAGCTTAGTATCATCAGCAAATTTACTCAGGTCACTACTTATACCTATGTCAAGATCATTAATATAAATTAAGAATAGTAAGGGACCCAAAACAGATCCTTGCGGAACTCCACTGCTAACACACCCCCACTCAGATTTAACTCCATCTATACTAACTCTTTGCTGTCTGTCACCAAGCCATGACTGAATCCACCTAAATATACTGCCATCAATCCCGTGTGCTTTAACTTTGCTCAGAAGTCGTAAGTGTGGCACTCGATCAAAAGCCTTACTAAAGTCCAAGTATAAAATATCATAGTTTTCATCATTATCTGCTGCTTCATACACCTTACTATAAAAAGACAGCAAATTAGTCAGACAGGATTTACCCTTACTAAAGCCATGCTGTGATTCTTTTATCAACTTATGCTTATCCAAGTGATCCCTAATATTCCTTGCTATAATAGATTCCATCATTTTCCCTACCACTGATGTCAAACTTACTGGTCTGTAATTAGACATATTTGTTTTATCCCCTTTCTTAAATATAGGTATCACATTGGCTTTCTTTCATGCCACTGGCACAATGCCACTCTCCAATGATTTATATATAGATATGAGTATTTGTATACATAATTGTGTAACTGTTGGCACCGTCTAGTTTAGCTTACCTGCTCATACTAACAGACTCCACCTTTCTCTTTATTCTTGAGTGTCTAGGAGTGGAGTCCCTAGACTGAAGAGGTGATGGTGACTATCTTGACTGTAATTTCACGGTGCCAATAATCCTTATAGGGTTTCAGCACCCATAAAACAGATTAAATCAATCAATCAATCAAGCTGCTTTGGGGAGCAAGATATGAGCTCATTTTTTTGTTTATATTGTTAACAGGAGCTGTATTATTTATGCATTTTAATTTTTTTTGCGGGGTGGGGGGGGTCTGCTCCATCTTGTTGGACCGTAGTGGTCCGTTGTGGAGTCACTTTCTTATGTTCTTATGTCTTTAGGCCGGTAAGATTAACTACTATCGTTTGTAAAATTCTTGAGAAGATAGTTAAGAAGGGAAATTCTAACCATCGAGAGTGTGGTAGGTTAATAAATGATCTCAGCATGAGTTTAATATAGGTAGATCGTGTTTAACAAATTTACTTGATTTTATGGATTATGTTACTAAACGATTAGATAAGGGAGAGAATGGTGATGTAATTTACTTAGATTTTAGCAAAGCTTTTGATAAGGTTCCACATAGGAGACTAGTTCACAAATTAAAAATGCATGGGATATGTGGTAAAGATTTGAATTGGATAACTAAATGATTGAAAGACAGGGAACAGAGAGTTGTGCTGAATGGGGTGAGGTCACGGTGGAGGGACGTTATCAGTGGCGTACCTCAGGGATCCATTCTAGGCCCTTTATTATTCATAGTTTATATAAATGATCTTGGGGAAGCTGATACATTACGCCCTTTTGCCAAATTTCACCTCCACCTTTGGCAGATTTCATTAATGCCATTATTTCTTTCTTGTTATAGTTAGAAAAATTGCCCCAAGTTAATATTTTAATAAATAAAAAAATGGCTCACAGACCATTTTGAGAACCCCTGTCCTATGTGGAACCTCATAAAAAGCTTTGCTAAAATCTAAGTAAATTACATCAACATTCTCCCATTATCTAATTGTTTAGTTACATAATCCATAAAATCCAAGAAATTTGTTAAACACGATCTACTTCTTCTAAACCCATACTGAGCATCATTTATTAACCTACCACTCTCTAGAGGGTCAGAAATTCCCTTCTTAACTATATTCTTAAGAATCTTGCAAACTATAGAAGTTAAGCTTACTGGTCTAAAGTTATTCGGGTCATCTTTACTTCCTTTTTTAAAAATTGGTACTACATTTGCTAATTTCCAATCATAAGATAGGTATTTCTTTAAACTCTAATGATATAGTATATATCTTCTTAAGAGCTATGGCTATACTATCTACACCTTCTTTGATTAACCAAGAATGAATATTGTCTGGGCTAGATGCCTTACTCATGTTTAACTCCAATATAAGCCCTTTAATTATTTCCTTGTTCACATTAATAGTTGACACAAATACAACACTATGAAATATCAAAATGGTAGAAACCTGGGAAATTATTACCCATTATTCAAAAGGTTGCGCTACCTGGATCAATAATTAACAGTAATAAATGTGGCCTCCCCAAGTGATTCTGGTTTAGTATGCCATTTGCCATGTTTATATTTGGCTTACATAATCAAAAGGTAAAATACTGATATCCAAAGGGTAAAATAAGATATACAGATATATTTTAACATTTATTTTAACCATTTATAGTCAATTAAAAATTAACTTTTAATTAATAAAAATCCTTTTAGTATCTTGAAGCATACATAAAAATAAACCAGCATCATCTTCCTTTCATATACACCAGCAATATTCATCAAGATGCCTTTGGAGTTAATGAATGGTGACTCCAGATTGCGGTTGTAACGCTTCAGTTCAAGTTTGAAGCCGTGATTGCGCGTTCTGTTCTCACTCAGTGTGAAAATATCCCGGTAGTCAACCATGTCGAACCCTCGAAGTATTTTGAAAACTTCGATGAGCTGCCACGCTGTCTACGGGTTTCCAGCGAGAACAGATCTAATTCCCTTAGTCTATCCTCATAACTTTTATGTCGGATAGAGGGAATCAGCTTGGTTGCCCTGGCTTGTACGCGTTCCAATCTCAAGATGTCCTTTCACAATGAAGGGCTCCAAAATTGTAGGGCATACTCCAGGTGCGGCAGAATGAGGGAGTTGTACAGACAAAGTACTATCTCCTTGTTACAGTATCCAAACTGATGCTTTATGTAGCCTAACATCGTTTGGGCCTTTTTCTCCGCCTCAATGCACTGTTTCGAGAACTTGAGGTCACTAGTGATTGTTACACTCAAGTCTTTCTCAGTGTCGGTAGATTCAATAGTAGTGCCCTTAAGGATATACTGAGATTGGGGGTTTCTGTGGCCGATATGCATCCTTTTGCATTTCCCCACGTTAAAAGGCATTTGCCACGTGTCCGACCACTTTCCAATCTTCCAAAGATCTTCCTGCAGGCGGGCAGTATTTCCATCCTTTGCAACGTTCATACCAAGCTTGGTATCGTCGGCAAATTTGGAAATCTTCGCAACCATGTCACCGTCCATGTCGTTGACGTAGATGATAAATAGTAGTGGTCCCAGGACAGAACCTTGAGACACCCCGCTAGTAACGGGCACCCACTCAGAAGACTGTCCATTCACCACCACCCGTTGCCGTCTGCCACTTAGCCAGTTCTTGATCCAGCCGGCTACCTTTCGGTCTATGCCCAGAGTATGATACAGTCGTATCATACTCAGTATCAGTACTCGCTTGATAAATCTGGTATCATCCCATCACTAAATATAGCTAAAGACTATGAGCATTGGTATAGAGAGAACCTACCCATACATGAAGAACTTATCATTGTGCATCTATTCCACTCTACTCTGACCCACACTAAATAACCTGACCTTTGACCTTAAATAAACTGGCAGATTATTGGTATCTTATAAATTATAAGTGTGCCAAAAATATCTTGAGGCAAGTGGCTAGGTATAATAGGTACTATCTACATTACTCTTTTAATTTGGGAGAATTGTTTCTTAAACTTAAACATATCTCCCAGAGGCTATTTAATTCTTACATTGATCTCATCTTCAGGTGACCCTAGTTTATTGCCGCTACTGAGTTGACCTGAATTGGGACTCCATCTAGCAAATAACTATGCTTAATGATGCTTAACTTTACTCTAATTGGAAGTGGTCTGTCCCATCATTAGGCCATAAGGGCCTTGGTCAGGTCGACATTATTTTGATTGTCTCTGATGGATCACTGCACTCCCTGATTGTTGCATCAAACTCATTTTCCTCTCTCTCCCCAACTTTATTTTAGAAAACAGCAAAGTTAAAATAATATATTGAAGCTTCTGAAGAGTCTGGTAGATGAAATAAATTCATCAAGCAGTAACTTTAAATCACTATATAAAACATCCAGATAGAACTCTTGAAAGAAACAGGAAATAAACATGAATTATGAAAAGAATTTATTTAATGATGAAATGAAAGATAATAAAAAGGTGAGTTAATTGAGAGCTTTCAGGTATCATTAAGTAATGCTGATTATTCATTCCTTGTTTTGGGGGGTTTAGCTATCTTTATTGTGAAATGGGGTTTTCTCCTTAGTATTGCTGCATGTTCTCTTATCAATTGACTCCGCCAATTGCATTAAATGATGCAAATAATTTATAAACAAGGAAAACTTGCAGGGATAATATCCAATTTAGTTCTATTGGTGCCTCTTTTTTATTTTTGGATTGTGTGAAAGACTTAGAGGACCACTCAAGGAGGTACCCTGTGTAGCTTGGTGCACTTGATAGCTAGAGGAGCTGTCTCTTGTGCTAGCCTAAGTGCAAATAGTGCAGAATTCATTCACTGGGTGGACTTGAAGCTGGTGAGCTTCCTCTTGCTCTTTCTCAGTGCCTTTTTTTATTATCCATTCAACCCTTTCACTAATACAACTGAAACATGGAGCACCAGCACCCCTACTCATTTGAGTCCCTATTGGGATGGCTACTGTCTATACTGTTACATGTGGTATTCAGACAAACTGCATATCCTCATGGCATGACTGAATATAGGGAAGGCTCCATCACTGGGTTGACTTGAACTCTTTGAGATAAGGTAAAGGTGCAAGAAGATGGATGGTGTTGCTTGGGGCAAAACCCACTGTTACCACTGAGACCTGGATAAGAAACCCCTGTAAGGGACCCCCATAAGGGGCACAGCAATTTGCTTTCCTGGATAACGTGTTAACTGGACTCAGCGCCTCATCCAGCCTCTCAAAGTTTCTACACTGCCAGGAGTACTGCTTTTGCCTCTTTGGAACTCACTTTGTGTCTCACTGGAACCGTGCTAGTGTATACGGATGGCTCCAAGTCCCAAAAGAGAGTCTATTTCCATGCTGTATCCCCTCTCTTTGAAGTCATCGGTGCTCTGCCAGGTGCTGTGTCTGTCTTCACAGCCCAGCTGGTTGCAATACCAAGCTCAGGACAGGAAATAATGCGATGTCCTGGTTTGGAAACTGGATTGTGTTTTATAGCAACTCACAAAGCACCCTGAGTGCTCTCGGAGCATTTGAATCTCTTTACCCCCTGGTTTATGATATTTGTAATGCCACATTTTTGGCCAACCGGGCGGATGTCGAGATTATCATCTGCTGGGTTGCTGGACATCTAAGAATTGATGAGAATGAGGGTGCTAAAGAGTCCACAAGGTTGGGTGACCAGACCAACATTTTACTCTTCCTCACAGCGATTATATGGCAGGAATACGGGTCAGTTTGGCAAAGAAGATGGGAGACAGTCTGTGGGAACTTAAAGTTATGTGCCATTACGCTGCAATTTTTCCCCTCCACCTACCCCTCAATGCCGCGGTGGCTTCAGGTTGCTTTTTTTCATCTCCTAATTGGACACACTCACAGGATGCAGTGCCATTTGATGGAGTGCTCACCCATGCCTTACCGTGACGACTACCTTGTCCGCCAGAAAATTTGGCATATTTGTTTTGAATGTCGCACTCTGGGTCATCTTTGCACACGTTGCCTATCCCAGTACCGGGACAAGCTGGGCTGCTAAAGCTTGTCCTTTGTACTTGGCACTGGTTTGTGCTACATAATTGTAGACAATAGATCTTTTCAGAGGTCATCATCTCCTTTTGACTGTTTTTATGGGTCGCATGTTCCTTTGCAGGCATGAGGGGCGCCTACCCTCGATGCCGGAGTGTGCATTTTTTATGCCCTTTTGCTTTCTTTTTTTTTATTTTTTACCCTTTCTCATTTTTTACCATTTGTTATTTACATATTTTTTTTAATATAGGCTAGTAATAGGCTGCATTGAGTACCCCCTCTTATGCCCAAGTAGGCAGTCACCAGATAGGTTCCTAAAATTAATAAAATAATAATAAATGAAATCAGCAGAGTTCTACTAGATGTTGTGTCTATCCTCACAGCTGAACTGCTTACAATACATACCTGGTATGATAGATAACACATTGTGCTACTAGGTTCAGGGTCCAGATTGTGATATATAATGACTCACAAATTATCCTGGTGCTCTCTGGGTATTGTACTCTCCAAACACCCTTGTTTGAGGTATCTATGATGCACCAAACTGGACAGAGATTGGGATTTTTTTCTACTTAGTTCCTGGACAAGTGAAGATTGCAGGCAATGAGGGCTCCAAAGAGTCAGCAAGGACTACATGACCAGACCAGGATTTTTCTCTTCCTCAAATTGCCTACATGGTTCGAATAGGTTTAGCCCTCTGGGCTGCTTGCGAAGAATAGAGGTGATGGCCAATGGAAGATTTTAAAGTTGCATGCCATCTTGCCATAACTGTTTCCATGGACCTACCACCCATTACCTCAGCAACTTCAAGTCAATGTCTGTTATCTTCCGAATGGGCATCACAGTGGTATGCATTGCCATTTGATGGGGCATTCCCCTGTTTTACTGCAATGATTGCTTGATATATTCTTTTGAGTGTCCAAGCCTGGGGGATAATCACACATGCCACCAGTACCTTTCTACTCCATCCATTTTATTTGAAGCTTTATGTAGAGTGCATACTCTGGGCACCTTTGAAAAGCTAATGCTTAATGAGAAGTGGGATATTTTATATGATTGTTTGTTCTTGTATTCGAATGGCGCAGGGGATGTATCCCTGATGTCAAGAGACCTATAAAGAATATTACCTGTAAGGCTATCGAATGACCTCTACTGAAGGTAAATTGCTCACTAAATTAAACTTTTGATTGGAATGTATCCCCCTTTGATTTATCCTGCTCGAATATCAATATAATGAGCCTTTTGAAATTTATAAGATTTATCATAAAATGTGAAAGTATCTTTTTAACTTTTACAGGATACATCTGGAGAAATTAAAGAAATAAATCACCAATTTTGTGAAGATCCACTTATTGGCAATTTTGATGATAAAAAGGTGAGGGAATATACAATAGTAATTTTGCCATAGTTATTTAGTTATTTCCATTTGTTTTATTTCTGACTCTCATTATCAGCACATATCTAATTATATATTATAGTTGAATTAATTTTTATAATGTGAGATAAATTTATTTTTATATTAGGAGGATTGCAGTGATAGCTCAGCCAAAAAGATCAAATATGAGTTCATTGATTCATTTGATGAAAATCAACATGGATTGAGAGGACAAGCACAAGCATTTGGTAGTTCTTGTGAAATAGGCCAAATTGGCTCAGTCAAAGTGGTAATTTTATTGATTTTTTTCCTTTGCATTTCATTTGTTTCCACGGTATCAATTGTAGCTATATTGTATTCCTCACTAAATTGGAGTATTAAATATGATTTAAGCTTGTGAAATTTCTAAAGAAAAATCTCACATTTCTTTATAAATTATATACAAAAAGTTTCCTAAATAAAGGAGTGGTGAAAATATGTGGCTGGTACACTCTTAAGTTGTCATTGATGGTAAGTAGTCTTTGGGGCCACAGTAAGACTCTTTGATGCCATGGCTGTCAGACTTTTGCCTGCTTTATGTATTCTATTTTTGTTAAATGTCTTCAGAAACTTTTATCAAACAAGATTGAAGAGAAAACATTAAAAATGTATGGAAAGTTCATTTCTAGTTTTTTTCCACTAGTAGGGCCTGGTGGGCAAGCATGAATCTGAGGGGCCTGGGTAGCTTTTTGGTCCTTCTCTTTCCACCATTTTATATAAATAAAAATATTTATTGGGTATTTAAATAGAATTGACTTTGTTTTTAACTTTAGGAGCAATTTTATGAGATTGTAATGAAAGAGGAGATTAAAGAAGAACCCCTGGAAGATGAAATTCCTCTCCTTGATGGAGAGAGACTCGATTCACAAGAGGAAAACATGAGCCCCGAATTCTCTAATGAAACGGCCCTACAAAACTCCCTTCAAGAAAAGGTAGTTTTCCCTACTTTAAAATTTAATAGCAAATTTATTTTTACAGATTTTAATGCAGTGAAAAGACTTAGTAATTTGGAGAAAAGTTTATATCACCTGTAAAACCTTGTGAGGAAATTCAACTAAATATTAAATAAAAAGCAACCCAAGTCCAGATATTGGGTTGTTGGCCTGAGACGCTGCTACCTATGTCAACAGTTTTATATTGCGAACTCTTCATGAAGACCTTGTCCAGTCATGGCGGTTAATCGGCATTTATGGTTTAGTTGACTATGGGTTATATAGAAAATGGGAAGAGTAAATTGTTCTATTCATTCTTCATGGATAAGATCTTAATGAAATCCATCTAAAGATCAGACTGACAATTGCGGATATGCAAAAAGGCAATTGGTGCTTTTCCTTGTAAGGAAGGAGGGATGGGATGTGCATTGATTGTACCCAAAACAGATTTGCAGGTTCTGAGGCAGAGGAAAGAGTGGATATTTTTCAGGGTTGGAAAAAACCCTGGGTTTTAAAAAAAAAATCCACTTGGGATTTTGGAGTTTTAGGGTTTTCTTGGGTATTTTTTGGTTTTATGTATTAAAGTTCATAAATAGGCAATAAATCACAAGAAAACCAATCACAAACACTGAACCCCCAAAAATACTCTTTTAATTTAATTCCCCATAAGGAGTGTGGTGATTTGCCTTCCTGGCCGCCGTGCTGATGGGACTCAGCACCCCGTCCGGCCTCTTTCAAACAGCCTGTATTTCTCCCCTACAACCTCTCCCACAACTTTCTCTGGTTAGCCTCTATTTTCTCAGGGTAGATGCTGACCTTCTTCTCAGCCAACTATCCTGGGGAGGGCACAATGTTCCTAACCCCTGACTCCGGTTCGGAATGGTGGGTTTTAACAACCTGCTTCATCCCGACCCATACCTTCCTCACATCCCCTTTCCTTTTCACTTTACCATCTATTTTTTTTTTTTACGCCGTGCCCAAGCTGGAGCCGCCATGCTGAAGGGCTGCCAAGCAGGAGGAGTGGCCTTAAACGGTGGCACCTGGCTTTGCCAGCCCCTTGCACACCCCTTGCAAAGTGGGCTACTGTGAGGGGTGATGAGCATTTGCTTCCTGTAAGAAAAAGAGGGTTGCCACATACAATGATGAGAAAACTAATAATCTCCCCTCAATTTTTTCCTACTATCCATCATCAGAGCCTCCCTCGAGTAGCTTCACAGAAAAAATGGAGGTTCGCCCTCCCCCCCCCCCCCCCGTGCTCTCGCAGGGGACCCTCCAAATCTCTCTAACCGGAGAGGAGGCTTACTCCTCTCCTTCGCCTATGGGTGTATGGGACTCCCCCTTACCCCCTTTTCTGGAGGTGAGGGGGGAGGCAGATTTGCAACTCCTCAGCCAAAAATTCTCGCCGCCCTGACAAGGTCCGCTCGGTGGTTCAAGGAGAGGAGAGTATTTTCTATTTTTAATTTACACACAAAAAAATAATGGTGATCAACCACAACCCCAGAAAACAAAAATGTAAATTTACCCAATTACCAAAATATTTACTATTTTTAACCACAACTGAAAGATATTTATATATATATATATAGTTGGCCTTACAAATTTACCTTGGCCACACACACGCAAACAAGGAAATCTTTAGGGCTTCACAACCAGATTGCCCAGTGCCACCATGTGAGTCTGTCCAAATTTCTTCAGATCTGGGAGCGCTATTACCGGTATGGGGGGGGGAGGGGAAAAAGGAGGCGGGCGCGCTTTTTTGAGGGAAGAGAGGTTCCTTTTTCTTAAGAGACTGGGAGTCCAGCTCCAGCCAAGGCGAATGATTCGCACTCAAGGACGGGAAAGTGGTGGTTCCAGTCAAAGCGGAAAGTGGGAGGGCTCAGTCTCCAATCGATGTGTCCCTTTACTGCCACACGAGAGGCAAGATTGGCTTCAGCCATCTCCGAAAGCCAGATGTCGGCGACAATCGGTACCACAGAACTATCTTTCGTCTAGGCGGCTCTTTCTTCTTCAGTCACAACTAATAACTTCCAAACTATTTCTAAAGAAAAGTATTAGCTGAAAGAATCTGCCTAAAAAGAAAACAGGAGATGAATAGGGGAGCACGATATTGATTCATCGACTCCCCCCATACAAAACAAAGACGGTGATCACACGATCCACACACACACATTCTGCAAAAGAAGAAAAAGATTAGACATAGGGGAGGGGAGGCAGACAACCAAACTACTACATCGCCTTCAGGCACCGAATTCTTTCCAGCGACAGTCCCCCCTTTACTTTCCAAGCGGACTGCCAAGAAAGCCAGCATGCAGCCCATAGCCTACCGCTCCCTATTGAAGCGACTCGGCCTGGCAAACCCCCTCAAGGGGCAGAGGGAAGCCAGGCCCCTTCGGTCACTTCCCTTAAAAGACCTGCTGGCTAGAATATTAAACCTAGCGGCGGTCAAGGCCTGTGCCTCCCCAAACTCGACTTATGACACTGCTGCCAATAGTACCTGTGATGTCCTGGGGGGATGGCCAACTGGAGGCCCCACCGGAGATAGACACGGTCTTTGAGGCAACCCAGCCTCAGACGGTAGGGCCTTCCGAGGCAAGGGAGCAAATCCGCGCTCGGCGACAAGCACCAAACTCGGAGTCCGCCTCTATGCAAGGTCCTGCTCTAACGGCTAAGGTTTCCAAGTCAGTAAAAGGAGGTGAGGGATCTCCTTCTCTGAACGGTGCCCCTACGACTGCCAAGACCTTCTCCATCTCGGAGAAGGACCTTGCTGAGGCCGGTCCATCTGGCCTGGGGGCTCCTGCCGGCGAAGAGGAGAAGAGGGTTCATTCTCTTCCATCCTCTCCTAAAAAGAAAAAAAAAGACTCGGGGCTCCTCTCCATCCACGATGGCTGCGGGGACGGATGGGTCTGCTGCCATTTTGGTAAGCCACCAAGCCAAGATAGGCACATCCGGCCGCTCCGCCCCTCCGGGTGCAGAGCCCCTGACTATGACCAAAAGTACGCAGGGTGGAGCCTCAATAACATCGGCGCCCCTCATTCAGAGATTATCCGGCGTTTTTGAGCCAGCTGGCTCCAAACGCCTCGTTATTCGCTCTATTGATTGCACTATGTTGGCTAAGGGCAACATGATCCATCAGAGGAGAGCTTTAGCTAGTGTGATTGGTAGAGAGCCGAAGGTGACCCGTTTCTCGGACGGGAGCCTTTTGTGTAGATATATTTAAGTAAATTTGTTGTATTCGCCTGTTATAAAATTCTCTTTTGGTTTCTTATTTGGATTGGGGAATTTTGGGAATTTGATAGTGACAAAGGAAATTGATAAAATCAAAAGTAGTAAAGCACCCGGTCCTGATGAGGTCTTTCCTAGAATTTTGAAAGAATGTAAGAATGTGTTAAGTGAGCCCCTAGCATGCATCTTTAGAAAATCATTGGAGAGTGGCATTGTGCCAGTGGCATGGAAGAAAGCCAATGTGATACCTATATTTAAAAAAGGGGATAAAACAAATATGTCTAATTACACACCAGTAAGTTTGACATCAGTGGTAGGGAAAATGATGGAATCTATTATAGGTAGGAATATTAGAGATCTCTTGGATAAGCATAAGTTGATAAAAGAATCATTCTGCATGGCTTTAGTAAGGGTAAATCCTGTCTGACTAATTTGCTGTCTTTTTATAGTAAGGTGTATGAAGCAGCAGATAATGATGAAAACTATGCTATTTTATACTTGGACTTTAGTAAGGCTTTTGATCGAGTGCCACACTTACGGCTTCTGAGCAAAGTTAAAGCACACAGGATCGATGGCAGTATATTTAGGTGGATTCAGTCATGGCTTGGTGACAGACAGCAAAGAGTTAGTATAGATGGAGTTAAATCTGAGTGGGGGTGTGTTAGCAGTGGAGTTTTGCAAGGATCTGTTTTGGGTCCCTTGCTATTCTTAATTTATATTAATGATCTTGACATAGGTATAAGTAGTGACCTGAGTAAATTTGCTGATGATATTTAGCTAGGTAGGGCCATTAGGGCTGATTCTGATGCTGTTGTAATGCAGGAGGAATTGACCATTCTGTCCAATCGGGCTGAGAAATGGTAAATGAAGTTTAACATAGACAAATGTAGTGTACTTAGTATAGGTAGAAATAATCCATTGAATATTTATAAATTAAATGGGAGAATTTTAGGGAGGACCGATTGTGAGAGAGACTTGGGTATTTTGGTAAGTTCAAACCTTCGTACTAGAAAGCAATGGCTAAATGCTAAGAATAAAGCTAATAGGATATTGGGATTCATTAGGAGGAGTGTAAGCAATAAGAGCGCTGAAGTCATTCTAAAACTATATCTGGCGCTAGTTAGGCCTCATCTAGACTATGCAGTACAATTTTGGTCACCATATTATAGGAAGGATATTGATTTGCTTGAGTCTGTGCAGAGAAGGATGACAAAGATAGTGAAAGGCTCAGAAAACTAAATCTACATACATTGGAAAGGAGAAGAGTCAGAGGGGAATTGATTGAAGTCTTCAAATGGGTAAAAGGATATAATATAGGGGATCTGGGTAAGGTTCTTATACTTAGTGAACATGACAGGACACATAGCAATGGGTTTAAGCTTGATAAGTATAGGTTTGGGAAGTAGATTGGGAGGAATTGGTTTACAAATCGTGTGGTAGATGAATGGAATAGGCTCACTAGACATGTGATACAAGCCTCCTCTCTGGGTAGTTTTAAGAATAGATTAGATAAATATATGAATAAAGTTGCTAGATGGGACTGACTTTTTTTTATGTACATATGTATATATTTTTCTAAGGAGTGGGGAGATTATATTTTGTGGTTGCATGAATGGACATAATCTTCTGGATGCATTTTATGTATATTGTAGATTAGATCTGACGAACTCCTGAAGAGGGTGACAATATTGATGACTTTTCTCTGGTAAGAAATCTTTTGTGTGTTGACTGGAACAGGAGCTGCCAAGTGTAGGCCATAAATGGTCTTTTGCAGTCTCCTTCTTTTCTTATGTTCTTACACAAAGTATTTGCCGTCAATGTAGTTCTCCAATGTCCTAAAATGTTTAGGATTTTCCTTTATATGCTGACGTAGTGGTTTCTCAAATTTCACTTTGATCCTCTTCATCATTGATGTAGTTTTGTTCTTTTCTCTTCTATAGGTTTCTCTCCTTAAAGGCGTCTTCCTTTTCAGCAATCTTTACCATGCTTCATTCTTCTTATATCGCCTGTCATCCATTTTGGTTTAGCCTTTCTACTTTTCATAGCAATTGGGATGTACTTATTCACAAGATCATTACAAATATTATTAAAAACCACACATCTCAGTATTAGACTTATCATTTAGAAGTGAGTCCCACTCTAGCAATTCTAGCTCATGTCTAATTGCATTATAATTTTCTTTATGAAAAGAATAATTGCAATAATTTTATTCAGTTCCACCATTAATTTGAATATCAGGAACAATATTAAATATCAAGACAGAATGATGGCATTTGCCCAGAGGACAACTTAGTTTAATATTTTCTACATCATGTTCATTTCTAGAGAATATGAGATCAAGTCAAGATGAATTTTCCTCTCCTATATTATGAGTATCTTTATGCATATGTTGGTATAAAAAACAATCCTCTATACTATCAATAGAATGTCTAGCTGCCTCTTGGGATATCCCATTTGTGAGTTTTTCTGTTTCCCAGGTAATTTCCTTAAAGTTAAAATCGACCGCAATAAATACTTGATTTTCCCTTCTATAATCATAAGTCAATTTTATTAGATCATTTAATAATTCATTATTTTCATTACTAGATGAGGGAGGTCTATAAATTACCCTCAGTAAAATCTTTCTAAACATAATTTCATAACATAATTTCACGGATGACAAAAGCCACAAGGGCCTATCAAAGGTCATCTGTATCCTTCAAAACCCACCCACAGAAAGCACCATCACCAGGGAAAGACAAAATCAAAGTCCCCCACAATATAATATTATTTGCCAATTTAATTTCACACCATACAGCCTCTCTATATTGATGCATATTAAAATTTTCTATCTCATTTTCTGTAGAAACCAAACTGTTATGAACCAAAATACATATTCCACCCCTAGGTGCATTCTTATTTTTTCTATCTTTCCGAAAAATTATATAATCATTTTCAAAAATTTCATGATTCTGTATCTGAACCTTTAATTTTGTTTCAGTTAACATAATTATTTGTGGTTTTTCTCTATTAATTAATTCATTAAATTCTCCAATTTTATCAAATATTCCATCAGCAAAAGTGTAAATACATTTAATAACAGGGTTTGCAAGAGGCATATTGGTTTGAGATTGATCTATAAAGAATTTGCAGAATAATGTTTGATTTTATGAGCTTGTTATTTCTGATGATCCATTTATGATCGGTGATCTTTTGCTTGGCGAATTCATCATTTTTTTAACATTTTCTTAACCAAGATGTTTCTCTTTTCCCTGTCTTTATTATTTTAATCCCTAAATATTTTAATATTCTTTAACATATCATCAGAAATACGGGGAATCTTCTTTGCATTTTCAAGTACAGTTTTTACCTCATTTTCATCTTCAAAAGTTACTTTTATTAGTCTTGGGTATAGTTTAGTTTCATCTCTTTTACCTACTCTAATTATCTTTTGAACTTTAGTTTTAACTTCAGTGCCCAAAGGATTGGTTAAAAGTAGCCAAAAATATCTGAAATAGATGCCAATCTTTGAATAAAAGCTCTGTCTTTTAATTTAATGCTAATATGAGCTTCTGAGCAGATAAAAGGCAATAAACTTCTTCATGCAACTGATAAAATCTTACACCAACACCTTCCCTCTTGAAAGCTATAAGACTTCAGTATGTAACTATAACACTTTGTGAGTCTTTCCCATATCTTCACACAATAAGTAAAAATTCTGGAATTAAGTGGTAACGATTTTTGTTCCATCGTCCAGCACTTCATTAAATCAGGAAGCATTCACTTAATGGCAAAAACATGTCGGTGTAAGAAGCAGTGGATGCCAACAATTACCAAGCTCTTATTTTTTATTAGAGCCATAACTCATGAAGTATTTATTTACCCTCCATTGCTGCAACTCCATCTGTATATACACTCAAACAGTTTTTCCATGACATATCATGCTCCTAAAAAAAGCTTCAACTAATAAAAATATATCTGCACTTTTTGTATGAGTTTTTAAATGCATACAGAAAATTAAGTCCTCTTCAGGCTAAAAACTATAGATGTATCAAATACAAGTAATATAGTTAAGCCCGGCACGTCTGTGGATTCGACCATTTGAAGAGAAACTGTTGGACTTTTTTCTACTCTTAATTACTTCTTTTTGACAATATTCTGACATCTTACTAATATGCCTATCGTTTGTAAAATCCTTGAGAAGATAGGTAAGAAGGGGATTTCTGACCATCTAGATTATGGTAGGTTGATAAATGATGCTCAGCATCATTTATTGACTTAAGACAATGCTCCTTGAAGCCGAGTTAATAGATTAAATCTTGTACAAAGCAAGAGAACTTTTTCCACAGGGTTATGATAGTATAGGTAGAAATTCTAGTATAGGTAGAAATAATCCATTGAATAGTTATAAATTAAATGGGAGAATTTTAGGGAGGACCGATTGTGAGAGACTTGGGTATTTTGGTAAGTTCAGACCTTCGTCCTAAAAAGCAATGCCTACATGCTAAGAATAAAGCTAATAGGATATTGGGATTCATTAGGAGGAGTGTAAGCAATAAGAGTGCTGAAGTCATTCTAAAACTGTATCTGGCGCTAGTTAGGCCTCATCTAGTCTATGCAGTACAATTTTGGTCACCATATTATAGGAAGGATATTGATTTGCTTGAGTCTGTGCAGAGAAGGATGACAAAGATGATTGGTGGGCGAAGGAACTTACCTTATGGTTAAGGGCTCAGAAAACTAAATCTACATACATTGGAAAGGAGAAGAGTCAGAGGGGAATTGATTTAAGTCTTCAAATGGGTAAAAGGATATAATAATGGGGATCTGGGTAAGGTTCTTATACTTAGTGAACATGACAGGACACGTAGCAATGGGTTTAAGCTTGATAAGTATAGGTTTAGGAAGGAGATTGGGAGGAATTGGTTTACAAATCGTGTGGTAGATGAATGGAATAGGCTCACTAGATATGTGATACAAGCCTCCTCTCTGGGTAGGCCTCATCTAGACTATGCAGTACAATTTTGGTCACCATATTATAGGAAGGATATTGATTTGCTTGAGTCTGCAGAGAAGGATGACAAAGATGATTGGTGGGCTAAAGAACTTACCTTATGGTGAAAGGCTCAGAAAACTAAATCTACATACATTGGAAAGGAGAAGAGTCAGAGGGGAATTGATTTAAGTCTTCAAATGGGTAAAAGGATATAATAAAGGGGATCTGGGTAAGGTTCTTATACTTAGAGAACATGACAAGACACGTAGTATGGGTTTAAGCTTGATAAGTATAGGTTTAAGAAGGAGATTGGGAGGAATTGGTTTACAAATCGTGTGGTAGATGAATGGAATAGGCTCACTAGACATGTGATACAAGCCCCCTCTCTGGGTAGTTTTAAGAATAGATTAGATAAATATATGGATGAAGCTGCTAGATGGGACAGACTTTTTTTATGTACATATGTATATATTTTTCTAAGGAATGGGGAGATTATATTTTGAGGTTGCATGAATGGACATAATCCTCTGGATGCATTTTATGTATATTGTAGATTAGATCTGACAAACTCCTGTAAAGGGTGACAATGTTGATGACTTTTCTCTGGTAAGAAATCTTTTGTGTGTTGACTGGATCAGGAGCTGCCAAGTGTAGGCCATAAATGGTCTTTTGCAGTCTCCTTCCTTTCTTATGTTCTTATATGATACCATTTGGCACCATGGTCTTTTTAAAAAACTATACAAGATGGGTTTACGTGGCCACCTCCCCAACTTTATTAAAAATTTTATTTCCTCTAGAATTATAAGAGTTTCTATAGCTAATCTCCCTTCAGAAAAATTTGCTGTACAAATCGGCTTACCACAGGGTAGCGTTATAAGTCCACTCCTATTTTCAATCATGTTCAATGATTTATTCAAAAATTCAGACATAAACCATGCCTTGTACGCTGATGATATTGCAGTGTGGCTATTTTGTGAAAACTTGGATCAAATGCACTACCAGATGCAAAAAATCATGGATTCTATATCTGACTGGTCACAAAAATGGGGCACCACCTTTTCTCCTAATAAAACTAAGTGTATAATTTTTACAAAACGCCCTAGGAAACATAACTTGCCAGAGCTGATAATATTAAATTACCCTATTAATTACATGCAAACTCATAAATACCTGGGCATGGTATTAGATCAGGGACTAACTTGGACAGCTCATATTACGTCATTAATAGAGAAATGTAAATCTAGCATTTTGCTCCTAAAATATCTTGCAAATACAAACTGGGGGTCAAATAGAATGCGTCTATTACATATATATAAATCCCTTGTTAGAAGCAAAATAGACTATGGCTCTTTCCTATACCATACATCATCAGAAAGCAACCTATTAAAATTTGATAGAATACAATTTAAGTGTATTAGACTAGCTATAGGTGCATTAAATTGTACCAGAGTTGATTTTTTAGAGGCAGAAGCTAATATAATGCCTCTTAAATTTCGTAGAATATTGCTAGGGCTAAGATATGGTATTAAAGTACTCAATATTGCAAATCACCCCACACGCATATGTATTTTACAATTCTTTTGGTATAATTTCTATGACCTTCGGCCTCATCCAAAACCTTTTTGTGGTTGGATTAAAAAATATATAATGAACTTTAGGATATGACCTCATTGATTTAAACACCATAAAAATATTTAACTGCTATATAACAATAACTAAAGTTCACTTTAACCTCTCATTAACTGCATACCCTAAGAACAACACTCCTTCATGTATTTATCAGACATTGTCCTTAGAATTAATTGAGTTGTATAAATCCTCAGGTTTTAATGTAACTTTCACAGATGGTTCCAAAAGTAATGAAGGAGTAGCATGTGCTTTTAGCTGGAGGGAAACCATAAAGACCTTCAAACTGCCCCATCACTGCTCTATATTTACTGCTGAGTTATATGCAATATTGAGTTCACTCAAGTACATATATCAAAAGCTAGACAACTGTAAACTACTCATAGTTTCAGACTCCCTATCAGGTTTGCTAGCTATGAAAGAACAAAAAAGTCACTACTTAATCCACCATATAATTAACTATATACATAAAATCAACCTGAAAGCTGTTTTTTATGGGTTCCTAGTCATGCAGGTATAAAAGATAATGAAGTGGTTGACACAGCAGCTAAAGCAGCAATACACAATGCTAATACGACACACCTGGGGTTCTCAGTATCAGAAATGATAGGCAGTCTTCAACCTCTGGCAAAATGAATGGTCCCAAAATATTGGCATTCTCCCCCAAGTCATTCCTTATTTAAACAATAACAGACCTTATAGAATGTCACGTCGTGACAGTATCGTACTAACTAGACTAAGATTAGGTTGCAGTAGACTATCCCATGGCTACTTCTTTGATCCATCACTTTTCCACTTTTGTGGAAAATGCAATACACAACTTACCCCAGAACATGCTATAACTCAATGCCCTGAATATGCTTTAAGTCGTAACCCCTTATTAAATTTCTGCTTGGAAAACATCTTAAGATTTTCATATGCTACTGTCCTAAATTCCTCAGTCCCATTTGAACTAGTACTAAAGTTTCTAAGAGATACATCATTATATAGACACATTTAATTTATTTATTTTATTTCTTTTATTATTTTTTTTTCAGTTTGTATATCCATTTATGTACATATAAGAACATAAGAAAAGAAGGAGACTGCAAAAGACCATTCATGGCCTACACTTGGCAGCTCCTGTTCCAGTCAACACACAAAAGATTTCTTACCAGAGAAAAGTCATCAATATTGTCACCCTTTACAGGAGTTCGTCAGATCTAATCTACAATATACATAAAATGCATCCAGAGGATTATGTCCATTCATGTAACCGCAAAATAATCTCCCCACTCCTTAGAAAAATATATACATATCTACATAAAAAACTCAGTCCCATCTAGCAGCTTCATTCATATATTTATCTAATCTATTCTTAAAACTACCCAGAGAGGAGGCTTGTATCACATGTCTAGTGAGCCTATTCCATTCATCTACCACACGATTTGTAAACCAATTCCTCCCAATCTCCTTCCTAAACCTATACTTATCAAGCTTAAACCCATTGCTACGTGTCCTGTCATGTTCACTAAGTATAAGAACCTTACCCAGATCCCCTTTATTATATCCTTTTACCCATTTGAAGACTTCAATCAATTCCCTTCTGACTCTTCTCCTTTCCAATGTGTGTAGATTTAATTTTCTGAACCTTTCACCATAAGGTAAGTTCCTTAGCCCACCAATCATCTTTGTCATCCTTCTCTGCACAGACTCAAGCAAATCAATATCCTTCCTATAATATGGTGACCAAAATTGTACTGCATAGTCTAGATGAGGCCTAACTAGCGCCAGATACAGTTTTAGAATGACTTCAGCACTCCAATTGCTTACACTCCTCCTAATGAATCCCAATATCCTATTAGCTTTATTCTTAGCGTTTAGGCATTGCTTTCTAGGACGAAGGTCTGAACTTACCAAAATACCCAAGTCCCTCTCACAATCGGTCCTCGCTAAATTTCTCTCAGTCTTCGACTGACCTTCGAACAGGTAGCACGTGTTTGGTAGAGCTCTCAGAATATTTTGATTATTTGATATACTTTGGTGTGTGACATAAACATAAATATTAAGTTATAAAATCATATATTTGGTTAATATAACAAAGTTAAATTGTGGTTATTTTGTATAAATTGTGGTTATTTTGTTTTGGTGAGAAAGTGACTTTTGTTTACTTCGGGGCCATCTTGATTAGCAGGTTTTAAACTTGCGCGCACAAATTGGGGTCAAATTCTTGTTGTTTGTAAGTTTTTGTTTCTATTATTGTTCTTGTTTAAGTATGGCTGACTGTTTGGATGTAGAGAGTATGCCTTTTGAAAGTAGTGTGTATGTAGTGTGCGATGTCTGTGGTGTAGAGAGGAGAGTGAATGTGTCTGAGTGCCGTGTATGTGCTTTGACTGAGGAGGTGAGTCGATTACGTGTGGAATGCTTGAGACTGAACGATTTAGTGTCTGAAGTGAGAAGAGATGCAAGTGTACGTTTGAAGAGTCAGATTGGGACCAGGAGGGAGGAAGTTAGGCCTAGAACAGGGACTGGAGAGAAAGCAGTAAGTGAAGTAAGTGATGATGAGTGGTGGGTGAAAGTGAACAGAATAGATAAGTTAGGACAGGTTAGGTGTGTGAATGAGAGGGACATGGAACCTGTTAGGCTAACTAACAGATTTGATGCCCTGAGAGAGAAAGAATTTGAAAGAGATTTGCCTGGTGTGGCCGTGCCTGAAAGTAGAATAGGAGGTCGAATGAGTGAGAGCAGGAGGGAGGGTAATACTAGGCCTAGAGAGAATAGGAGAATGACTGAGGTGATTGTGATGGGTGACTCTCAGATTAGGTATTTAGATAGGAAGTTGAATGAAAGTAAATGGAAGGGAGTGAGAGTTTGTCTGCCGGGTGCTGGTGTAAATGATGTGTGTGAGAGGTATGATAGGTTGGTGTCTGGGTGTGAGAGGGAAGCAGTTGTGATTACACATGTCGGAGTAAACGATGTAAAGAAGGTGGGTACTTGTGAGTTACGACAGCGGTATAAAAGGCTGATTGAAAGGATGTGTGAAAGTAGAGTAAAAGGCGTTGTTTCAGGTGTGCTTCCCAGAATGGATGTGGGGATGGAATGGTTGTCTCGTGCAATGGGGTTGAATGGATATGTGAAAGGTTTGTGCGAGGAGTCAGGATTGGTATTTGTAGATGTTTGGAGTGGGTTTTATGGGAATAAGGGTTTGTATGCGATGGATGGACTCCATCTGAGCCGAGATGGGGTTGAGGTTTTGTGGCGGGAATTAGATAGTGTTATTAGGTCTTTAGAGGCGGGAAACTAGGTTTTGATAGTGGTCAGGGAAATTTAATGGCTCAAAGTGAGGCAGGGAAAGGAAGCAAACACAGATTTGTAGAAGGTAGGCAGGCTAATGGAAGTGCTTTAGGGTTAAACTACTTGAGTAGTGAAAGTGGTCAGGGAAATACAAGAGTACAGGGTCGGGGAAAGAGAGAAAGGAGATGCAGAGGAGATAGGCCCTCAGGTGCTTCAGGGATAGGTGGGCTGAGTTGTCTTTACACAAATGCTCGTAGTCTTAGAAATAAGAAGGATGAATTATTTAGTTATATCATTCATGAAGATATAGATATAATATGTATAGTTGAATCATGGGTTAATGAAAATATATTTAATGATAATGTCAGTGAATTTGAACTAGAGGGTTATACTATGTACATTAGTCAAAGGAGAGATAGGACTGGTGGTGGGTTGATTATTTATATCAGAAATAGCATTTCTTCAAATCTAAATAACTCTATAAAGCAAGGAGAAGGTGAATCATTATGGATAGATATTAAGGTTGTTAAAAATAGGAAAATACACTTGGGAGCTTTTTATAGACCACCAGGACAGACTGATTGTATCGATGAGTTAATGATTAGGGAAATAAGTGAAGGATGCAAAGAAGATACAGTTATTCTTGGTGACTTTAATTTAACTTCTGTAGACTGGGAAAATATGATAGGAAGAGATAGAGCAAGTTGTAAGTTTATGGAGTGTTTTGAGGATAACTTTTTGATCCAATTTGTTAATAAGCCAACAAGGGGTGCCAATATATTAGATCTAATTCTTTCAAATGATGATCACTTAGTTCAAGGATTGAGTGTAGGGGAATCATTGGGAAACAGTGATCATCAGATGGTTCGGTTTAATTTGCAAATAGTTAAGGGTAGAACAACGACAAACTCCACGAAAATTCCAAATTTTTATAGGGGAGATTACGATAAATTACGCAGCATGCTAAATCAGATTAGGTGGGATATAGAATTCCATGGAAAGAATACTTATGAGATGTGGGATATTTTTAAGACTATATTAAACATGGTTCAGGAACAGTGTATTCCGATGAAGTCTATTAGGAAGAAATGTAGGAAACCATTATGGTGGAACCAAGAAATAGCTAATAAAGTTTCAGAGAAAAAAAGGGCATACCAGAGATTACAAAGTGAGAGTAGTTTAGATAATTTAAACCATTATAGGTCAACCAGAAATGAACTAAATAAGATTATTAAGAAGACCAAAAGGACAGCAGAAATTAATTTAGCTAAAAATAATAATAAAGATCCTAAAAAATTCTTTAGCTATTATAGAATCAATAATCAATCTAACAGTGATAAAATAGGGCCTATTAAATATGAAGAGGTTTTGAAAGAATCTGATGAGGAAATAGTAGAGGTCCTTAATGATCATTTTGCTTCAGTATTCACAGAAGAGAAACCAGTTAGATTAATTGATGATAATTCTAGGTCAAGGGAAGTAGTGATAAATTCTATTAATATAGACAGAGAAGAAATTAAAGGGCTTATAATTCAGTTAAATACTAGTAAGGCATCTGGCCCTGACAACATTCATTCTAGGATACTCAAAGAAGGTGTAGAAAGTATTGCAGTAGCTCTCGAGAAGATATTTATTAGATCACTAGAGTCTGGAGAAATACCAAATGATTGGAAATTGGCAAATGTAGTGCCAATTTTTAAAAAGGGAAGCAAAGAGGACCCAAATAACTTTAGACCAGTAAGCTTAACTTCTATAGTCTGTAAAATTCTTGAGAAGATGGTTAAGAAGGGAATTTCTGATCATCTAGAGAGTAGCAGGTTAATTAATGATGCTCAGCATGGTTTTAGAAAAGATAGATCGTGTTTAACTAATTTACTGGATTTTATGGATTATGTAACTAAAGAATTAGATAGGGGTGAGAAAGTTGATGTGATCTACTTAGATTTCAGCAAAGCTTTTGATAAGGTTCCACATAGAAGACTAGTTCATAAATTAAAGCTGCATGGGATATGTGGGAACGTTTTAAATTGGATAACTGAATGGCTGAAAAATAGGAAACAGAGAGTTGTACTGAATGGAGTGAGGTCAGAGTGGAGGAATGTTATTAGTGGCGTACCTCAGGGATCAGTTTTAGGCCCTTTATTATTTATAATCTATGTAAATGATCTTGGGCAAGGTGTAAATAGCAAAGTGTCAATTTTTGCTGATGACACTAAATTGGCAGCTGTAGTCAAAGAGGTTGAGGGTAGCTTTAAAGTGCAGGGTGACTTAGATAAGCTGTTAGCTTGGGCTCAGAAGTGGCAGATGACTTTTAACCTTAATAAATGCAAAGTTATTAACATGGGGAGAGATAATAGGGAATTTAGCTATGAGATGGATGGATATTGGCTTAATTCAGTTGAAGATGAGAAAGACTTAGGAGTGGTAGTAGATAGGTCACTGAAATTTTCAAAGCAGTGTATTGAGGCAAAAAATAGAGCAAATAGGGTGCTAGGTTACATTAAAAGAAACGTTAGCTACAAGAGTAAGGAGGTCATCCTTAAACTATACAACTCTTATGTCAGGCCACATTTAGAGTACTGTATACAGGCATGGTCACCACATTTTAGACATGATATAAACTTATTAGAGTCAGTACAAAGGAGGGCAACAAAAATAATACCATCCCTGAAGCACCTTCAATATGAAGATAGACTGAGGGTATTAAATATGTTTTCATTTGAAAGAAGGTGTGTGAGGGGAGATATGATTGAGCTTTTTAAAATCTTTTCTGGGATGGATAAATTAGATTTCAGCAAGTTATTTGAGTTAGAAGGTAGTAATAGAACTAGAGGCCACCACTTAAAGATTAAAAAACAGAGGTGCAGACTGGATGTTAGAAAATATTTTTTTTCACTAACAGAGTGGTGGATTATTGGAATAGTTTGCCACCTGAGACTGTAGACAGCCCAAACTTGAATGTTTTCAAGCGCAGATTGGATGATTATATGGGGATGGAGGGTTAATTTCTTACTTTTTGGTATGTGGATATGTTTCTTGACTCATTCCTGTGGATGCAGTTTCTTTTTATTGTATATTTTGGGGGATTTTGATTTTGTTTTTGACAGACTCCTATGGAGGCTTTAAATTATATATTGTAGATGCATGGTTGGACATTCCTATGGATTGTTAAATTGTATATTGTAGCTGCATGATCTGACAAAATCCTATGGATGCATTATATGGGTGGGATTTGATGGATACGGATGACCTTTGATAGGCCCTTGTTGCTTTTGTCATCCGTTAAATTATGTTATGTTATGTTATGTTAACTATTCAGTGGATTATTTCTACCTATACTAAGTACACTACATTTGTCTATGTTAAACTTCATTTGCCATTTCTCAGCCCAATTGGACAGAATGGTCAATTCCTCCTGCATTACAACAGCATCAGAATCAGCCCTAATGGCCCTACCTAGCTTAGTATCATCAGCAAATTTACTCAGGTCACTACTTATACCTATGTCAAGATCATTAATATAAATTAAGAATAGTAAGGGACCCAAAACAGATCCTTGCGGAACTCCACTGCTAACACACCCCCACTCAGATTTAACTCCATCTATACTAACTCTTTGCTGTCTGTCACCAAGCCATGACTGAATCCACCTAAATATACTGCCATCAATCCCGTGTGCTTTAACTTTGCTCAGAAGTCGTAAGTGTGGCACTCGATCAAAAGCCTTACTAAAGTCCAAGTATAAAATATCATAGTTTTCATCATTATCTGCTGCTTCATACACCTTACTATAAAAAGACAGCAAATTAGTCAGACAGGATTTACCCTTACTAAAGCCATGCTGTGATTCTTTTATCAACTTATGCTTATCCAAGTGATCCCTAATATTCCTTGCTATAATAGATTCCATCATTTTCCCTACCACTGATGTCAAACTTACTGGTCTGTAATTAGACATATTTGTTTTATCCCCTTTCTTAAATATAGGTATCACATTGGCTTTCTTTCATGCCACTGGCACAATGCCACTCTCCAATGATTTATATATAGATATGAGTATTTGTATACATAATTGTGTAACTGTTGGCACCGTCTAGTTTAGCTTACCTGCTCATACTAACAGACTCCACCTTTCTCTTTATTCTTGAGTGTCTAGGAGTGGAGTCCCTAGACTGAAGAGGTGATGGTGACTATCTTGACTGTAATTTCACGGTGCCAATAATCCTTATAGGGTTTCAGCACCCATAAAACAGATTAAATCAATCAATCAATCAAGCTGCTTTGGGGAGCAAGATATGAGCTCATTTTTTTGTTTATATTGTTAACAGGAGCTGTATTATTTATGCATTTTAATTTTTTTTGCGGGGTGGGGGGGGTCTGCTCCATCTTGTTGGACCGTAGTGGTCCGTTGTGGAGTCACTTTCTTATGTTCTTATGTCTTTAGGCCGGTAAGATTAACTACTATCGTTTGTAAAATTCTTGAGAAGATAGTTAAGAAGGGAAATTCTAACCATCGAGAGTGTGGTAGGTTAATAAATGATCTCAGCATGAGTTTAATATAGGTAGATCGTGTTTAACAAATTTACTTGATTTTATGGATTATGTTACTAAACGATTAGATAAGGGAGAGAATGGTGATGTAATTTACTTAGATTTTAGCAAAGCTTTTGATAAGGTTCCACATAGGAGACTAGTTCACAAATTAAAAATGCATGGGATATGTGGTAAAGATTTGAATTGGATAACTAAATGATTGAAAGACAGGGAACAGAGAGTTGTGCTGAATGGGGTGAGGTCACGGTGGAGGGACGTTATCAGTGGCGTACCTCAGGGATCCATTCTAGGCCCTTTATTATTCATAGTTTATATAAATGATCTTGGGGAAGCTGATACATTACGCCCTTTTGCCAAATTTCACCTCCACCTTTGGCAGATTTCATTAATGCCATTATTTCTTTCTTGTTATAGTTAGAAAAATTGCCCCAAGTTAATATTTTAATAAATAAAAAAATGGCTCACAGACCATTTTGAGAACCCCTGTCCTATGTGGAACCTCATAAAAAGCTTTGCTAAAATCTAAGTAAATTACATCAACATTCTCCCATTATCTAATTGTTTAGTTACATAATCCATAAAATCCAAGAAATTTGTTAAACACGATCTACTTCTTCTAAACCCATACTGAGCATCATTTATTAACCTACCACTCTCTAGAGGGTCAGAAATTCCCTTCTTAACTATATTCTTAAGAATCTTGCAAACTATAGAAGTTAAGCTTACTGGTCTAAAGTTATTCGGGTCATCTTTACTTCCTTTTTTAAAAATTGGTACTACATTTGCTAATTTCCAATCATAAGATAGGTATTTCTTTAAACTCTAATGATATAGTATATATCTTCTTAAGAGCTATGGCTATACTATCTACACCTTCTTTGATTAACCAAGAATGAATATTGTCTGGGCTAGATGCCTTACTCATGTTTAACTCCAATATAAGCCCTTTAATTATTTCCTTGTTCACATTAATAGTTGACACAAATACAACACTATGAAATATCAAAATGGTAGAAACCTGGGAAATTATTACCCATTATTCAAAAGGTTGCGCTACCTGGATCAATAATTAACAGTAATAAATGTGGCCTCCCCAAGTGATTCTGGTTTAGTATGCCATTTGCCATGTTTATATTTGGCTTACATAATCAAAAGGTAAAATACTGATATCCAAAGGGTAAAATAAGATATACAGATATATTTTAACATTTATTTTAACCATTTATAGTCAATTAAAAATTAACTTTTAATTAATAAAAATCCTTTTAGTATCTTGAAGCATACATAAAAATAAACCAGCATCATCTTCCTTTCATATACACCAGCAATATTCATCAAGATGCCTTTGGAGTTAATGAATGGTGACTCCAGATTGCGGTTGTAACGCTTCAGTTCAAGTTTGAAGCCGTGATTGCGCGTTCTGTTCTCACTCAGTGTGAAAATATCCCGGTAGTCAACCATGTCGAACCCTCGAAGTATTTTGAAAACTTCGATGAGCTGCCACGCTGTCTACGGGTTTCCAGCGAGAACAGATCTAATTCCCTTAGTCTATCCTCATAACTTTTATGTCGGATAGAGGGAATCAGCTTGGTTGCCCTGGCTTGTACGCGTTCCAATCTCAAGATGTCCTTTCACAATGAAGGGCTCCAAAATTGTAGGGCATACTCCAGGTGCGGCAGAATGAGGGAGTTGTACAGACAAAGTACTATCTCCTTGTTACAGTATCCAAACTGATGCTTTATGTAGCCTAACATCGTTTGGGCCTTTTTCTCCGCCTCAATGCACTGTTTCGAGAACTTGAGGTCACTAGTGATTGTTACACTCAAGTCTTTCTCAGTGTCGGTAGATTCAATAGTAGTGCCCTTAAGGATATACTGAGATTGGGGGTTTCTGTGGCCGATATGCATCCTTTTGCATTTCCCCACGTTAAAAGGCATTTGCCACGTGTCCGACCACTTTCCAATCTTCCAAAGATCTTCCTGCAGGCGGGCAGTATTTCCATCCTTTGCAACGTTCATACCAAGCTTGGTATCGTCGGCAAATTTGGAAATCTTCGCAACCATGTCACCGTCCATGTCGTTGACGTAGATGATAAATAGTAGTGGTCCCAGGACAGAACCTTGAGACACCCCGCTAGTAACGGGCACCCACTCAGAAGACTGTCCATTCACCACCACCCGTTGCCGTCTGCCACTTAGCCAGTTCTTGATCCAGCCGGCTACCTTTCGGTCTATGCCCAGAGTATGATACAGTCGTATCATACTCAGTATCAGTACTCGCTTGATAAATCTGGTATCATCCCATCACTAAATATAGCTAAAGACTATGAGCATTGGTATAGAGAGAACCTACCCATACATGAAGAACTTATCATTGTGCATCTATTCCACTCTACTCTGACCCACACTAAATAACCTGACCTTTGACCTTAAATAAACTGGCAGATTATTGGTATCTTATAAATTATAAGTGTGCCAAAAATATCTTGAGGCAAGTGGCTAGGTATAATAGGTACTATCTACATTACTCTTTTAATTTGGGAGAATTGTTTCTTAAACTTAAACATATCTCCCAGAGGCTATTTAATTCTTACATTGATCTCATCTTCAGGTGACCCTAGTTTATTGCCGCTACTGAGTTGACCTGAATTGGGACTCCATCTAGCAAATAACTATGCTTAATGATGCTTAACTTTACTCTAATTGGAAGTGGTCTGTCCCATCATTAGGCCATAAGGGCCTTGGTCAGGTCGACATTATTTTGATTGTCTCTGATGGATCACTGCACTCCCTGATTGTTGCATCAAACTCATTTTCCTCTCTCTCCCCAACTTTATTTTAGAAAACAGCAAAGTTAAAATAATATATTGAAGCTTCTGAAGAGTCTGGTAGATGAAATAAATTCATCAAGCAGTAACTTTAAATCACTATATAAAACATCCAGATAGAACTCTTGAAAGAAACAGGAAATAAACATGAATTATGAAAAGAATTTATTTAATGATGAAATGAAAGATAATAAAAAGGTGAGTTAATTGAGAGCTTTCAGGTATCATTAAGTAATGCTGATTATTCATTCCTTGTTTTGGGGGGTTTAGCTATCTTTATTGTGAAATGGGGTTTTCTCCTTAGTATTGCTGCATGTTCTCTTATCAATTGACTCCGCCAATTGCATTAAATGATGCAAATAATTTATAAACAAGGAAAACTTGCAGGGATAATATCCAATTTAGTTCTATTGGTGCCTCTTTTTTATTTTTGGATTGTGTGAAAGACTTAGAGGACCACTCAAGGAGGTACCCTGTGTAGCTTGGTGCACTTGATAGCTAGAGGAGCTGTCTCTTGTGCTAGCCTAAGTGCAAATAGTGCAGAATTCATTCACTGGGTGGACTTGAAGCTGGTGAGCTTCCTCTTGCTCTTTCTCAGTGCCTTTTTTTATTATCCATTCAACCCTTTCACTAATACAACTGAAACATGGAGCACCAGCACCCCTACTCATTTGAGTCCCTATTGGGATGGCTACTGTCTATACTGTTACATGTGGTATTCAGACAAACTGCATATCCTCATGGCATGACTGAATATAGGGAAGGCTCCATCACTGGGTTGACTTGAACTCTTTGAGATAAGGTAAAGGTGCAAGAAGATGGATGGTGTTGCTTGGGGCAAAACCCACTGTTACCACTGAGACCTGGATAAGAAACCCCTGTAAGGGACCCCCATAAGGGGCACAGCAATTTGCTTTCCTGGATAACGTGTTAACTGGACTCAGCGCCTCATCCAGCCTCTCAAAGTTTCTACACTGCCAGGAGTACTGCTTTTGCCTCTTTGGAACTCACTTTGTGTCTCACTGGAACCGTGCTAGTGTATACGGATGGCTCCAAGTCCCAAAAGAGAGTCTATTTCCATGCTGTATCCCCTCTCTTTGAAGTCATCGGTGCTCTGCCAGGTGCTGTGTCTGTCTTCACAGCCCAGCTGGTTGCAATACCAAGCTCAGGACAGGAAATAATGCGATGTCCTGGTTTGGAAACTGGATTGTGTTTTATAGCAACTCACAAAGCACCCTGAGTGCTCTCGGAGCATTTGAATCTCTTTACCCCCTGGTTTATGATATTTGTAATGCCACATTTTTGGCCAACCGGGCGGATGTCGAGATTATCATCTGCTGGGTTGCTGGACATCTAAGAATTGATGAGAATGAGGGTGCTAAAGAGTCCACAAGGTTGGGTGACCAGACCAACATTTTACTCTTCCTCACAGCGATTATATGGCAGGAATACGGGTCAGTTTGGCAAAGAAGATGGGAGACAGTCTGTGGGAACTTAAAGTTATGTGCCATTACGCTGCAATTTTTCCCCTCCACCTACCCCTCAATGCCGCGGTGGCTTCAGGTTGCTTTTTTTCATCTCCTAATTGGACACACTCACAGGATGCAGTGCCATTTGATGGAGTGCTCACCCATGCCTTACCGTGACGACTACCTTGTCCGCCAGAAAATTTGGCATATTTGTTTTGAATGTCGCACTCTGGGTCATCTTTGCACACGTTGCCTATCCCAGTACCGGGACAAGCTGGGCTGCTAAAGCTTGTCCTTTGTACTTGGCACTGGTTTGTGCTACATAATTGTAGACAATAGATCTTTTCAGAGGTCATCATCTCCTTTTGACTGTTTTTATGGGTCGCATGTTCCTTTGCAGGCATGAGGGGCGCCTACCCTCGATGCCGGAGTGTGCATTTTTTATGCCCTTTTGCTTTCTTTTTTTTTATTTTTTACCCTTTCTCATTTTTTACCATTTGTTATTTACATATTTTTTTTAATATAGGCTAGTAATAGGCTGCATTGAGTACCCCCTCTTATGCCCAAGTAGGCAGTCACCAGATAGGTTCCTAAAATTAATAAAATAATAATAAATGAAATCAGCAGAGTTCTACTAGATGTTGTGTCTATCCTCACAGCTGAACTGCTTACAATACATACCTGGTATGATAGATAACACATTGTGCTACTAGGTTCAGGGTCCAGATTGTGATATATAATGACTCACAAATTATCCTGGTGCTCTCTGGGTATTGTACTCTCCAAACACCCTTGTTTGAGGTATCTATGATGCACCAAACTGGACAGAGATTGGGATTTTTTTCTACTTAGTTCCTGGACAAGTGAAGATTGCAGGCAATGAGGGCTCCAAAGAGTCAGCAAGGACTACATGACCAGACCAGGATTTTTCTCTTCCTCAAATTGCCTACATGGTTCGAATAGGTTTAGCCCTCTGGGCTGCTTGCGAAGAATAGAGGTGATGGCCAATGGAAGATTTTAAAGTTGCATGCCATCTTGCCATAACTGTTTCCATGGACCTACCACCCATTACCTCAGCAACTTCAAGTCAATGTCTGTTATCTTCCGAATGGGCATCACAGTGGTATGCATTGCCATTTGATGGGGCATTCCCCTGTTTTACTGCAATGATTGCTTGATATATTCTTTTGAGTGTCCAAGCCTGGGGGATAATCACACATGCCACCAGTACCTTTCTACTCCATCCATTTTATTTGAAGCTTTATGTAGAGTGCATACTCTGGGCACCTTTGAAAAGCTAATGCTTAATGAGAAGTGGGATATTTTATATGATTGTTTGTTCTTGTATTCGAATGGCGCAGGGGATGTATCCCTGATGTCAAGAGACCTATAAAGAATATTACCTGTAAGGCTATCGAATGACCTCTACTGAAGGTAAATTGCTCACTAAATTAAACTTTTGATTGGAATGTATCCCCCTTTGATTTATCCTGCTCGAATATCAATATAATGAGCCTTTTGAAATTTATAAGATTTATCATAAAATGTGAAAGTATCTTTTTAACTTTTACAGGATACATCTGGAGAAATTAAAGAAATAAATCACCAATTTTGTGAAGATCCACTTATTGGCAATTTTGATGATAAAAAGGTGAGGGAATATACAATAGTAATTTTGCCATAGTTATTTAGTTATTTCCATTTGTTTTATTTCTGACTCTCATTATCAGCACATATCTAATTATATATTATAGTTGAATTAATTTTTATAATGTGAGATAAATTTATTTTTATATTAGGAGGATTGCAGTGATAGCTCAGCCAAAAAGATCAAATATGAGTTCATTGATTCATTTGATGAAAATCAACATGGATTGAGAGGACAAGCACAAGCATTTGGTAGTTCTTGTGAAATAGGCCAAATTGGCTCAGTCAAAGTGGTAATTTTATTGATTTTTTTCCTTTGCATTTCATTTGTTTCCACGGTATCAATTGTAGCTATATTGTATTCCTCACTAAATTGGAGTATTAAATATGATTTAAGCTTGTGAAATTTCTAAAGAAAAATCTCACATTTCTTTATAAATTATATACAAAAAGTTTCCTAAATAAAGGAGTGGTGAAAATATGTGGCTGGTACACTCTTAAGTTGTCATTGATGGTAAGTAGTCTTTGGGGCCACAGTAAGACTCTTTGATGCCATGGCTGTCAGACTTTTGCCTGCTTTATGTATTCTATTTTTGTTAAATGTCTTCAGAAACTTTTATCAAACAAGATTGAAGAGAAAACATTAAAAATGTATGGAAAGTTCATTTCTAGTTTTTTTCCACTAGTAGGGCCTGGTGGGCAAGCATGAATCTGAGGGGCCTGGGTAGCTTTTTGGTCCTTCTCTTTCCACCATTTTATATAAATAAAAATATTTATTGGGTATTTAAATAGAATTGACTTTGTTTTTAACTTTAGGAGCAATTTTATGAGATTGTAATGAAAGAGGAGATTAAAGAAGAACCCCTGGAAGATGAAATTCCTCTCCTTGATGGAGAGAGACTCGATTCACAAGAGGAAAACATGAGCCCCGAATTCTCTAATGAAACGGCCCTACAAAACTCCCTTCAAGAAAAGGTAGTTTTCCCTACTTTAAAATTTAATAGCAAATTTATTTTTACAGATTTTAATGCAGTGAAAAGACTTAGTAATTTGGAGAAAAGTTTATATCACCTGTAAAACCTTGTGAGGAAATTCAACTAAATATTAAATAAAAAGCAACCCAAGTCCAGATATTGGGTTGTTGGCCTGAGACGCTGCTACCTATGTCAACAGTTTTATATTGCGAACTCTTCATGAAGACCTTGTCCAGTCATGGCGGTTAATCGGCATTTATGGTTTAGTTGACTATGGGTTATATAGAAAATGGGAAGAGTAAATTGTTCTATTCATTCTTCATGGATAAGATCTTAATGAAATCCATCTAAAGATCAGACTGACAATTGCGGATATGCAAAAAGGCAATTGGTGCTTTTCCTTGTAAGGAAGGAGGGATGGGATGTGCATTGATTGTACCCAAAACAGATTTGCAGGTTCTGAGGCAGAGGAAAGAGTGGATATTTTTCAGGGTTGGAAAAAACCCTGGGTTTTAAAAAAAAAATCCACTTGGGATTTTGGAGTTTTAGGGTTTTCTTGGGTATTTTTTGGTTTTATGTATTAAAGTTCATAAATAGGCAATAAATCACAAGAAAACCAATCACAAACACTGAACCCCCAAAAATACTCTTTTAATTTAATTCCCCATAAGGAGTGTGGTGATTTGCCTTCCTGGCCGCCGTGCTGATGGGACTCAGCACCCCGTCCGGCCTCTTTCAAACAGCCTGTATTTCTCCCCTACAACCTCTCCCACAACTTTCTCTGGTTAGCCTCTATTTTCTCAGGGTAGATGCTGACCTTCTTCTCAGCCAACTATCCTGGGGAGGGCACAATGTTCCTAACCCCTGACTCCGGTTCGGAATGGTGGGTTTTAACAACCTGCTTCATCCCGACCCATACCTTCCTCACATCCCCTTTCCTTTTCACTTTACCATCTATTTTTTTTTTTTACGCCGTGCCCAAGCTGGAGCCGCCATGCTGAAGGGCTGCCAAGCAGGAGGAGTGGCCTTAAACGGTGGCACCTGGCTTTGCCAGCCCCTTGCACACCCCTTGCAAAGTGGGCTACTGTGAGGGGTGATGAGCATTTGCTTCCTGTAAGAAAAAGAGGGTTGCCACATACAATGATGAGAAAACTAATAATCTCCCCTCAATTTTTTCCTACTATCCATCATCAGAGCCTCCCTCGAGTAGCTTCACAGAAAAAATGGAGGTTCGCCCTCCCCCCCCCCCCCCCGTGCTCTCGCAGGGGACCCTCCAAATCTCTCTAACCGGAGAGGAGGCTTACTCCTCTCCTTCGCCTATGGGTGTATGGGACTCCCCCTTACCCCCTTTTCTGGAGGTGAGGGGGGAGGCAGATTTGCAACTCCTCAGCCAAAAATTCTCGCCGCCCTGACAAGGTCCGCTCGGTGGTTCAAGGAGAGGAGAGTATTTTCTATTTTTAATTTACACACAAAAAAATAATGGTGATCAACCACAACCCCAGAAAACAAAAATGTAAATTTACCCAATTACCAAAATATTTACTATTTTTAACCACAACTGAAAGATATTTATATATATATATATAGTTGGCCTTACAAATTTACCTTGGCCACACACACGCAAACAAGGAAATCTTTAGGGCTTCACAACCAGATTGCCCAGTGCCACCATGTGAGTCTGTCCAAATTTCTTCAGATCTGGGAGCGCTATTACCGGTATGGGGGGGGGAGGGGAAAAAGGAGGCGGGCGCGCTTTTTTGAGGGAAGAGAGGTTCCTTTTTCTTAAGAGACTGGGAGTCCAGCTCCAGCCAAGGCGAATGATTCGCACTCAAGGACGGGAAAGTGGTGGTTCCAGTCAAAGCGGAAAGTGGGAGGGCTCAGTCTCCAATCGATGTGTCCCTTTACTGCCACACGAGAGGCAAGATTGGCTTCAGCCATCTCCGAAAGCCAGATGTCGGCGACAATCGGTACCACAGAACTATCTTTCGTCTAGGCGGCTCTTTCTTCTTCAGTCACAACTAATAACTTCCAAACTATTTCTAAAGAAAAGTATTAGCTGAAAGAATCTGCCTAAAAAGAAAACAGGAGATGAATAGGGGAGCACGATATTGATTCATCGACTCCCCCCATACAAAACAAAGACGGTGATCACACGATCCACACACACACATTCTGCAAAAGAAGAAAAAGATTAGACATAGGGGAGGGGAGGCAGACAACCAAACTACTACATCGCCTTCAGGCACCGAATTCTTTCCAGCGACAGTCCCCCCTTTACTTTCCAAGCGGACTGCCAAGAAAGCCAGCATGCAGCCCATAGCCTACCGCTCCCTATTGAAGCGACTCGGCCTGGCAAACCCCCTCAAGGGGCAGAGGGAAGCCAGGCCCCTTCGGTCACTTCCCTTAAAAGACCTGCTGGCTAGAATATTAAACCTAGCGGCGGTCAAGGCCTGTGCCTCCCCAAACTCGACTTATGACACTGCTGCCAATAGTACCTGTGATGTCCTGGGGGGATGGCCAACTGGAGGCCCCACCGGAGATAGACACGGTCTTTGAGGCAACCCAGCCTCAGACGGTAGGGCCTTCCGAGGCAAGGGAGCAAATCCGCGCTCGGCGACAAGCACCAAACTCGGAGTCCGCCTCTATGCAAGGTCCTGCTCTAACGGCTAAGGTTTCCAAGTCAGTAAAAGGAGGTGAGGGATCTCCTTCTCTGAACGGTGCCCCTACGACTGCCAAGACCTTCTCCATCTCGGAGAAGGACCTTGCTGAGGCCGGTCCATCTGGCCTGGGGGCTCCTGCCGGCGAAGAGGAGAAGAGGGTTCATTCTCTTCCATCCTCTCCTAAAAAGAAAAAAAAAGACTCGGGGCTCCTCTCCATCCACGATGGCTGCGGGGACGGATGGGTCTGCTGCCATTTTGGTAAGCCACCAAGCCAAGATAGGCACATCCGGCCGCTCCGCCCCTCCGGGTGCAGAGCCCCTGACTATGACCAAAAGTACGCAGGGTGGAGCCTCAATAACATCGGCGCCCCTCATTCAGAGATTATCCGGCGTTTTTGAGCCAGCTGGCTCCAAACGCCTCGTTATTCGCTCTATTGATTGCACTATGTTGGCTAAGGGCAACATGATCCATCAGAGGAGAGCTTTAGCTAGTGTGATTGGTAGAGAGCCGAAGGTGACCCGTTTCTCGGACGGGAGCCTTTTGGCGAATGCGTCGAATCCCTCCCAGGCGACCATGATTAGTGCCTTTCGGACACTTGATGGCACGCCTGTGAGTGTGACGCCGCACTCTACCATGAACTTTGTGAAAAGAGTAGTTTATGCAAGGAAACTTATGACTACTCCATAGAGGACATGACGTTATAGCTGGCCGACCATGAGTCGGTGCATGCCGGTTGCTACCGCTACCGTGTGAAAACATTCGCGCCACTCCCCCCCGTAAGGGGCGCGGCGATTTGCCATCCTGGCCGCCGTGCTGACGGGATCCAGCGCTCCGTCTGGCCCCTGCTTAGCCTCTCTTCCTTCCTTCAAAACACTTTTTTCCTCTCTTTTCATACAACCTCTCCCACAACTTTCTCTGGTAAGCTTCTAATTTCACAGGGTACATGCTGACCTTCTTCTCGGCCAACCGTCATGGATCCGGGCTTAGGGGGGTGTGGACAATGTTCCCTATCCCTGAGCTCCGGTCTGGGGTGTTTGGTTTTTAACAACCTACTTCATCCCCACCCATACCTTCCTCACATCCCTTTTCCTCTCGTCTTCAAAATCTATCTTTTTTACACCGTGTCTGAGGGGGAGCGCCATGCCGATGGACTGCCAGGCCACCAGGCGGGAGGAGTGGTCCCAAATGGCGGCGCCTGGCTCTGCCAGGCCTGTAAGCACCTCTTGCAGTGCGGGCAACTGCAAAAGGTGATGAGCTATTGCGTCCCGTGTAAAAAATAGGGTCACTATGCCCAATGATGAAGATAAAAAAAAACCCAACCCCCCAACTTCCCCTGAAACAGCGACGGAGCCGCCCTTGGGCAGCTCCAGCAAAAAAATGGAGGTCCCCTCCCCCTGTGCTTGTGCAGGGGACCCTCCATATTTCTCTAACCGAAGAGGAGGCTTACTCCTCACCTTCGCCTACGGGTGCAGGGGACTCCCCCTCACCCGCTTCTCTGGAGGTGCTTTGGGCACCTCCCTTTTTCCAGCGGCAGTCTCCTCTTTTCTTTCCAAGGGGACTGCCAAGAAAGCCAGCAGGCAGCCTTTAGCCAGCCGCTCCCCATCGAAGCGGCTCGGTAGGGCAAACCCCCTTAGGGGGGAGAGGGAAGCCAGGCCCCTTTGGTCGCTTCCCTCAAAAGACCTGCTGGCAAGAATATTAAACCTTGCCCGGGTTCAAGGCCTGTGCCTCCCTAAAAAAGACTCATGACGCTGCCAAGGGGACCTGCGATGTCCTCTGGGAGGGGATGGCCAACTGGAGGCCCCTCCTGTGATAGACATGGTCCTTGAGGAAAACCAGCCTCAGACGGTAGGGCCTTCCATGGGGGGGAATCCGGGCTCGGCGCCAAGCACCGAACCCGAATCCGCCCCTATGCATGGTCCTCCTTAAACGGCTGGGGATTCTCAGGCAGTACAAGGAGGGGAGGGATCTCCTCTCGGTGATGCCCCTGCGACCACCAGGCCCTTCTCAATTTCGGAGAAGGACCTGGCTGAGGCCGGTACATCTGGCCTAGGGGCTTCTACCGGCGGGGGTGAGAAGCGGGTTCATTCCCCGCCCTCCTCTCCAAAAAAGAAAAAGACCAAGACCAAAAAGACAAAGAAGACTCGGGGCTCCTCTCCATCCGCGGGGGCTGCGGGGACGGATGGGTCTGCTGCCACTCTGGCAAGCGACCAAGCCCAGATCGGCACATCTGGCCCCTCTGCCCCCCCGGTTGCGGAGCCCCTGACTAAGACCAAAAGTGCACATGGCGGAGCCTCGATGACATCGGGGCCCCTGATTCAGAGGTTACCTGGCGTTTTCGAGCCCGCTGGCTTCTAACGCTTCCTCGTTATTCGCTCCACTGATGGCACCATGTTGTCTAAGGGCAACATGATCCAGCAGAGGAGAGGATTAGCTAGTGCAATTGGTAGACAGCCGAAGGTGACCCGTTTCTCGGACGGGAGCCTTTTGGCGAATCCCGCCGAGGCGGCCAAGATAAGTGCTCTTCGAAAACTTCATGGCACCCCGGTGAGTGTGACGCCGCACTCTACCATGAACTTTGTGAAAGGAGTAGTTTATGTGAGGGAACTCGTTGACTACTCCATTGAGGATATCACCCTAGAGCTGGCTGACCATGGGGCCGTCAAGGTCGAACGTTTGATAAGAAAACACGGAGGTGTCTCGAGACCCACCCCTACACTCTTCGTCACGTTCGACTGTGACAAGCTCCCTGAGTCGGTTGGTGACGGTTGGTATCGCTACCACGTGAAGGCATTCGTGCCACTGCCGCGGCGGTGCTATTAGTGTCACCGCTTCTGCCATACGAATCGCTCATGTAGACGTGCAAAGTCGGGGTCACCCGAAGTCTGTGTAAATTGCTCCAAGGTCGCACACGATAAGTCCAAATCGTGTGTGGCCAAGTGTGTCAATTACGGAGAGCCGCACCCTGCTTCTTCGAAGGAATGTGGTGTATATCTCCTTGAGAAAGAAATCCTGGCCGTTCAGGTCCAAGATCGACTCTCATTCCGCGAGGCTAAGGACTTGGTCCTGGCGCGCCCGGCTCTGCCTTGGACGTCATATGCCTCAATAGTTAGAAAGGCACCCTCTGCTTCTGGCCCATCCAGGTCAACAAGCACGGTTGTTTCCGCGCCCATCGGAGCCCTTCTGCGGGCTCTACCCAACCCGGGTGCTTTCCTGGTAAAGCTGGCGGCAAAAAGGGTTCATACCCAGCCCCGGCTAAAACCAGGGCTCCCCCCTCTCCCCCCAGCGTGACCGTTTTCCGTAAGGCGAAACGACCACGTGCCTCTACCGAGTCATTAGACTCAGAGGGGGCAACACCCCTGAAGATGGTCGCTAGGCCATCTTCCGGGCTTCCTAAAGCTGTCCCCCGAAAGGAGGACAGCAACAAAGGAGCTTCGGCTCCTTCGCCCACGCCTTGAGGTGTGGCGGGTGACTCGGAGACGGTGGTTCCTCGAAAAGAGTGCCCCCCCCGCCTCCGAAGCCGCAACGCCCGCCTAAAGTTTCGAGGCGGAGGGAGGAAAAGACTCGCATGGCGAGCCCAACCTCCCCCAATAAGTCCTCGAAGGCGACAGCGCTTTGTCCGGCCAACAGCGCCCGGGGTTCTGCCCCCGGGAAGCGTACAGCCATTCCCGTGAGGGTCTTCAGTTTGAGGAGGGCCCCCGCGTCTCGCCCGAGCTAGGCTTGGAGGGCATATTCCTTCAATGGAATTGCCGTGGACTCCGGGCCAACTGGGAGGAGCTGCGGAGGCTCGTCTCGTCCCGTTCCCCGTTAGCTATCTTTTTTGCAGCAGACCATGCTAGGCGCGTGCCCCCTGCCTGCCCTCCGGGGTATAAGAGTCTTGCGACCCCACCACCGCGGGATGGTCGGGCTGGGGGACGTGCGGTTTACACCCGGCAGGATGTCTCCGTTCTTCCTTTCTCTTTAGATAACCCCTTCCAGGCAGTGGCTGTGCAGGTGCACCTGGATAGGAGGTATACTATCATTTCTGCGTACATTCCACCGTCAGCTGACTTCGACGCGGGGGACTTCCGCCGCGTCGTGGCGCAGTTGCCGAGGCCCTATCTCTTACTTGGAGATCTGAACGGCAGGCATCCTCTCTGGGGAGATTACTCCATCTGTTCGAAGAGCTTGAGATGGGTGTCCTAAACGTAGATGAGTTTACTCATCACTGTCCGAGAACCGCTTCATTTTCTTGCCTTGACCTATCTTTGTGCTCTTCGGATGCACAGCCTGATTTTGATTGGGGGGTGGTCGATGACCTCCATGGTAGTGATCACTTTCCCATTCAAATATAATTTTCAGGGCAACTGCCGCCTGAGAGACCACCTCGGTGGTGCTTGGCGCGGGCGCGGTGGCCTGCATTTCAGGAAATGACTGAATTCTCTATCTCAGTCGAGGAATTTAGGTCGGTAGATGAGGCCGTAGAGTTCTTCTCCGGCAACCTCATCGCCGTGTGCCTGACTACTATTCCTAGGACGTCTGGCCGTTTTGCCCGCCGACCACTCCCATGGTGGTCAGCCGAGTGTGAGACGGCCCTCAAACAGAAGCGTTATTCCTACATGCGCTATATGCCCGAACGATTTCACTGTCGCTGAATTTCGTCGGGCTAGGGCTAGGTTCCGGTATATTTCGAAGCACGCCCGCCGCTCTTCTTGGTGGGCATACGTGTCTTCACTTAACGGGAAATCCCCCTTTAGCTGAGGTGTGGAAGCGAGTCAAATGGATTCGGGGCAAGTTCTCGCACGACCCCCCTCCCGTTCTCCAGGAGAATGGGACCGCAATCTCGGACCCCGCGTCCGTGGCGGAATCCTTAGCGACCGCTTTTTCCGCATTCTCTAGCCGTGATGCTGCTCCGCCAGCATTGAATGCACGTCGTGATGTCGCGGAAGGCCGCCCGCTGGACTTTACCTCCAGAGGCGGAGAACCCTTCAACGACAAGTTTACTGTGAGTGAGTTGCGTTCCGCTCTCGCTTCGTGCGCGGACACTGCTTATGGTCCGGACGATGTCCCGTACGCCATGCTTTGACACCTGGGTGAGTGAGGCATGGCCTTTCTGTTAGATTTGTTCAACAGGATCTTGAGGAAGGTCTTCTCCCAGACTCCTGGCGAATCGCTACCTGGCTTGCCTTTCGCAAACCAGGGAGAGATCACTCTACTCCGACCGGTTTCCGCCCAATCTCTCTAACATCTTGCGTGTGCAAGTTGATGGAGAAATTCGTAAATGTTAGATTAGCCTTTTTCCTGGACAGCGGAGGCTATCTTTCTTCCGCACAGTGCGGCTTCCGCAAGTTCCACTCCACGTCAGATGCTCTGCTCCGACCGGAAAATGCTGTCTGCGAGGCTTTCCTTCGTATACAGCACTACGCCACGGTCTTTTTCGATCTGGAGAAGGCCTATGATACCGCATGGCGATACGGTATCATGGAAACTCTCCACACGATGGGGGCGAGGGAACGCCTTCCAATGTTTATATCTGAATTTTTGCGAGATCGACGATTCCGCGTACGGGTGGGGGAAGCCCTCTCCGGCCCAAAGGAGCAGGAAGAGGGGGTCCTGCAGGGAAATGTCCTCAGTGTCACACTCTTTGCCCTGAGCATCAACGGTATCACCTCGGTGCTGCCGGAAGATGTTCTCGCTACGCTCTACGTGGACGACCTTTGGATCTGTTTTGGCGCGGCCCAGATGCCAACTTTGGAGCGTCGACTCCAACAGGCATTGAGCCGCGTCTCTCGCTATGCCGAAGCGCACAGGTTTCAGTTTTCTTTGGCCAAGACTAAGGTGGTGCACTTCTGCCGCCATCCACGGCTTCACCCCGCCCAGATTTGTTTTTTAATGGGGTGCGCCAGGATGTGGTTGAGTCGCACCGTTTCCTTGGTCTTGTATTCGACCGACGCCTCACCTGGGAGGCTCATATTCGCAGCCTTAGGGTCTCTTGTACCCGCGCCATGGGCATTCTCCGTTCCGTGACGTTCAGCGTTTGGGGCGCTGATAGGGCTAATGCTTTACTTTTTTATCGATCCTTTGTTCGCTCGAAGCTCGACTACGGATGCGAGTTTTATTCATCCGTAGCTGAGCGTTTATTGCGGAAGGTGGATTCGATCCACCACACCGGCCTTCGCCTTGCGACTGGTGCCTTCCGCACTTCCCCCATTGAGAGCCTGTTGGTCGATGCTGGGAAGATGTCACTCGCTCTGCGCCGCGTGCAGTGCATCACTCGCCTATACGCGCGAGCCCGGCGCCTCCCTCAGTCGCCAACAGCTCTCACTGCATCCGCAGCTGATCTCGATGGTGCCTATGCCGCCGAGAGACGCCAGTCATACCCTAAACCCTAGGGCCAGGAAACTCCTTCGAGAGGTAGATATAGTTCTCGGCCCAGAGGCGCCCCTGGTTCTGCCCAGGACGCCACCCTGGAGGGTACAACATTTGGCTATTTGTCGCCACGCTTCTGCTCCCAAAGCTTATACTGCCTCGGGAGTATTGCGTTCGACCTTTTTGGACCACATATCGTGTCACGCTGGAACCGTGCCAGTGTATACGGATGGCTCCAAGTCCCAAGAGGGGGTCGGCTTCCACGCCGTATCCCCTCTGTTTGAAGTCAGCGGGGCTCTACCAGGCGCTCTGTCTGTCTTCACGGCAGAGCTGGTGGCAATACACCACTCGATACGGGAGATTACGCGTGGTGCCCGGTTCGGAGACCGGATTGTGATCTATAGCGACTCACAAAGCACCCTGAGTGTTCTCGGGGCATTGAAATCTCCGCATCCCCTGGTTCGCGATATCCGTGACGCCACGGTTTTGGCGAGCCGGGTGGATGTCGAGATTATCTTCTGCTGGGTTCCTGGACATGTAGGAATTGCGGGAATGAGTGCGCCAAAGAGTCCGCGAGGACTCTGCGATCGCACCAGCGTTTCGCTCTTCCTCACACCGACTACATGGCAGGAATACGGGCAGCTCTTCGGACTGCTTGGCAAAGAAGATGGGAAACGGTCGAAGGGAACTTAAAGTTGCGTGCTATTGCGCCGCGACTGTTCCCATGGACCTATCCCCCAATGCCGCGGCGGATTCAGGTTGCTTTCTGTCTTCTCCGAATCGGACACACTCGTGTGACGCATCGCTATTTGATGGAGCGCTTGCCTGCGCCCTATTGCAACGACTGCGTCGTCCCCCAGACTGTTCGGCACATTCTTGTCGAATGTCCTAGTCTGGGTGATCTTCGCGCACGATACCTGTCCCGGTAACGAGATGGGCGGGGTCGCTACCTCCTGTCCTTTGTACTCGGGATAGATTCGTGCACATTGACTTCTGGACTTGTTGACTTTTGGGGGGAGGCTGGGCTTCTCCCCTTTATTTAAGGTTGTTTTTTTTATTGTTTTGTTTGTAGGTTGCACTCTCCTGCACCGGGGTGAGGGGGACCTCACCACGCTGCGGAGATTGTTTCCTGATTGTTAAGTTTTTCCAATTTATATCATTGTTAAGTTTTCATATTTTTACTTTAAATTAGCCTAGTTCTAGGCTGTCGTGTTTTTCGGCGACTTATGCCCAAGTGGGTAGTTGCCAGATGAGCTCTATAAAATTTAAAAAAAAACAAAAAAAACGCAGCCTTAGGGTCTCCTGTACCCGCGCCATGGACATTCTCCGTTCCGTAACGTTCAGCGCTTGGGGCGCTGATAGGGCTACTGTCCTACTTTTTTATCGATCCTTTGTTCGTTCGAAGCTCGAGTTTTATGCATCCGCAGCCGAGCGTTTATTGCGGAAGGTGGACTCGATGCACCACACCGGTCTTCGCCTAGCGACCGATGCCTTCCGCACTTCCCCCATTGAAATCAAACTAGTCGATGCTGGGGAGATGCCACTCGCTCTACGCCGCGTACAATGCATCACTCGCCTGTACGCTCGAGCCCGGCGCTTCTCTCAGTCGCCAAACACTCTCACTGCATCTGCAGCTGATGTCGACGGTGCCTATGCCGCCGAGAGACGCATATCATACCCTAAGACTTTTGGGTTTAGGGGCTAGGTATCTCTTTCGAGAGTTAGCTATAGCTCTCGGTCCGGTGTCGTCCTTGGTTTTGCCCAGGACGCCACCCTGGAGGGTACCACATTTGGCTATTTGTCACTACGCCTCTGTTCCCAAAGCTTGTACAGGGCCGGGAGTATTGCGTTCGACCATTTTGGAGCAAACCTCATGTCACGCTAGAATCTTGCGAGTGTATCCGGATGGATCCAATTCCAAGAGGGGGGTCGGCTCTACGCCGTTTCCCCTCTATTTGAAGTCAGCGGGGCTCTGCCAGGGGCTGCGTCTGTCTTCACGGCCGCGCTGGTGGCAATACATTACTCGGTACGGGAGATTACGTGACGTGCCTGGTTCGGAGACCGGATTGTGATCTATAGCGACTCACAAAGCGCCCTGAGTGCTCTTGGGGCATTAGAATCTCCGCATCCCCTGGTTTGCGATTTCCGTGAAACCACGGTTTTGGCGAGCCGGGCGGATGTCGAAATTATCTTCTGCTAGGTTCCTGGACATGTAGGAATTGCGGGGAATGAGGGCGCCAAAGAGTCCGCGAGGACTCTGCAACCGGACCAGCGTTTCGCTCTTCCTCATACCGACTACGTGGCAGGAATACGATCAGCTCTTCGGGCTGCTTGACAAAGGAGATGGGAGACGGTCGAAGGGGACTTAATGTTGCGTGCCATTGCGCCGCGACTGTTCCCATGGACCTACCCTCCAATGCCGCGAAGGTTTCAGGTTGCTTTCTGTCGTCTTCGAATCGGGCACTCTCGCGGGGCGCACCGTCATTTGATGGAGCGCTCGCCAGCGCCCTACTGTGAAGAGTGCGTTGTCCCCCAGACTTTTCGGCACATTCTTGTTGAATGTCCCAGTCTGGGCGATCTTTGCGCACGTTACCTGTCCCAGTACCCTGATGGGCGGGATTGCTACCGCCTGTCTCTTGTACCCGGGATGAGTGCGTGCACATTCACTGGTGGACTTGTTGACTTTTGGGGGGAGGTTGGCCTTCTCCCTTTCATTTAACTAGGTTTGTTTTTTGTTATTGTTGTTTTCTTTGTAGGTCGCACGCTCCTGCGCTAGGGGAGGGGGACCTCCGCCCGATGCCGGAGCTTGCTTCCTTTTTATCGTGTTTTTGTTTTCATATTCTTATTTTAAAGTAGCCTAGAGCTATGTTGTGGGATTGCGGCGACTTATGCCCAAGTGGGCAGTCGCCAGATAGCCTAAAAATAAACTTTTTGTAATACATTTAATTTTCAATTGAAATTTTTCGATTTTTTCCTAAATGCTTCATGATTCAGTGTTTGGGGATCATTTTAAAACAAAAAATTCTTTGTAGAAAATATTCCTTCGCATGTAGAGTTGTGCCGATTTCGAATCAACTACCAAAATCTGCAGTAATTGCTAATAATGTTCAAATTTTTAAAGATTACTGGAAATTGTAAACCTGACTTTTTTTTTGTAGGGGGCGCGCTTGAACCTTTGTCCGTCCTGGATATTATGTATAAATTAAATGTGTATATCATGTCTCTACCTTTATGCCACGTAAGAGTTTTCCGAACTTTTCCGAAATAAATGTTTTGTTTTACTGCCAACGCAACTCGTTCTAAGATAATTTAAACATTTTAACCAAAATAGATTTTTACTCTACATTAATCAATTCAAACAAAATTAATATATACACGTACAAAAATACAACTAAAAAAATGGTCCATAAGTCCTTTTAACGACACTCGGTTTCAGGTGGATTTAAGGGATAGCAATTTACTTTAAAACAACTTCGATCTTTAAGATATACAAATAATCTACTTTAAACGCACGGCGACATGAAAATAGGATTGATTACTTACATAAGGTAGTAGGGTTTAACCAGAGAATCCAAACGAAATACCTTCACTCGATTCTCGTCCAGGGAGGAGCCATGAGTGTAGTTTATTGACTTCTCAATAGATAGCGTTACTTCGAAATAGCGTTGCACGAGTGACGTCACGCTGAATTTTGAGGTGACGGAATAGAAAGAATCAAAACAAAACGCCAATGAGGCGGTAATGCGTCTGGCGTTTATGACCTTAAAATGGTTTTCTCAGACAAAGGTTGCATATGATTGTATGCTTTTCTAGCGATTTGGTTTCGCTTATCGAACTTCTCTTTTCGGTGAGAAATCTATCTAGTTTCCTGTGTCAAACTCAAATAGGGTAAGATCACTTGACGATCTTTGGTAATCGAACTGTGCCGATTATTCTTGGTGCAATCTGTTATTGCCCAAGAAAATGAAAGTCCTTCTTAACTTGCTGGAGGACTTCTCTCCCGGCAAGTTCTTCTCGATGTCGTGACGAAAAGGAAGTCTTCTTTTTCTCATGCCGAACAGTTCTATAATCTAATTACTCACGCGGGATAATGGGAGGTGGAGGGGAATTGCAAGGTGAGACCCGAGGGTGGTCTGCCTTTTGGGCGTCTGTTATTTATCTTCCTCAACATTTTGAAATTAGGGAAACGGGATCTCATATTGATTCGACAGAAGTGTGTATCAATTCGGCCGTGCTTTGGCGTCGTGGCGCTCTGGGGAGAGCGTAATACGAGATCGACGGTGTGAATTTATGACTTGCTTGTTTATAAATGCCCCTCGGATGGTTGGCATTTTGAGCAGAGGTCAGGAATAACTGTCTCCAAAATTTCCCATTTTTTCCATTCTTGAATGTTACCGGAGACCAGGTAGAGGGGCTCAGAGAAACCCAGGTGGGCTTTGTTTTTCTTTCATTATTTCTCCTCGCAATGAGGAAGACCTCGATATGTATATACACTCGCAATTTCTTAACTGCCTCGGTTAACTCGTATATCTCTACACAGCCAACTCTCTTTCAATTGTCAAATACGCTGTTGCCGCTCAAATTGGGTTAGTGGAACATAAGATGATAGAGGAGTTGTTCAAATGGTTTCTTGGCTGCCGTGTAAATCCAGCCCAAATGGCAACTCAGGGAAGGAGTATTCAGAAAGGAAATAGGAAAGAGAGGAGTAGAAGAGTGAATAGGAAAAAAAGACTTGAATGGGTTCGATGTTCAAGGTTATGCAAAACTGAAGAAATCAGGGAGCAAAGGGCAGACTTAAGAAGAGGGAACGAAAAGGCTTAAGAATTTGAGTAATTTGGTTACTAATAAACAACAAGGTTTTAAGAGTAGATTTATTTAAGAACAAACTAGTTACCCAAAAATTATTTACAATTGGAGGAACGCCATAGAGATTTATCTGCTTTACAAAAATAGACCCAAGATTCGAACCTAAAGAATGAAACTATTTAATTAGATATGAGCATAACAGAACTCTTTGAAAGAAAAAAATTAATAATGAAATGATTACAAAAGGAATATAAATTTAGTAATATAAAAATGTAAATATAAAGCTACACTCTATATAATAAACTTAATTTGGTTTAGGATCTAATTTACAACTAAGAAATCTTTATGAGAAGATGAGAAGGTGAGGAAACCTCCATTCTGCAAGGAAACTTTTTGGCTAACTGAATATATAATTTCTTAACAGGTATATATATTATATATATATATATATATATATATATATATATATATATATATATATATATATATATATATATATATATATATTATATATATATATATAAGCAATGACAGAACTCCTAAAATACCTGAAAATATGAACTTATTGAAGTAAAGCACTGCAACATAACTTGTCTATCTAAAAGAATATGTTGAAATCAAAAGAAAAGGAGAATAATAAGCTCACCGGACAAAAACTTAGTCACCTAGGGAGAAACACACATAATTTAACATCTGAAGCGTGCAGCAACCTTAGGTAGCCGAGAGGCGTAGCTTAGTTTACCTCTAAACGTTAGTTAGGCTTTATTTGTGTTGCGGACGGCGTGAAGATCTGTAGATAGCAAATCAGCTCTACTTAAAATGGTCCGGAAAAGCGAAGTCATGGAATGTAAAAAAGATGTAATTAAATTTGGCCCCGCCAAAGGTCATCATGTGAAGGAGGTGGCGGAATTTGGCAGTGTTTCAACGAGTAAGGTCATCCGGATTTACAAGCAATGACAGAACTCCCAAAATACGCAATACTCTCGCCTGAATTGCGGACGGAAGAAGGTGTTGACAGACAGGGACCGTCGTAGAATCTCCAGGCTTTATAATTGCAAATCGATTTACTTCGAGGTCGGAATTGCTACAAAACGTCAATTCTGTTCCTTCACCACCCATTTCAGAAAGAACATTACACAGGGAATTCTATGGCATGGAGCAAAGTCGCGTGCAAGAGGCCCTTACTATGTTCACAAGTGACTAATTCTTTGTCCGGCGAGCTTATATTACAACGCACACTATGCCATGCTTAAAACCTTTGAAACATGCAATTATTCATTTACTTTTATCCCCATCCACAACCTGATCTTGGATCAAACATCCACCCATCGATTGACCACTCACGTTCAAATATACTTCAAGCATTCTCACATTTGGTCCATGTGCCAGATACAAAAGTCTGACATCTCTTTCAACTTCTCAAACGCTGCAGTCATCGAGTCATTCTCCTTAATCACCGTAGTCTTCTTTTTCCCAGTCCATACACTCAAGGGTTTTATCACATATGAAACCTGTTCACCCCCACCCTCACCTTCGTCAAATACCGTTTCTCTCCTTTTACAGTCTATCAATTTCATGCCAAGCCCAAGGTGCAGCCGCCTGGCCATAGAACAGGAGGTGTGGTCCTAAATGGCGGCAGTCGGCTTTTGCCGGCCTCCCCCGTAAGGGGCGCGGCGATTTGCCATCCTAGCCACCGTGCTGACGGTACTCAGCACCCCGTCCGACCCCAGTAAAGCCTCTTCTTCTTCCTTCAAAACACTTGTTTCCTCGCATTTCATACAACCTCTCCCACAACTTTCTCTGATCAGCCTCTAATTTCACAGGGTAGATGCTGACCTTCCTCTCAGCTAACCGTCCAACATCGGGGCTGAAGGGGGAGGGGACAATGTTGCCTAACCCCTGAGCTCTGGTCTGTGGTGGCTGGTTTTTAACAACCTGCTTCATCCCCACCCATACCTTCCTCACATCACTTTTCCTCTCCTCTTCACATTCTATCAATTTTACGCCGTGTTCAAGGTGGAGCCGCCATGCCGATGAACTGCCAGGCCACCAGGCGGGAGGGGTGGTCCCAAATGGCGGCGCCTGGCTCTGCCAGGCCTGTAAGCACCTCATGCAGTGCGGGCAACTGCAAGAGGTGATGAGCTATTGCGTCCCGTAGCACAAATAGGGTCACCATGCCCAATGATGAAAAAAAACAAAAAAACAACCCCCAACTTTCCCAAGAACATCAACGGAGCTGCCCTCGGGCAGCTCCACCGAAAAAATGGAGGTCCCCCCCTCCCTTGTGCTTGCGCAGGGGACCCTCCATACTTGTTTAACCGGAGAGGAGGCTTACTCCTCTCCTACGCCTACGGGTGTAGGGGACTCCCCCTCACCCTTTTTCTCTGGAGGTGCTTTCGGGCACCTCCCTATTTCAAGCCGCAGTCCCTCCTTTGCTTTCTAAGGGGACTGCCAAGAAAGCCAGCAGGCAGCCCATTGCCGACCGCCCCTCGTGTAAGAGGCTCGGTAGCTTCCCTCAAAAGACCTGCTGGCAAGAATATTAAACCTTGCCGGGGTGAAGGCCTGTGCCTCCCCACAAAAGACTCATGACGCTGCCAAGGGAACCTGCGATGTCCTGGGAGGGGATGGACAACTGGAGGCCCCTCCTGTGATAGACATGGTCCTTGAGTAAAACCAGCCTCAGACGGTAGGGCCTTCCATGGGGAGAAATCCGGGCTCGGCGCCAAGCACCGAATCCGCCCCTAAACAGGGCCTCCTCAAACGGCTGGGGATTCTCAGGCAGTACAAGGAGGGGAGGGATCTCCTCCGGATGATGCCCCTGCGACCACCAGGCCCTTCTCAATTTCGGAGAAGGACCTGGCTGAGGCCGGTACATCTGGCCTAGGGGCTTCTACCGGCGGGGGTGAGAAGCGGGTTCATTCCCCGCCCTCCTCTCCAAAAAGGAAAAAGACCAAGACCAAAAAGACAAAGAAGACTCGGGGCTCCTCTCCATCCGCGGGGGCTGCGGGGACGGATGGGTCTGCTGCCACTCTGGCAAGCGACCAAGCCCAGATCGGCACATCCGGCCCCTCTGCCCCCCCGGTTGCGGAGCCCCTGACTAAGACCAAAAGTGCATAGGGCGGAGCCTCGATGACATTGGGGCCCCTGATTCAGAGGTTACCTGGCGTTCTCGAGCCCGCTGGCTTCAAACGCTTCCTCGTTATTCGCTCCACTGATGGCACCATGTTGTCCAAGGGCAACATGATCCATAAGAGGAGAGGATTAGCTAGTGCAATTGGTAGAGATCCGAAGGTGACCCGTTTCTCGGACGGGAGCCTTCTGGCGAATGCGGCGAATCCCGCTGAGGCGGCCAAGATAAGTGCTCTTCAGACACTTCATGGCACCCCGGTGAGTGTGACGCCGCACTCTACCATGAGCTTTGTGAAAGGAGTAGTTTATGCGAGGAAACTCGTTGACTACTCCATTGAGGACATCAACCTAGAGCTGGCCGACCATGCGGGCGGTCAAGGTCGAACGTGTGATGAGAAAACAGGGAGGGGCCTCGAGACTCACCCCTACACTCTTCGTCACGTTCGACTGTGACAAGCTCCCGTAGTCGGTGCTTGCCGGTTGGTACCACTACCGCGTGAAGGCATTCGTGCTACTGCCGCGGCGGTGCTATTACTGTCACCGCTTCGGCCATACGAATCGCTCATGTAGACGTGCAAAGTCGGGGTCACCCGAAGTCTGTGTAAATTGCTCCAAGGTCGCACACGATAAGTCCAAATCGTGTGTGGCCAAGTGTGTCAATTGCGAATAGCCGCACCCTGCTTCTTCTAAGCAATGTGGTGCATATCTCCTTGAGAAAGAAATCCTGGCCGTTCAAGCCCAGGATCGACTCTCATTCCGCGAGGCTAAGGACTCTTTCCTGGCGCGCCCGGCTCTGCCTGAGATGTCATATGCCTCAATAGTGAGAAAGTCACCCTCTGCTCCTGGCCCATCCAGGCTAACGAGCACGGTTGTTTCCGCCTAAGGGTTCGATGCGGAGGGAGGAAAAGACTCGCAGGGCGAGCCCAACCTCCCCCAATAAGTCCTCGAAGGCAACAGCGCCTTCAGCGCTTTGTCCGGCCAACAGCGCCCGGGGTTCTGCCCCCGGGAAGCGTACGGCTATTCCCGTGAGGGTCTTCAGTTCGAGGAGAGCCCCCGCGTCTCCTCCGAGCTAGGCCTGGAGAGCATATTCCTTCAATGGAATTACCGTGGACTCCGGGCCAACTGGGAGGAGCTGCGGAGGCTCGTCTTGTCCCGTTCCCGGTTAGCTATCTTTTTGCAGGAGACCATGCTAAGCGCGTGCCCCGTGCCTGCCCTCATGAGGTATAAGGGTCTTGTGACCCCACCACCGCGGGATGGCTGGGCTGGGGGATGCGCGGTTTACACCCGGCATGATGTCTCCGTTCTTCCTTTCTCTTTAGATACCTCCTTTCAGGCAGTGGCTGTGCAGCTGCACCTGGATAGGAGGTATACTATCATTTCTGCGTACATTCCACCGTCAGCTGACTTCGACGCGGGGGACTTCCGCCGCGTCGTGGCACGGTTCCCGAGGCCCTATCTCATGCTTAGAGATCTGAACGGCAGGCATCCTCTCTGGGGAGATTACTCCATAAATCCGAGGGGACAAGTCCTTGCCGATCTGATCGAAGAGCTTGAGATGGATGTCCTAAACGTGGATGAGTTTACGCATCACTGTCCGAGAACCGCTTCATTTTCTTGCCTTGACCTATCTTTGTGCTCTTCGGATGCGCAGCCTGATTTTGATTGGGGGTGGTCGATGACCTCCATGGTAGTGCTCACTTTCCCATTCAAATATCATTTCCAGGGCAACTGGCGACTTAGAGACCACCTCGGTGGTGCTTGGCGCGGGCGCGGTGGCCTGCATTTCAGGAAATGACTGAATTCTCTATCTCAGTCGAGGAGTTTAGGTCGGTAGATGAGGCCGTTGAGTTCTCCGGCAACCTCATCGCCGTGGGCCTGACTACTATTCCTAGCAAGTCTGGCCGTTTTGCTCGCCGACCACTCCCATGATGGTCGGCCGAGTGTGAGACGGCCTTCAAACAGAAGCGTTATGCCTACATGCGCTATAAGCGCCGCCCGAACGATTTCACTGTCGCTTAATTTCATCGGGCTAGGGCTAGATTCCGGTATATTTCGAAGCACACCCGCTGCTGTTCTTGTTGGGCATACGAGTCTTCATTAACGAATGAACCCCTTTAGCTGAGGTGTGGAAGCGAGTCAAAAGGATTCGGGGCAAGTTCTCGCAGGACCCCCTTCCCGTTCTCCAGGAGAATGGGACCGCAATCTCGGACCCCGCGTCCGTGGCGGAATCCTTAGCGACCACTTTTTCCGCATTCTCTAGCTGTGATGCTGCTCCGCCATCATTGAATGCACGTCGTGATGTCGTGGAAGGCCGCCGGCTGGACTTTACCTCCAGAGGCGGAGAACCCTTCAACGACAAGTTTACTGTGAGTGAGTTGCGTTCCGCTCTCGCTTCGTGCGCGGACACCGCCCATGGTCCGGACGATGTCCCGTACGCCATGCTTCGACACCTGGGTGAGCGAGGCATGGCCTTTCTGTTAGATTTCTTCAACAGGATCTTGGTGGAAGGTCTTCTCCCAGACTCCTGGCGAATCGCTACTGTGCTCGCCTTTCGCAAACCGGGGAGAGATCACTCTACTCCGACCGGTTTCCGCCCAATCTCTCTAACCCTTTTGCGTGTCCAAGTTGATGGAGAAATTGGTAAATGTTAGATTAGCCTTTTTCCTACACAGCGGAGGCCATCTGTCTTCCGCACAGTGCGGCTTCCGCAAGTTCCACTCCACGTCGGATGCTCTGCTCTGCTCCGACTGGAAAATGCCATCTGCGAGGCTTTCCTTCGTAGACAACACTACGCCACGGTCTTTTTCGATCTGGAGAAGGCCTATGATACCGCATGGCGATACGGTATCATGGAGACTTTCCACACGATGGGGGCGAGGGGACGCCTCCCAATGTTTATATCTGAATTTTGGCGAGATCGTCGATTCCGCGTACGGGTGTGGGGAGCCCTCTCCGGCCCAAAGGAGCAGGAAGAGGGTGTCCCGCAGGGAAGTGTCCTCAGTGTCACAGTCTTTGCCCTGAGCATCAACGGCATCACCTCGGTGCTGCCGGAAGATGTTCTTGCTACGCTCTACGTGGACGACGCTCCAGATGCCAACTCTGGAGCGTCGAATCCAACCGGCATTGAACCGCGTCTCTATGCCGAAGCGTACAGGCTTCGGTTTTCTTTGGCCAAGACTGAAGTGGTGTACTTCTGCTCTCATCCACAGCTCCACTCTGAGCCAGACTTGTTTTTAAATTGAGCTCGCCTTGTAGCGGGCCGAAAATCTAGACTAACCCCAATCGATCCAACCCGCTTCCTACACTAATCCGGACGTGAGAAATCGAAGGAGAATGAACCGGATTGTATGTATATTCCTTTACTAACAAAAAAAATACAATAATATTTACCAAAATATGGGTAAATATGCACACAATGAGCCTATTTATATATAACTAAAACAATCCTATCTTGGAACCCTATCAATAGAAAATATATATATTAATACTTAAAAGACAGCAAATACAAATAGAAGGGACAACAAAAAGACAAGAGACAACAAAAAGAGGAGTTATCTTACGTGGTACCACGGTTTACGATTTGCCGGTCCCCCGGGGGAAAATCTTGCCGGCAGGTACTCATGTGACAAAAATTGGGTGTGCGTGTCTTATGGGGCCTGGCGCCTCCGAGCTCCATTTTCGTCAAGATCCAGTCACTTTTCTTTAGGCTGTTAAAGCCCTCTGCAATCAACTACTATTAGAAGACTTCTTAAATTTTATTTAAATTTCTTCAAAATGTTTTTATTCCAGTCGCTCTTACAAAATGCAGGCAATGTTTATTTATTCCTTTACTTGAGTGCTGTCTCAGAAAAATCTTTAACATTTAGTAGCTAATTTAAAGAAAAACCATGAGATGTTAAATAACCTTTTTCATACAACATGAAATCAAATACATATGTACAAAAGAAAATATAATAAAAAAAAACCCATATCCACTCACACACACATTCTTACAAAGGGAGGAAAAAGGTATTGGGAAAAGGCGTGGGAGAATGGCCCTTCATACACACACACTCGCTCCACCACAGCCTGGTAGTGGTGGACCCGCTCCATTCCCTTGGTTTCTTGTACCCTTACGATGGATATTCTTCGCTCCGTAACGTTCCGCGCCTGGGGCGCTGATTGGCTACTTCCTTACTTTTTAATCAATTCTTTGTTTTTTCGAAGTTCAACTACGGATGCGAGATTTATGCATCTGCAGCCCAGTCTATATTGCGGAAGGTGGACTCGATCCATCACACCAACCGGTGTCTTCCGCACGTCTCCCATTGAAAGTCTACTTGTCAATGCTGGGGAGATTCCACTCGCTCTGCGCCGTGCAAAGTGGATTACTCTTCTTACGTCCGAGCCCAGCGCCTCCCTCAGTTACTACCAGCTCTTACACCCGCAGCTGATCTCGACGGTGCCTATGCCGCCCAAAGACGCCAGTCATAAACTAAACCCTGTGGTTTAGGGCCTGGAATCTCCTTCGAGAGCTCGGTATAGCTCTCGGGCTGATGCCGGACCTGGTTCTTCCCAGGACGCCACCCTAGTTGGTACCACCTTTGACTATTGGTTGCCTCGCCTCTGCTCCCAAAGCTTCTACAGCGCAGGGAGTATTGAGTGTATACGAATGCCACTGTATACGCATTGCTCCAAGTCGCAAGAGGGGGTCAGTTTTCACCCCCAATTTCTCATCGCCTTTGCCAGGCGCTGCGTCCGTCTTTACGGCCGAGCTGGATGTAATACATCCCTCGGTACGAGAGATAACGCGACGTGCCCTGGTGTATACCATATTGTGATTTATAGCAATTAACCAAACGCCCAGAATGCTCTCGGTGCATTGGAATCATCGCCTTCCCTATTCTCGATATCCGTGACGCCACGGTTTTGGCCAGCCGGCTGGATGTTGAATTTATCTTCAACTGGGTTCCTGGACATGTAGGAATTGCGGGGAATGAGGGCGCCAAAGAGGCTGCGATGGCTGGGTGACCAGACCAGTGTTTCGCTCTTCCTCATACCGACTACATAGCAGGAATACTAGCAGCTCTCTGGGATGTTTGGCAAATAAGACGAGAGACGGACGAGGATAACTTAAAGTTGCGTGTCATTGCTTCGCGGCTGTTCCTATGGACCTACCCCCAATGCCGTCACAGCTTAAGGTTGCTTTCTTTCGTCTCCGGCTATTTATGGAGCACTCGTCCGCGACGACTGCATTGGCACAGACACTGTTCGGCTTATTCTTGTTGAATGTCCCAGTTTGGGTGATCTTCGCGTACGTTACCTGTCCCGGTTGCTACCACTTGTCTCTTGTGCTCAGCACTGGTCCTTGAACATAGACTTTCGGACTATATGACTTTTTGGAGGAGGCTGACCTCCTTCACTATATTTTACTGTTTGTTGTGGTTCGAATTCTCCTGCGCCAGGGTTAGGCGGGCTTACCCCCGATGCCGGAACACGCTTCCTTCCTGTTTTTTGCTTTTGTTTTTTTTACCTGTTGTCGTTTTTTGCCTTTATCTTTCTTTTTATTTCTTATCTACACATTATTTGTTTTTAATCCAGCCTATTAGTAGGTCTGACCTTTGCCCAAGTAGGCAGTCGCCAGATCCCCCCCCCCCAAAAAAATGGGCGTCCCCCTCAGCCCTTAAAATGCTGAACCTTGATTCGCTACTTCAAAGTTCGTCCTTCCAGTGGAGCCTAACGTACCCCTCCCATCTGTGAGAATGGGGTGCTCCTTGCCCTATCATCGATTCCAGATCTGTATGCGATACCTCTGCCCTATGCAGCAGGCCCCTGTATCAGAGATCTACAAATGACTGTATGCTGCCGAGTCAACGGCGGCATTTGATACGTTGCTGCCTCACCCCGTCCCTTGAACCTCCGGATAAGAGATTATCTTTCCAACCTGGGTGCTCTAAGGGTCCTTGCTCTTCTGTCATTGCCAACCCCTAGTTGGAGTGCTCCACTTCCCACAGTTTGTACCACCATGTGGAGCCTGGACAAGTCCTCTGTGGACCCTTGCATCCTTAAGAGCCTGTTCTTGGGGCATGCGACCTCACACATACAACACTGTCCCGATATACACGGATGATTCCAGGTCAGACAATGGCGTGGGTGCCGCAGCCATTGGCTTAGGAGAGTTTCTACCTTTATCTTTGCCGCTCCAGCTTCTATTTTTACCTCTGAACTTTGAGCCCTCCTTTTAATTTGAGACTGATCTAAATTTTACTTTTTAACGAGTTCGTCATTTTCTCCGACTCAAGGAGTTTTTTCCAGTCAATTCGGTCTTCTAATACTTCCCATTCCTTGGTAACAGAAATCTGTAACTGGCTGGTCCAGAATGCGTCCCGATTTAGGATTCTATTTTGTTGCGTCCTGGGGCATTCAGGGGTCCTAGGCAAAGAGAGGGCTGATCAGCTGGCTCACTCAGCCTATTCTATGTCCCCGACGAACACTGCTCTGCCTTTTGGAGATTTCTTTTCTTGGAAAGAATATCTATTTTTCATTTGTGGCAGAAGGAATAGGATGAGTTTTCATCATTTAAATTACATAAAATCAAAAGGTCTGTTCCCTCTTGGCCTTCGAGCCATCAGAGACTACGGTCAAGTTCGCATCGGCCACGCAAGACTTACTTACAGTCATCTTGTTTCGGCTGGTACTCGAATCAGCCCTCGATGCCGTTTTTGTGGTGGGGACCGATCGTTTGCCCACCTTCTAATAGAATGCCCTCATTTCGCCACTCTCCGAGCTTCCTATTTCCCGAACCTTCTAACTATCCCTCGCCTCACCAGTCTTCGATTCATTTTGGCAGAAGAATCTCTTAAGCCATCATTCTTTAACTTTTCATAACAAAGTGGTCTTCTCACCCTTTTATAACTAAATTCCCTCGTTTCATCTGAGATGCCATTTAAAATCCACTTGGATGGGTAGCTATCCAACTGGTTCCTTACCTTAAACCTTATCTTGCTTTTTTATGTTTATTTGTTGCTGTTTTTCCTATTTCTAGCCTGCCTTGATCTGTGTTCCTTTTTATCTATATTTGTTATTTATATATTATATTATGTAATTTCTATTTATATATTTGTGAGTACGGCAGCTTTTTCTGCCCTAGTAGGCAGTCGCCAGATGGGCTCTTGAAATTAAAAACATAAGCCTCTCCTGCAACAAATGTAGAGCAATGTGGCATTTTTAAAAGGGTTCCCTTGACCCCGCTCTACTCTGGTGTTTTATTCTGAAACATGTCTGAGTGATAATGCCCTCAGTAGCAACAGCTAACTTAGCGCTCTTAAATTAAAACAAGGTCTGCTGACCAAAGTCGCCTGCTCTCACTCATTCTGATTTATAACCTTACGACCTTTAAATATTTCAATAATTTCCTGACTAACCTTGGGGGGGACCTTGGCAATTATATCATTCAAAAGAGAATGTAAAACAACAAGAATTTCAAATTTCGTTAGAATCAGGCGAATAGTTATGTTATTGCCAAAACAAAAATTTTCCCGGGCTAACCTTGGGAGGAGTTTGGTAATTATATCATTCGAAAGAGAATATAAAACAACATAAGGTTTCAAATTTCGCTAGAATTGACCGAATAGTTACATTAGTATAAAAACAAAACAAAATGGGGACCGACCGACATAGTGAGATAGAGTCACACGCGACTAAAAAGATCCCATGCTCCTCATGCTCAATCCATGGAGAAGGATCAAAGTTTAGTCGCATTCTGGTCGCATCAGCGGTGTATCTGTCATCTCTGCAGCTGCTCTTGCCTAGGATATCCTCTATTTAACTGCTGAATTATCCCATTCTTTTAAATTTCCGCCTTATTTTTACTTTCCACAATTTGATTATTTTACTAATTCTAGAACTTTAGGAACCCTTTCGTTCTTTCGGCTCTTTCCTATTCTATTGCCCAAGAAGTTCGTGGATGTCTGATGCAGAATGGGTCAAGATATAAGATCACTTTTAGTTAGGATCATAATCAGGTGGGAGTCCAAAAGAATGAACTTGGTATGGGTGGGGTCTCTGGGGTCTCTACCCTTTCTTCCTTTTGCAGAAATGCTCTCTTGTACACCATAATGATCGTGAACAAAAGATTATAAAATAACTAACTGTTTCTTTTTCAGGAGATGAAAGTGCGTTTGTCCAGTAACCCTAAGCTTATTCCACAAGTTACTGGTATGATATCATCGCCTCCTCGAGCCGTTGAGTATGAACCAAATTGCATTACTGCTGTATATTCAAAATCTGAAAGCCCAGGAAAATGCGCCGAAAATACCTCGGTAACTCCCCAGTCGACACACACAAATTCACATAAGCTGCATCGTTCAAAAATGAATAAAAAAATCTATAAATGCTGCTCCTGCCCTTATCAGACTGCACAGAGGAGAGCTTTAAGCATACATTTAAGAACCCACACTGGCGAGAAGCCTTTCAAATGCGACCTTTGTCCTTATCAGGCTGCAATGAAAACCCATCTTAAAAGCCATTCATATACTCATACTGGCAAGAAGGCTTTCAAATGCGACTTTTGCCCTTATCGGGCTGCCAGAAAAAAAGATATTAAGAAACATTCATATACTCACACTGGCAATATGCCTTTCAAATGCAGGCTTTGCCCTTATCAGGCCGCAACGAAATGTCGGCTTAAAAGGCATTCATATACTCACACAGGCGATAAACCTTTCAACTGCAGGTTTTGCCCTTATCAGACTGTAACGAAAGGTCAGCTTAAAACCCATTCGTATACTCACACTGGCGATAAGCCTTTCAAATGCACTCTTTGTTCTTATCAGACTGCCATAAAAGAAGATATTAAGAATCATTCGTATACTCACACTGGTGAGAAGCCTTACAAATGCGACCTTTGCCCTTATCAGGCTACCAGAAAAGAAGAAATTAAGAAACATTCGTATACTCACACTGTCGAGATGCCTTTCAAATGCAGCCTTTGCCCTTATCAGGCCGCAACGAATTGTCGGCTTAAAAGGCATTCATATACCCACACAGGCGAGAAGCCTTTCAAATGCAGCATTTGCCCTTATCAGGCCCCAACGAATTGTCGGCTTAAAAGCCATTCATATACTCATACTGGCGAGAAGCCTTTCAAATGTAGACTTTGCCCTTATCAGGCTGCGACGAACGGTCAACTTAAAATCCATTCATATACCCACACTGCCGCGAAGCCTTTCAAATGCAATGTTTGCCCTTATCAGACTGCCAAAAGAGAAGATATTAAGTACCATTCATATACTCACACAGGTGAGAAGCCTTTCAAATGCGACCTCTGTCCTTATCAAGCTGCAAGGAAAGGTCAGCTTAAAAGGCATTCACATACACACACAGACGAAAAGCCTTTGCCCTAGGTTGCAAGAAAAGAAGATATTATGATACATTCATTATCGTCAGAAAAGAAAAAATTAAGAAACATTCATATATTCACACTGGCGAGATTCCTTTCAAATGCAGCCCTTATCAACCCGCAACGAATTGTCGGCCTCAAAAAAACATTCATATACCCACACAGGCGAGAAGCCTTTCAAATGTAGCCTTTGCCCTTATCAGGATGCAATTAAAGCTCATCTTAAAAGCCATTTATATACTCACACTGGCGAGAAGCTTTTCAAATGAAGCATTTACCCTTATCAGGATGTAAAGAAAGTAGATGTTAGAAGACATTCTATGACTCACGCTGGCGAGAAGCCTTCCAAATGCATTCTTTGCCTTTATCAGACCGCAACGAAATCTCACTTTAAAAGGCATTCAGATACACAGGCGAGCAGCCTTATCCCTTTTAGCGCCAATCTTATTTTCTCGGAATCGCCCTGGTGAAATTAGCCTTGGTACAGCGTTTTGGAAAATAATAAAATAAAATATTTAAATCATTATAAATTAAATAATATATCCCTTCAATTGCAAATAATTATTCTATTGCTCTAACCTAAAATTATTAATAGTCTTCTACATATTTTGAATTATGATTGGAAATATTTGCTTGTTACTCAGTTATTTGTTGTTAACTGAAGAACTTAATTATTACATTTTAGTTACCGCTTTTGTGCAATGCCATTTTATAGAAAACGTTGCTTATATTTATGGATAGCATTTTTATATGAAATATTTTTAAAATTAGGCGAAAATATGGGGGAAAATCATTTTCACCTATTTTTTGGCTGAATAGGCTTTCTTCCCTTAGTCCGCTTTGAATAACATTCTGATTTCAATTGGATGATTTTTAACTGATTTTAATTAGATGAAAAACGAAAAACATGAGCGTATTGAACAAAAAAAAAGGAAGAGTCCCGCCAAAACGACTGTTTAGACGTGTGTGAACCATATTTCGGCCCTTTTGGTGGGGTCGCTTTTGGATGTGGCCTAGAACGGAGTCAAGTTACTCTCATTCATAAATTTATGTTTACCACCAAAAAGGACTGAGCTAAGCCATATGTGTATTTTAATTAGATGATTAATCATTAACAAGTGTTTGACAAAAAAAAAATGAATATCATAATCATGAGGGTGAATACGAGTCTAAAAGTAAAAGTCCCTCGGTCGATTGCGTAGCACTGAATCGAGGGCTTATGGAGGTCCTCGGGCAACCAATGAGTTAAAAGAAGCAAAATGTCTTAATGGGCTACAAGCGCCGCCTGAACTATTGCACCGTGGGTGAATTCATCGAGCGCTTTCGTATTGGTCAGCTGAGTGTGAGATGGCCCGCAAATAGAAGGATGCTGTCATCTTCATTTTATTTGACTTTTTTGGTGTTGGTCGCATTCTCCGGGAATGGCAGGCCGTTAAAAATAAGGAAATGCCTTTGCTAAAGAGGTTTTGAAAAGATGCCGCAGGCTTTACGAAAGAACATTGTGAGGGGTTCTAAGAATTTCGAATAAAAATATCAACCCTAAAATAAAAAGGATGACAAGACGTACACAAGCATGTCATTGCAAATACTTAACCCAAAGATTGAGCTGGTGCACATCATCGCCACTACCGGACTGAATGGTGCTGTCGACGGACTCTCTGCCCATTGCCGCTTTTTCGTATATAGCTCGCGGAGCTAATTTATGGTGCGCCGCTTTCCAAGCAAGGGGCCCCTATCTGAGTTTAGCCTCCTTTTACGACACTCGTCGGCAGACGATAGGATAGTCTTCATGCCCCACATACAATAAAAAATACTTTACTAAATTCCTTTCTCAAACAAACAACCTAATGATGTAGATAAACTCTACGGGATCTACTTTAAAAACTAGCATATTTTTTTCCTGGCATCGTCTTGATCTCAAAATGGCAATAGAAACCCATTCAGATTAGGGCTTTAAATCCGTAAGGGCCATGGCAATTTTGTTTTTCTGTGTGCCGTGCTGACAGGACTCGCCGCCCCGTCTGGCCCCAGCTTGGCATTCTTTTTCATCTTCCGTTAACCCATACTTCGTCTTCTCTAACAATTCTCCACCGTAAGAGGCGCGGTGATTTGCCATCATGGCCGCCGTGCTGACGGGATCCAGCACTCCGTGCGGCCCCAGCTTGGCCTCTCTTCCTTCCTTCAGATAGCCTGTATTTCTCCCCGACTTCGTCGCTTTTCATACAACCTCTCCCACAACTTTCTCTGGTAAGCCTCTAGTTTCACAGGGTAGATGCTGACCTTCTTCTCAAGCCAACCGTCCTGGATCGGGGCTGAGGGAGGAGGGGACAACGTTCCCTAACACCTGAGCTCCGGTTCGGGATGGAGTTTTATTAACAACCTGCTTCGTCCCCACTCATAATTTCCTAGAATCCCTTTTCCTTTCCTCTTCACACTCTATCCCGCGTAAGGGGCGCGGCGATTTGCCATCCTGGCCGCCGTGCTGACGGGACTCAGCACACTGTCCGACCCCAGCTTAGCCTCTTCTCCTTCCTTCAAAACACTTGTTTCCTTGCTTTTCATACAACCTCTCGAACAACTTTCACTGGTCAGCCTCTATCTAATTTCCCAGGGTAGATGCTGACCTCCTTCTCAGCCAACCATCCGGGATCGGAGCTGGGGGGGGGGAGAAGACAATGTTCCCTAACCCCTGAGCTCCGGTCTGGGGTGGCTGGTTTTTAACAACCTGCTTCATTCCCACCTATACCTTCCTCACATCCCTTTTCGTTTCCTCTTCACACTCAGTTTTACGCCGTGTTCAAGGTGGAGCCGCCATGCCGATGGACTGCCAGGCCACCAGGCGGGAGGGGTGGTCCCAAATTGCGGCGCCTGGCTCTGTGCCAGGCCTGTAAGCACCTCTTGCAGTGCGGGCAACTGCGAGAGGTGATGAGCTATTGTGTCCCGTATAAAAAAGAGGGTCACAATGTCCATGTATGAAAATAAAAAAAAAAACACAAATCTCTCCCCATTCACCCTTGTAGATCGACGGAGCCACCCTCGGGCAGCTCCACAGAAAAAAATAGAGGTCCTTCCCTTCCCCCCCTGTGCTTGCGCAGGTGACCCTCCATATCTCTCTAAACGGAGAGGAGAATCACTCCTCTCCTTCGCCTACGGGTGTAGGGGACTCCCCCTCACATACTCCTCTGGAGGTGCTTTCGGGTACCTCCCTCTTTCCAGCGGCAGTCACCTCTGTTCTTCCCAAGGGGACTGCCAAGAAAGCCTGCAGGAAGCCCTTAACCAGCCGCTCCACATCGCAGTGGCTGGTTAGGGCGAGCCCCGTTAGGGGGGGAGAGGAAAGCCAGGCCCCTTGGGTCGCTTCCCTCAAAAGACCTGGTGGCAAAAATTTTAAACCTTTCGGGGTCGAGGCCTGTGCCTCCCCAAACAAGACTGGTCACGCTGCCAAGGGAACCTGCGATGTCCTGGGATAGGAGGTATACTATCATTTCTGCGTATATTCCACTGTCAGCTGACTTCGACGCGGAGGAATTCTGACGCGTCGTGGCACGGTTTCCAAGGCCCTTTCTCTGGGGGAAGATCTGAACGGCAGGAATCCTCTCTGGGGAGATTACTCAATAAAGCCCAGGGGACAAGTCCTAACCGATCTGATCGAAGAGCTTGAGTTGGTTGTCATAAACGTATATTAGTTTACGCATCACTGTCCGAGAACCGCTTCATTTTCTTGCCTTGCTCTATCTTTGTGCTCTTCGGATGCACAGCCTGATTTTGATTGGGGGGTAGTCGATGACCTCCATGGTAGTGATCACTTTCCCATTCAAATATCATTTTCAGGGCAACTGCCGCCTGAGAGCCCACCTCGGTGTTTCTTAGCGCGGGCGCGGTGGCCTGCATTTCAGGAAATGACTGAATTCTCTATCTCAGTCGAGGAGTTTAGGTCGGTAGATGAGGCCGTTGAGATCTCCTCGGGCAACCTCATCGCCGGGGGCCTGACTACTATTCCTAGAACGTCTGGCCGTTTTTCACGCCGACCACTCCCATGGTGTTCGGCCGAGTATAAAACTGCCCTCAAACAGAAACGTTATGCCTACATGCGATATAAGCGCCTCCCGAACGATTTCACTGTCGCTGAATTTCGTCGGACTAGGGCTAGGTTCCGGTATATTTCAAAGCACGCCCGCCGCTCTTCTTGGCGGGCATACGTGTCTTCACTTAACGGGAAGACCCCTTTAGCTGAGGTGTGGAAACGAGTCAAAAGGATTCGGGGCAAGTTCTCGCAGGACCCCCCTCCCGTTATCCAGGAGAATGGGACCGCAATCTCGGACCCCGCGTCCGTGGCGGGATCCTTAGCGACCGCTTTTTCCGCATTCTCTAGCCGGGATGCTGCTCCGCCATCATTCAATGCACGTCGTGATGTCGCGGAAGGCCGCCGACTGGACTTTACCTCCAGAGGCGGAGAACCCTTCAACGACAGGTTTACTGTGAGTGAGTTGCGCTCCGCTCTCGCTTCGTGCGCAGACACCGCCCATGGTCCGGACGATGTCCCGTACGCCATGCTTCGACACCTGGGTGAGCGAAGCATGTTCGACAGGATCTGGGTGGAAGGTCTTCTCCCAGATTCCTGGCGAATCGCTACTGTGCTCGCCTTTCGCACACCGGGAACAGATCACTCTAATCCGACCGGTTTCCGCCCAATCTCTCTAACCTCTTGCGTGTGCAAGTTGATGGAGAAATTGGTAAATGTTAGATTAGCCTTTTTTCTGGACAGCGGAGGCCATCTGTCTTCTGCACAGTGCGGCTTCCGCAAGTTCCGCCCCACGTCGGATGCTCAGCTCCGACTGGAAAATACCGTCTGCAAGGCTTTCCTTCCTAGACACTACTACACCACGGTGTTTTTCGATCTGGAGAAGGCCTATGATACCACATGACAACACGGTATCATGGAGACTCTCCACACGAGGGGGGCGAGGAGACGCCTCCCAATGCTTATTTCTGAATTTTGGCGAGATCGTCGATTCCGCGTACGGGGGGGGGGGGCCTCTTCGGCCCAAAGGAGCAGAAAGATGATGTCCCGCAGTGAAAGTGTCCTCACTCACACTCTTTGCCCTGAGCATCAACGACATCTCTTTTGGCGCGGACCAGATGCCAACTCTGGAGCGTCGTCTCCAACAGGCATTGAACCGCGTCTCTCGCTATGCCGAAGCGCACAGGTTTCGGTTTTCTTTGGCCAAGACTAAGGTAGTGCACTTCTGCTGCCATCCACGAATCCACCCCGACCCAGATTTGTTTCTTAATGGGGTGCGCCTGGATGTGGTTGAATCGCACCGTTTCCTTGGTCTTGTATTCGACCGACGCCTCACCTGGGAGGCTTATATTCGCAGCCTTAGGGTCTCTTGTACCCACGCCATGAATATTTTCCGTTCCGTAACGTTCAGCGCTTGGGGCGCTGATAAGGCTACTACCTTACCCTTTTTATCGATCCTTTGTTCGTTCGAAGTTCAACTACGGATGCGAGTTTTATGCATCCGCAGCCAAGCGTTTATTGCGGAAGGTGTATTCGATCCACCACACCGGCCTTCGCCTTGTGACCAGTGCCTTCCGCACATCCCCCATTGAGAGCCTGTTGGTCGATGCTGGGGAGATGCCACTCGCTCTGCGCCGCGTGCAGTGCATCACTCGCCTGTACGCGCGAGCCTGCCGCCTCCTTCAGTCACCAACAGCTCTCACTGCATCCGCAGCTGATCTCGAAATTGCCTATGCCCCTGAGAGACGCCAGTCATAACCTAAGCCCTTTGGGTTTAGAGCCAGGAAACTCTTTTGAGAGCTAGATATTGCTCTCGGGCCGGTGGCGCCCCTGCTTCTGCCCAGGACGCCACCCTGGAGGGTACCACGTTTGGCTATTTTTCACCACGCCTCTGCTTCAAATCTTGTACGGCGCCGGGAGTATTGCGTTCGACCTTTTTGGAGCACACTTCGTGTCACGCTGGAACCATGCCGGTGTATACGGATGGCTCCAAGTCCCAAGATGGGGTCGGCTTTTACGCCGTGCCCCATCTGTTTGAAGTCAGCGGGGCTCTGCCAGGCGCTTCGTCTGTCTTCCCTTCGAAATGCTTGCAATATACCACTCGGTTCGGGAGCTTACGCGACGTGCCCGGTTCGGAGACCGGATTGTGATCTATAGCGACTCACAAAGCCCCCTGAGTGCCCTCGGGGCATTGGAATCCCCTCATCCCCTGATTCGCGATATCCGTGACGCCATGGTTTTGGCGAGCCGGGCGGATGTCGAGGTTATCTTCTGTTGGGTTCCTGGATATGTAGGAATTTCGGAGAATTGGCGCGCCGATGATGGTGCCAAAGACTCCGCGACGACTCTGCGACCGGACCAGCCTTTCGCTCTTTCTCACACAGACTGCATGGCAGGAATACGGGCAGCTAATAGGACTGCTTGGCAAAGAAAATTTGAGACGGTTGAAGGGAACTTCAAGTTGCATGCTTGCTCCGCGACTTTTCCAATGGACCTATCCCCCAATTTCTCGACGGCTTCAGGTCGCTTTCTGTTGTCTCCAAATCGGACACACTCGTGTGACGCATCGCTATTTGATGGAGCTCTCGCCTGCGCCCTATTGTGACGACTGCGTCGTCCCCCAGACTGTTCGGCACATTTTTTTCGAATGTCTCAGTCTGGGTGATTTTCGCGCATGTTTCCTGTACCGGTACTGGAATGGGCCGGGTCGCTACCTCCTGTCCCTTGTGCTTGGGACGAGTTCGTTCACATTGACTTGAAGACTTGTTGACTTTTTAAGGGAGGCCCGGGCTTCTCCCCTTTATTTAAGTAGGTTCTATTTGTTTTGTTGTTTTCTTTGTAGGTTGTACTCTCCTGCACCGGGGTGAGCTGGACCTTCCCCCGACGCCGGAGATTGCTTCCTAATTGTTAAGTTTTTCTAATTTTTATCATTGTTTTCATATTCTTATTTTAAATTAGCCTAGTTCTAGGCTGTCGTGTTTCCGGCGACTTATGCCCAAGTGGGCCGTCGCCAGATGGGCTCTAAAAAATAAAAAAAAATCTACCAATTCTCTTTCACCCCACATCGTCCTTCCATCTTTCGTTAGTTTGGCGATCTCGGTGTATCAGCTGTCAGTCAGGGGGCGTGAACCCATGGCTGCGTCTTACCAGTAGTGATTGGTGTGTGCCTGAGTGGCACTCTCGGGCGGTCTTTGCTTAACCAACCGGTAAATTTCTGAGGCCAGCCGGCTATTTTTAAAACGATGGTTGGATCAGGGGTCGACGGGCTTACCCTCCTGTTTGAACCGGAGCTCCGAAAAGGTGTCGCACTCCTTTTATACTTTACTTCATATGGGTAATAATCTCTTATTACGCCTGTCAGTAAGTCCTCTTTTCCACAATTGTTAGATCCCTTCGCATAAGAAATATATCCTGATCTGGATAACTTCGTTTTATGGTGCTGAATTGCAGTTCCGAGTCTCTGCTTTCTAAATTGGACGTGTTTAATTTGAATGAGAAGTTTGAGTCCACCTGCGGTGCGCCCCGCCGTATGGGGCCCGTGGTAGTGGTGATTTAATAATTGAGGTATCTTCGCGAAATCAGTGTGGCCCCGTGCGGTATTTATCCTCCCTTTCGGAGGTCCCGGTTTCGGTTGTGCCAAACACTTGCCTTAATTTTGATTAGGAAGTGATTAGCTCCAACGAATTACTTCAGTATGATGCATCTAGCTTAAAGGATTAACTTTCGTCCCAGAAGGTTACGGACGTTTATATGGTATCTAATTCTGTTAATCCTGCTAAGGTCCCTACGAGTATGCTCATCGTCGTCACCTTTGAGCTTCAGGATCTGGTCTAGTTTGTTCGTGCTGGTTATCTTCGTGGCCCCGTGTCCCGTTATGTCGAGCTCCCCAGGATTTTTTAATTGCCACCAGTTGGCCATATGAGCAGCAATTGTAGGCAGGCTCGTCGCTGTGTGGCCTGTGCGTTGGCGTATCATAGCTCCTCTTGTGAAAATCATGAATGTTGCACCAATTGTGGAGGTTCCCATAGCGCGGCTTCGTGTTCTTGTTCTGTATTCCTTTTGGGGAAGGAGGTCCTGGCTCTTCGGGACTCCCTCAGGCTGGAATTCCGTGAGGCGCGCCGTCGGGTGCGGGCGCAGCTCGCCCCCTTTGGCCCCCTCTTCTCTGACGTTCTTCGGGATGCGGCGTCCCACCGTCCTCCTTCCCTACCCTTTCATCCTACTCCTTTGTCTTCTCGTGGTCCCTCTGTTGCTCCTTCTCCCCTGCGTTTGCTCCTCGCGGTTCCTCCGTTGTGGCTGTGTCATTGGTCTCTTCTCGTGTTCCTCCCTCTGTCGCGGACCGTTAGACCGAACGAGCTGAGACGCTTGAAGATATCCGGCAGTTCCTCCAGGCGTCTGCCCCCGTTGTTCCTTCCGCTCCTTTGCCTCAGCGCAAACGCAAGTGTTCCTCCTCACCCCGTTCGGAGTAAAAAAGAAAACGCTGCCTCTGATGAGGCTTGTTTGGTCCCCGAGTAGGTTATTGGGACGCCTTCCGTTTTAATGTCTTCTCCTTCCCCGTTGGCATCACCGATGTCATTGTGAGGGTGGATGTTCGCCCGGTTCGGTTTTCTTTCCTCCCTACCCCGGTCTTTCTTCCTTGCCCCCCTATCTCCGTTCAGTTTCCGATACCTCCTACCCGAGTCCCGTTTACCTTGCTTCCTACCCTAGGTCCGCCTTCTTTGCCTCCTACCCCAGTTTCGTCTTCTCTGCCTCCTACACCAGTTCCTTCCTTGCTCTCCACCCCTATTCCTTCATTTCTTTCTGACTGTGTTCCCTCCTCACCCTCTGACCCTTTTCCTTCCTCTCCATCTGACCCAATTCCCTCCTTACCCCCTGATCCTGTTTCCTCCTCACCCTCTGTCCATGTTCCGTCTTCTGTTCTATCTTCTTCGCATCTTAGTTCTCATCCTGCTCTGCTCGATCTTCCCTTCTCTACGGATTATTAACCGTCCACGTTGGGGGTTCGGGTTGGCTCTCAGCTGTTACCTCCCGCCGTTCACGCTGGAGGTGCGTCCCCGGCTCATCACGATCTGCCCCTTTTCCCTCTAGGTCTCCTAGTCGTCGGTTTCTGTCGCTAGAATTCCCACGGTGGTGTCAAGACGACAGTAATGGCTGTTATCCTACAGTGGAATTGTCAAGGGGTTTTCCTAAAGTGGGGGGAACTCCAGCTTCTTTTTGCAAGAAAATAAGCTTGGGACTCGCCTCTTCCCGCTGCTTTCGCACTTTTGGGTGTTTAATTCCCCCCTTCCCTCCCACCGTTACGCCTCCCATGGTGGTGCTTCTCTTTTGATTTCCTCTTCGCTATTCTCTGCACCACTTCCCCTCCGTACTACCTTGCAGGCTGTTGCTGCGTAGGGGTTTTATCTCCAAGCTTTTAACTGTTTGTTCTGTGTACATCCCTTAGATTTTAATTTAAATCGGTCTGACCTTTTAGAGATCACAAGTCAGTTACCTACTCCGTTTTTATTACTTGGTGATTTTAATGCTTGTCACCAGTCTTTGGTCGATGCCACCCATAATCCCTGGGCGGTGTGGTTGAGTCCCTTTTATTATCCGATTTCCTCTGCCTATTAAATTCCTGCGATTTTACTTCTTATCGTTTAAAATTATTATAATTGGCGAAGTTCAGAAAATTTATAAAAATTTAACCATGGCTGCTTTTTTTAGATTATAAATTTTAATCTTAGTAGCGAAGCGCAAGCTCCTCCGTAGAGGGGAGCTTGCGCCGGCCTGCCAGTCCGTCATCATCAGTCCGTCATTATTTCAGGCCAGCCCAGTCCGTCATTTTGTCATCGTTGTTTTAACCACGCTTCCGTCATCGCTAAATTACAGTTCGTCACCGCTATTTTGGGAACGTCAGTAAAAAATTGTTTACAAAAGGGTAACGGCACACAATTTTATTCATTTAGAAACAGTTTGGATCCCTTTAAACACAAATAAATATAAATTCTTATACTATTACTGCCTTTCCTCCTGCTTCTCCTCCCCAAACTGCCCCTTGTAGCTGGGATACCCCAATATGGACATGTTTCCCTTGAGTAACACCAGCTTCTGGAAGTTGGCGCCGGGCAGGGCGGCCTTCTTCAGCCTGAGAATGTCGCTGGCTGTGGAGAACTTCTTCTCCATGGCAGCGGAGCTAGGGGGGGGGGGGGTGAGTGCTTGATGAACAAGTCTACCCACGCCTCCCTGTGCTCCTTAGGGAAGAGAGCCCAGGAGACGGATTCCTTCCTTACATTTCGCAGTTCTGGAGGTAGTCTTTGAGTTCCCTGATGGCCTCGGCGTTGGCCTGGTCCCCAGCGTCATCTTCGTTCCCAGCTTCATCTGTCTCCTCCATCTCCTTAGGCTCCTCCAGGGGCTGGGCGTCACGCAGAGACTCGGCACCAAGCGACATGCTAGCTCTGATCCATTTCACTGTCCCTGTCACTCACAGGTGTGCTGGCTCTGAAGCTCACGCTACTTAGCATAATATCAGGTCTATCACTACGTGTAGACACACTACTGCTCCTGTCTCTGCTAAGATACCTATCCACGAACTATAAAAGTCGAGAAATGCAGTGAAAAACAATGTAAATTCATTTGATCAAACGCGGATTGGAATGCTAAAGCCCCGTCCACACTACAGAATTTCTTTTGTAACAAGTTGAAACTTTTGAAAAAAGTTATGACTGCACCGCAGAAGCGAAGAGCTCGCGACAAACAACCTTTCATTATAAAAGCCAGCAGGCTACTGATATGACGCAGCAGGGTTGCCAGATTTTTTCAGCAAAAGTAGCAGATTTCGATATATATATATATATATATATATATATATATATATATATATATATATATATATATATATATATATATATATATATATATATATATATATATATAGTACAAGAGGAATAAGAATTGGACGCGAATGAGCAAATGAGACAAGAAACCGGAGTTTTTTAAATGCAAGAGAGAGGGACATTAGAAGAATGTAGAATCAAAGGGAGCAGAGGGCGGCACAGTGAAGGCGATCATTTACCGAGAAGACAGAAATAACGCCAGGGGAAAAAAGTTTTTAATTCCTGGCCGGGACTCGAACCCGGGTCTGTTGATTGTCGGTCAGATGCTTTACCGCTAAGCTACCAGGCACAGTAACTATATTTCGCCCAAAGCGTTACCCATCAAACCCATCCCCTGGCGTTATTTCTGTCTTCTCGGTAAAGGATCGCCTTCACTGTGCCGCCCTCTGCTCCTTTTGATTCTGGATTCTTCTAATGTCCCTCTCTCTTGCCTTTTAAAAAACTCTGGTTTCCTGTCTCATTTGCTCATTCGCGTCCAATTCTTATTCCTCTTATACTATATGTATTTATTGTCAGCTACTCAAGGTTTCTGCATTTTTCTTTCTGTCTTCAAATTTTATTTGAAAGACGGAAAATAAAAATGCCATAGCCCTGTGGTAGTTGTATAATCACCCGCAGATCCTGTAGTTGCTCCTTCTTTGTATATATATATATATATATATATATATATATATATATATATATATATATATATATATATATATATATATATATATATATATATATAGCTGGTCCTAGCCATTTTGACGCCTTAGGCAAAATAACGACGTGGCGCCCCCTCCACCCCATCAATAAGTTATTGTAAAAAATATAGTGTTGAAGCTAGTGCAAACAGAATTAGATAAAAACAGGGTATGCAAAAACAAACCAGATACACATGAACAAAATTCAACAAAATTTTACAACACACATGAGCAAATTCAACTCCACTTTCGCTGCAAAAAAATGCGCCACCACGCCAACGTGTGCCGCAAAACATTATTTGCCGAAGGTCGTCTTTGCTTTTCGAGGTAGTGACTGTTCGGGTGACGGCCGAAAATCGCTTCCGTCGGGGCTTATTCCGTCAGTGTTTCAAAGTTTCCGTCAGTCGCCAGTCCGCCAGCGAAACGGAAGTCCGTCAGTGACGGACTGACGGACTCCCCACCACTATATGTATAGAAATTAAAACGTAACGCCACCCAGAGGGCCATCCGGACATATATATTAAAATCCCTCTTCTAAGAGAGCAAGAGAAAAGAACAAGAAATTGAGGTGCGTGAGAACGGTAGGCGTTTGACCAACAGGCACACTGCCGAATTGCTCTGATCTACCTGCCCCGTGGGTAGTCGACTCAATCTGCGCGTCCCAAAGCAGCCGCAAAAGGCCATTAAGTAGCTCTAATAAGAAACGGGCCTCAGTGAAATGGCGGAAGAAATCCATCTAGCTGACGGTTTGAACAACTCGCTAGGCAAAACACCCAGTTAATCGCCGAACTCAAAAGATCCGATTACCTACGTGGTCAGGAGGCCCGCTGTTAGAGCGCCTAAGAGCGGCGTAAAAACAAAAGACCACCGAGGAGAAATAGTGGAACGGTTTCGGTGCCTCTCCTTGAAAAACAGACATGGGCTCCGCGGTATCACCCCCTCCCCCCTCGCGCTCCCCTCAGTGGCATTACCCCGTCCTCCTTAGTTGGGGCGGTCCCCGGGCTTTAAATAAGCCTAGTAAGGAAGGAAACAAGATAATTCTGTTAGAGACGATAGAGGACTAGATTTTTGTGATCAGTCCCTCGCACTGTTCCGGACCCGACTTCTAAGATTTAGAAGTTCGTATCGGTGCCATACCGATTTATTCCTCGCAGACTTAGCAAGAGGTGCCAAACAGGAATTTCGAGAGCAAGATAAAAGAAGTTATGAGCTCACCCTCGAGGGACTATCAAGACGAAATCTTATTAATTTTGAAAGAAGAAGAATTGATTCTCAAGTAAGTTCCCTCTAATTACTTTCGGGATCACTCCATATATCAAAACCAGGTTTGGTAACTCTGCGAAGTTGATGAAGGTATAAGAAGATCTCAAGAGCTACAAAGAAGAGTACTCCTTGAGCCAGAGAGCACAACTCCTCTCTCCAACGAATGCTTTGCTGTTCTTCGAAATAAAGTAATCACAACAAGTGCTTATAAGCTGAGAATTATATGGTCGTCGTTTACACTTATAACTGGATCGATAAAATCATAAGAATAGATCGCCAGCGGTTTCTACTGTCACCGTAACAACCCCATCGTCCATCCCGCCCTTCCACGTTATAACGGGACACCTGATTTTCCACTTCATCGTGAAGTCCTGAGTCTCCCGAAGACTCGCTGAAAAATCCAGTATAGCGAAATCTGTCAACCCCTGTTCCGATCAAGGTCATGTAAGTCCGAATGACTATATATATTTTTGGGGTTAATTAGGATTTTTAAAACTGTCTAAAGCAAATTAAGGGAGAAATAGTATTTCTTGACTTCTGTAATATTTTAGTTAGATTAGGGAGAGTAAATGGTGATCTAACTCTGTAACTTAGAGGCCTCCAGAAATTAGCTATCTGGCAATTGGTTTGTTTACATGAAGCCTACTAAGTTTTGATCAGAGCTCTCGTCAGGAGTAGGCCAATATTCGAATCGTGCGAACCATGTTAAACTGAGAGAATTTCATGTAAATATAAATATTTGAGTTAAGTGATAAATTAAAAGATATATATTTTGGTTAATTTTTGGTGTTTTACTGGATCCTTACGTGCCCACCGGCTCTTTCCTTAAAACTGATAAAACGTTGTGGTACTCTCCTAATTCAGTACTTAACTCCTTTAGACGAATCCAGAGTCCACTCAGCCAATAGAGGAATTATTTCCCTTCCTAAATGGTGTCAGACTGGCTCGCTAAAAGTCATTAAATAAATAAATACTATGACAAAGAGGTATTGTATCGGAGTAAATGTTCAACGGTTAACAGTTGAAGAATAATTCTCCGACAAAAGTGCGGAGATAATTCCTCGACAAAAGTGGTGTCAGGTCTGTAGATTTTGTTAAAAAGAACCCAAGATCGTCTAATTAATGGAGATCTAGCACGTAAAAGGAATCCCAGGAATAATAGAATAATTGACGAGAGGAAAATTGGTAAAGTTAGGGGTGGAAACAATCTGAAAGTAATTGTTAGGCCAAGTGGTAAGTTTTGGTGGTGAAGTAGGTCAAGCTCGATTTACAACAAAGTAGATGACTGACATAAGCGCGATGGCCTCGTTTGACCTTTATCGGAAGCAAGGTCAAAGCCTCAGACTGGGAGGACCCGAGTTGAGTTCGTATATTCAGGAGAAAGAGAAGAAAGAAGAGAAATGATGAAAATGGAAGCCGAAGAACGTGAGATGAAATTGGAAGCCGAAGAACGTAAAATGAAACTAGAAGTGGAGGAAAGAGAGAAGATAAGAGCCCACGAAAGAGCTTTTAACAACGACCAGTTAGATAGAGGTTCAGTCAATGGCATCCAAAACCGGAGTTCCAAACAACAGGTTAACTTTCTCTTCAACAAAAGTTCGCCAGGCGGCCTACAATTCGAAGATGGCACAGTTAATGGGTGCCGAGTGTCTGCATTAGTCAGAGACACTGGATGTACTTGCATAGTGGTGTCCGACAAGTTGTTGCCCCTGGTAACCCCAAACCATAAAATATTCCTCATCCTCCACGACTTTTTAGGAGGCGCCAACTGGTTCCCCGTCGTGAGATGTCATATACAGTGCATATATTTTACGGGTTGGACCGACGTGATAGAAGCCCCGATTAAGTTCTGCGCTATGCTAATCGGACAAAATCCCCAAATCCCCCAGCAAGAAGTGGCCCAACAAATAGTCACCCGGGCACAAGAAGTCCAGAGAAAGGAGCAACCTACTGAGTTGACCCTTAGGATTATCCTCGAAGACAATGGGCTAAAATTGACTTCCTTCGCTATTGCCCAGAAGGAATGCCCCACTCTTAAACCCCTATGGAAAAAGGAGATTAAGGGTGAAACTCTCCAAATGAAAGGAAAGAAACCTATCAAATGTATCGTATAAGACTCGCTTCTCTACCTTACTATCAGCGAGGAGAATAAGGAGAGCAACAAAGCACTGTGTGTACCTCAAGAATACACGTAAAGAATCTTGAATACCGCTTATGATGGAATATTAGCTGGACACTTGGGGCACAAGAAAACGTCGCAGAGGATATTCAGACACTTTTATTGGCCCCAGGCTGCCAAGGAAATTGTGGCCTATTGCCGATCATGCGACGTGTGTCAGAAAGATCCCTTCAGAGGACGGGTACCTTCCGCGCCATTACAAAAAGTGCCAGTTATAACTGAACCATTCTTTCGAGTGGCTATCGATTTGGTGGGACCAATTCACCCCCCTTCAAGCGGAGGACACTCCTACATCCTCACTCTAGTAGATTGTGCCACACATTTTTTAGATGCCGTGGCACTACGGAAAATTGATACTATTTCCTGCACGGAAGCACTAATTTGCCCGAGTAGGCCTGCCTAAAGAAATTCTATCTGATAGAGGGCGCCAGTTCACATCAGAATTGATGGAGTACCTTAATAAACTACTGCTAGTCAGGCCAATTTTTGCGAGTCCATTTTATAAATCCACAAACTGAATATGTGAAAAATTAAACGAGACTCTCAAAAATATATTGAAGAAGTTGTGTCAAAACAACCCAACTCATTGGCACAGATACCTGCCTGTAGCCCTGTTTGCATGCAGAGAAATCCCTCACCGGACGCTGGGATTCTTGCCCTTTGAGCTATTATACGGGAGAAATGTGAGAGGTCCCATGAGCATTCTTAAAGAATTATTTACCAATGCGCATCTCAACCAAGAGATTAAATCGTCTTACGAATACATAATGGGAGTGCGCGAGCACCTAGAACACTGCGCGGGATTAGCTCGAGACAACGCCGAGAAAAATTTAGCTAAATACCGGGACTACTTCGATATGAAAGCGAAGGCGCGCCAATTAAAGGCAGGGGGTAAAGTCTTATTATTACTCCTGACCGAGAATAATAAGTAATGGGCCCAATGGAAGGGACCGTTTGAAGTAATCGAGGCACGAAGACCAGTCGGTTACTTGATAGATACCCCAACAGGGCGAAGAATCTATCACATAAACATGTTGAAAAAATATCACCGCTGCGCGTGCATAAATATTATTACCCTGCTAAACCTAGAAGAACCGATTAATGCCGCTTACCCGTGTACACCAGTACAGGTCATAAACACAGTATGTGTGAAACAAGACGAGGAATATGAACTACCCTCACTCTCACTCACCACGGAAGAGATACGAGTGGATTTAAAGATAAATCCCCTATTAGAGAGTCAACGGAAATCTGAAATTTTTAACTTGCTCAAGGAATTCCCGGATGTCATTTCAGAAACACCCGTATGTGCCAAGGATTTCATCCATGAAATCAAACTAAAAACTAATTCAGTGGTACGAAGCAAACCGTATCCGTTGCCGATACACCTACGGGAAGCCTTTAATAATGAAGTCCAGAATTTATTAAAATTGGGCACATTAGAGCCATCGGATTCAGATTATTGTCTCCCCATCGTAATGGTTAACAAAACTGATCAATCATTTCGGATGTGTGTGGATTTCCGAAAATTTAATTCAGTGACGGTTTTCGACGCTGAGCCCATCCCGCTAATAGACCAAAATCTCCATCTATTTGAAGACGCTAAATTCATCACTGAATTGGATTTATGCAAGGCGTACTATCAAATTCCGCTCGTTAACGAGTCTAAAAAGCTGACGGCTTTTGCAACCGAGATATGGCTTATGCAGTCTATCAGGCAACCATTCGGACTACTTACAGCCGGTAGCAATTATAATAGAATGATGAGGAGAATTATCTCTGGCCTAAGTGACGTGTCGTTTTATTTCAACAACGTGTACGTAGCTACCCGTACATGGAAGTCCCACTTATACGCCTTACGAGCGTTGCTGGAGAAATTGAAGGAGCAAGGACTTACAGCTGGGCCTACCAGGTGTTATTTCGCCTACAAATTTATTAACTATCTTGGATTCAAAATAAGGCAAAAACACTTGACTACCCAGCAAGAAAAAGTGGAAGCTATATTCAAAATTCCCCGGACGAAAACAAAGAAACAACTCCGTTCGTTCATGGGAGCAGCTTCTTTTTATCGGCGTTTCGTACCGCACTTCACTTCCATCGCGGCCCCACTGAATGATTTATTAAAAAAGATAGCGTCAGACCCTATCACGTGGAACCCCCATGCAATAACTCAGTTGGAGGTTCTTAAAGAAAAACTGATAGCTGCGCCTATTCTCCGTTTACCGAATCCCAACGAGACCTTCGGAATTAGCACCGACGCTATCCAAAACGGTGTCGGTGGAGTATTGCTTCAATACGAAGATGACCAAACTTTCTATCCCATAGCATATGTCAGTAGAAAGCATTAGTAGAGAAACAGCCTATACCAACGTCGAAGTCGAAGTTTTGGCCATAATATAGTCCATAGGTAAATTCAAATATTATCTAATAGGGCGCGAGTTTAAGTTGGAATGTGATCATAAACCTTTGTCATATTTAAGTAATAAGAGTATGAATGGAAGGCTCCTAAGATGGAGTTTACTCTTGATGGAGTACCAGTACTCCTATCACTACATAAAAGGGTCCGACAATTGTATGGCCGACTCGTTAAGTCGGAATCCTGTCGAAGACTAAGGTGTATTCCGACTAAGGTATTATAATAATTGTGATGGATCTAAGATAGGTAAGGTTAAGTATATAATTGTAATGTAAATTGTTGATTGGTAGAGTTGTAATTAAGAAGGGGCAAGTGTATGTATTAATGTATGGTCAGGCACAGACGTGATCGAGACATTCCCTGGTGAACTCGAAGTTTATTGTATGAAATATTGTTCAGTAATTTCCTTTTTGGAAATATTGTAAGTACCGGACTTGAATATACCCCCTCCCGTTAATTTCTTTAGGAGGGAGGTAAATGTAGAGAAATTAATACGTAACGCCACCCAGAGGGCCAAACGGAAAAATATATTAACATCCCCCTTTGAAGAGTGCGTGAGAACGATAGGTGTTTGACTAACCGTCAAACTGCCAACGGGCTCTGATCTCCCCGCGGAGTGGGTAGTCGAGTCGGGCTGCCGGCCCAAGGTAGCCGCAAAACGCCATTAAGCAGCTCTCAAAAGATCCAATTACCTACGAGGTCAGGAGGCTCGCGGTTAGAGTGTCAAAGACCGGTGTTAGATCAAAAAGACCACCGAGGAGAAATAATGTGACAGTTGTCGGTGCCTCTCATTAAGAAGCAGACCTGAGCTCCACAGTGTCAACCCCCCTTCCCCCCTCGCGCTTACCTCAACGGCATAACACGCGTCCCTTAGGTGGGGCGGTCCCCGGTCTATAAATAAGCCCCGTGAGAAAGGAAAGAAATTATTCTGTTAGAGTCGATAGAGGACTAGATATTGGTAATCAGTCCATCGCCCTGTTCTGAACTCGACTCTAAGATTTAGAAGTTCGTTTCGTTTTCTCATCGGTGCCATAGTGATTTATCCTTCACAGACTTAGCAAGAGGTCTGGCTTGATCAAAATTCCTAAGTGCCAAACAGGAATTTCAGGAGCAAGAAAAAACAAGATCCGCTCACCCTTGAGGAACTCTCAAATCTAAAGCTCAGTAATTTAGAGAGAAGAAGAATTGATTCTCAAGTAAGTTCCTTTAAATTACTTGCGGGATCACCTCGTATACCAAAACCCAGTTTTGGTAACCCTGCGAAGTAGAAGAGGGTACAAGAAGAACTTAAGAGCTACAAAGAAGAGTACTCCTTGAGCCAGAGAGCACAACTACTCTCTCCGTCTTTATACTTATAATAAGATAGATAAAGTCATAAGAAAAGAGCTACATCGGTTTTACTGTCTTAGTGACAATCACCCTCCTTTCCCGGCAACGCGAAGATTCGTGAAAAACCCAGTATATCGACATCCGTCAACTTCTGTTCTTATCAAGGTCATGTAAGTCCGAATGACTATATATATTTGTTTCTGATTAATTATAATTTTTAATGCTGTACCCAAGCTAACTAAAGGAGATATAGTATTTCGTGACTCCTGTCATATTTTTAGTTAGATTAGTGGAAAGTAAATTGAGGCCTGCAGAAATTAGCTATCTGGCAATTGGCTTGTTGACGTGAAGTCTACTTTGTTTTGATCAGTATTCAGGTCAGGAGTAGGCCCCTATTCTAATCATGTGATCGAAGACCATGTTAAACTTATAGAATTTAGTGTAAATATTTGAGTTAATTGATAAATTAAAAGTTATATATTTTTGGTTAATTCTTGATGTTTTACTGGATCCTTACGTGCCCACCGGCTCTTTCTTTAAAACTGATTAAAGCTGTGGTACTCTCATAATGCAGTATTTAGACTCCTTCAGATGAATCCGGAGTCTACTCAGCCAATAGAGGAATTATTTCCCCTCCTAAGTGGTGTCAGATTGGCTCGCTAAAGTTATTAAATACATAAATACTTTGACAAAGAGGTATTGTATCGGAGTAAATGTTAAACGACCAAGAAGAATATTTCTCCGACAAAAGTGGGGAGACAATTCTTCGACACCTACGGTTGGGCCTAAGTGAAAACTTAGAAAGAACTCTCTGTGACTATATCATGGAGAGAGCGGCGTATATCAGTTTAGGGTACACGGACGGACCAATATTTTCGCAGGGGAGGGGGGGCGTCTGTCTCCCACTCTCTACTCCATTTACACTGCAGATGTCCCAGCCCCTGCGAACCCCACTTGCCTCAACATTCAATACACCGATGATTTCCACCAGATAATTACTTTTCTTTGGAGGAATGCACCTATGCAAGCTCGCATGACGGTGGCAGAAATCGAGAGATTGAACAACTGCGAGGCTCAATGGAAGACTCAAACCAATTAAGAGAAATTCAAAGTAGTCAACATCGGCAGGAGACTACTCTCAGATGTCAGAGCGAGAATAGACGCTATCCCTACACCACGGAGTGCAATGGACTCGGAATGAAGATTATTTCATCCGGGTAGAAGAAGCACGTCGATGATAGAATTTCTAAAGCCTCTGACGCAGTTCGAACTCTATATACGCTAAGAGATCTCTGTGAGAGTAACAAGAAAAAGATCTACAATACCATTGTAAGATCTATGTACGTTGCTTTAACCCCCCCCCCCCCTTCTTGTATCTCAAAGACACAAAAGAGGAGACTACAAAGAGTGCAGAATAAATGCGTGTACCTAATTAAGAGTACACGCAAGTGAGAAAGAAGATGCCAAGAAGAGCTGCACCTGGAGATTACTCTCATTAACGAGGTCATAGGAGAACGGACACGGAATATGCAAGACCTGTTTAATCGATAATTGAATGAAGAAATCAATCAAATGATTAACCAGAATAGAAGAGCTTTACGTCACGACAGATTTCTAAGCTCCACTATCCTAATGGCTGGCGGAGCCCAAGTGCCGATCTACGCATGAAAGGAAATCTAATATTACACCAAAGAGAGAGCAAAAACCAATTATGAGAATAATAACAATGAAAAATCACCGAATATCGACCATAATTTCACCGATGAAGACTTACACACACGATCAAGACTCAAGAAAGAAGAAACAAAGGACACAAAATAAACAATGAAACTAAGTACGAATTCAAAGTAATTTATTACACACAAACAGCAAATGCGCATCACATACATTAATTCTTGAACGCCATAAAAACGCAAACTAGAATTAACAAAAAATACAACAATAAAATAATGCAAGCGATAGGCCTGACCGCCGGACTCTAACATCTCTTTGCACCCTCCCACACTACTTCTCTTTTCACCACTTGGCTATTTGAATCTATCTATCCACACACCTTTTGTCCCCTACAGACACCTACAACAATTCGCAATTCACGCGATTTCACCTTTTTCATATCGTTTATATACAAATCTTAAATAGCTCTTATTTGAGCCTAATATTCTTCTCAATCACTGAGATATTTGCAGTTGAAAGACTTTTGATGTGTTAATAGAATGATACAGAAATTAATTATAAGAAAACTTTATAATAAACGAAAAGAACAACAAAGACACTGGTTTTGTGGGGCAGAGGGTGGAACAAATAACACAATTAGAACTAAACCAAACCTGTCCGAACTAAAGCAAAACGAAAAGTCCCATGTAAAGATGATTAAAGATAGGAGTTCATCAAAAGGAAACATCGCATTATGCGTTAATAAATAACAGGCAACACAATTCAATCAGATAACAAAATGTCCCACAAGAGCTTTACGATAGGGGAAAGGGTATCCCCTCACATGGAAACGCCCTGGAGGTGCCAGGGCTCGACCCCTTCCTCCTAACGAGAACGGGACCTGAACCACAAGAATGATGCAGACTCCCCGAGGCTTCCCAAAAACTCTGTCGTTGTGAGTCCCAGGGTCGTCGGGGCCGTAGAGGAGGGATTCGCAATGAAAACCGGTGCTAAATGACACAGGCAGCCTCAAGAAATCAACTGGGTAAGAACATCCTTCAAAAGAAGAGGTAGTATTTAGTGCTTAATAAAGTGTAAATTTAGGTAGGGGATAGACACTAGAAATAGAAAAATAGTGAATATAATTTCTAGCTAAGATGACTTTCAACTTGCACAGGTAACTTAGTCTAACTCTCAAACAAATAGTGAAACGCGCAGGCGTTTCACGCATTTCAAGATGGCATCGTAGAAGAATTATTAGGTTCATGATGGGGTTGAAATATTGTCTATCTGTGACTTTATACCGTATGATAGACCCTCTCCGCCATCAAAATATCACTCCTAGGACATTATTATAACGGTACAAAGCAATATTTCAGTCTTTAATAGCCTTAAATGTGTGCGCCACTCTTATTGATTACAGCATTTTTTTTATAATTGTCCATATCGGTTCTTTATTTTTGACGTTCGGAAGGGGAAATGCGGAGGGCGACAGAGTTTGATTCCGATTCTGTAAAAATCGGACTAAACCTTTTTCCTTTTATCTCTCCTTCTCTCTCTCCCGTTTATAATCTTTGTCTCATACTATCTTAATTAATATCGCTTTTTTAAAAACTTTACCTGTTAATTATTTTATAGTGTATCATAAAAATACTCCAAATGATTTTCTAAAATTCTAATTTTTTCATTAAGACTTTGTTATTTATTATAAGTTTTTTATCTTTAAATCTTTGAATTGTTCTACTTAATTGAGTTTCCTGATGAGAAACCAGCCAACAACACGATCATGTGCCTTATTTTGAATGGTTCTCTTTAATAGAACGAGGTCAAGAGCAAGCACACCGGCAACGTTGGAAGAACAAGAAGCAGACGGACAAGCATCGAAGAGTCATCACCACTTCACCAGAGTTAATCGCCCAAGAATGTTACCATTTGGTAACTATTAACCGTGAGAGTAGAAGAAGAAGGTTGCCTCGTTTGTCTCATAAGAGCAGCTACGGTCTGATTGGAGATTCCTCCTGTTTCCGTGGCTCTCAAAAGAGACAGAAGCAAGCGTGGACGGGTTGATTGGAGATTCCTCCTGTTCCTGTCCTGCTTGTAGAGAGCATTTCTCTTCTCCCCTTTGCACCCGTGGCGCTGATGGGCGAACAAGAGTGACGCCACGATGCAAGGGTCGGCGTCCATATCCACCACGCCGATGTCTGCCAAGCGGACGCGGAATGGGTTAAGTCTACCCTCGCCGAACGAGACCTCCACGCCCAAGAGGACCGCCCGAACACTGGAGCCGGAGTTCTCACAGGCAGAGGAGGCCCCCAGCGATGATAGCGGTCGCCTCGTCATCGACGAGAGCCCCCAGACCGAGGAGGCCCAGCAGGAGAATGAGGCAGGCTGGGTAACAGTGTCTCATTCCCGACGAGGACCTCGGCACAAGTTTAAACTCGTGCACCAGAGCAACACTATCAGTGCCTACCAGGCTGTGACGGAGCTGGAGAGAACACACCCTGGCCTGCGGATAGTTATTCGCCCTACTCTCAACGGCGAATACGTCCTCACCCCGAAGGACGATGGGTCGGAGGCCATGCTGCGCCGCCTTGCCGAGGAGGGGGATCGAGTGATCCTGCTCGACCCCAGAGTGAAGAGGCACAAGTTGGTACTTCAACGGTATCCGACCACTCTGCCACTCCAGGCCGTCGAGGCTCACCCCCACGTGCTCTCGGCAACACGGCTCCTCGCACACAGAGACAAGGTCCCAACCAGGCAGATCCTTGTAGTGTACGAGGGGCCGCCACCACCCAAGCTGGACCTGGGCAGCTGGGGCCGCTACGCCCTGCGCCCCTACCAAGGTGAGCCTGTTCGATGCTACAAGTGCCAGCGCTTCGGGCATCTCCAGGCCATGTGCCAAAACTCCGTCAAGTGCGGCGTGTGCAGCCAAGCGCACCCGACGGAGGAGTGTATCGGTCGCCTCAAGGCCAGCGAGTCCACCACGGCACGGTGCCCCAACTGCACCAAGGGGCACCACGTTTGGAACACGAAGTGCCCCGAGCGACAGAAAAGGATGCCACGGGGTCACCGGCGGCGGCAGCAGCAGATGGAACCACGTGCCCCCCCAACCCAAAGAAGAGAGCGTCGGTTCATTGCCGCGCCACCCCCAATCGGGTCGGCGTGGGTTAGCCATCAACCCGCGACTCTCGGCCTGCCCGGCACACGACTGGGGGGTACACAGGAGGGGGAGCGGCAAAGGCAGGGGCAACCACGTGGGCCTTCCCAGCAACAAGGCAACCGACGCCTTGTTCCAGCGCCACCACCAAACAGGCCGGCGTGGGCTTCCCACCCACCCCTTACCCCTCAACAGCCTGGCACAAGTCAGGTCGAGACAGGGGAAGAGGACAGGCAGGGAGCGAGAGAGGGTACTAGTAGCTGCACAGCCAGCAACTCCGCTCACACCTCCACCCAGCAACCCACCCCCTCTGTCCCCAAGCCACAGAGGAGGAAGGGACACAGGCGTCGGGCCCACCGCGCCCGCCCAGACGAGGAGCAGTCCACGGTGCTACCCAATGCCCAACCAGCGACAGGGTCTCAACGTGGCCCCCCAGGTTATTGCGAGGGACTCAACGAGGAGGGCAGAGCCATCGTGGACGTCATCCTCGCGTGTGTCGTACAGCTGGTGAAGAAGCTGCTCGATCGCCGGCAGGGCACCGCAGCCCCCACCGAGCAGGACCTCGACGCACTCCTCCGCGAAGAGGTGTTAACCGCCGTCACAGAGGGTGCCCTCCAGCCCCCACCATCATCTACCACGCCGAGAGGTCCCACCCAACACCCTCTGCACCCACCGCACGCCCACAACCAAGATGGAGGCACGGATTGACAGCCCAGCCCACGCACCGGCGCCCACGCTGAGGGTGCTGCAGTGGAATGTTCAGGGGCTCCGCCCCAAGAAACATGAGCTGCTGCAAGCCGTCTTGCAAGAAGACCTGGACCTGGTTCTCCTACAGGAGACTCTCACGCCCGCCAGCTTTGAATGGCGAGTCGCAGGCTACACCCTCCACTCGCTACCGGCTGGTGACGGAAATGGGCGTGGCTGTGCAGCCCTCATACGAAACACCATCCCGCACAAGAGGATCGCCGCACCCGTGTACTGTGGTGACGGCGTGGAGGTCCTGGCACTGGAGCTACAGCTGGGGCCGCTCACTCTGACTGTATACAATATATACAGGAGCCAGCGGTACCCGCTGGATGTTGGGGAGCTGCTCTCCCTCGCATCCCACTCCAGCCTCCTTGTAGCGGGCGACTTCAACGCCCACCACCCCGTGCTGCAGTCTGTGTCACCCACTAACGTGACCGGGCGCCACCTGGCCGACCTGCTCGAAGAAGTTCCTGCCGTTCGACTACTGAACACAGGGGAGGCCACGCACGTCCATGGGGGGCGGCTCGACCTCACGCTGGTGTCGGGCGACCTACAGCCCGGTGCCACCTGGCAGGTCCACCCTACCCTCACCAGCGACCATTACGGGACCCTCACCACCCTCACTGTGGCCCCACCAGCTCCTCCTCTCCCGTTGCCCCAGTGGAACGTCAGGAGGGCGGATTGGGCAAAATTCCAAGCCTCCCTGGCCGAATGGTGGTCCACGTATGTGCCTCCGGTGGACCTGCACCTGCAGGAGAGGGACCTTACGGCGGCCATAGAGAGTGCAGCTTACGCGGCCATGCCCAGGATAGCCTCAAATCGCCGCCGGCGCCCGGACTGGTGGTTTTATAACGAGGAAGTCCGGGAGCACAATCACCGCGTCAACGTCCACAGGAGGTTGTACGAGAAGCACCCAACGGCCATCAACCTGCAGCTCCTGCAGGACGTGGTAGCCCGCGCGAGACAGGTGTCCCTTAGCGCCAGGGAGGCAAAGTGGCTGGAGTGGTGCGCCTCTTTCAGCCAACACACCTCCCTCGGCCAGCTGTGGGGGAGTTTCAGGAAGGCCTCAGGCGCCGCCCCGACCCGCCCAGCTGCCCACCCACGCCCACAGCAAGAGGCAGATCGGCTGGCGAACTGCTTTACAGCGAGGGGTTCTAGCGAGCAGCTTCCTCCTCACACCAGCTACCTCCAGCAGCAGCTACGCCCACAGCGCGACGAAGAGGTCAGGGAGGCGCGGGGCCAGCCGCACGCGACGGACCAGCCTTTCACGCTCGAGGAGCTGGCCAGGGCGAAACGTCGACGTGACACAGCGGCGGGAGCCGACGGAGTGCGGTACTCTATGCTGGCGCACGCTGGGCCCGCCGGGGACGCCGCGCTGCTAGCCCTTCTGAACGCGTCGTGGTTGGCAGGCCGTCTGCCGCCCTCCTGGAAGGACGCAGACATCCAGCCCATCCCCAAGCCGAAGGATCACACCACCTTCAGGCCAATCTCCCTCCTGAGCTGCACCGGAAAAACGGCGGAGAAGATGGTGCTGACTCGCCTACAGTGGAGCGTGGGAAGCCTTCATCACCACGTGTTCGGCTACACCAGGGGGGTGAGCACTGCGGACTGCCTCATCACCCTCCTGGCTCACGCCAACAACCAGCCCACCATCGTAGTCTTCCTTGACCTCGAGAAGGCTTTCGAGCTGGCTAGCCCCCGCGCCATACTGGCCGCCCTTGTGAGGAAGGGCATCCGAGGGAGACTGCTGGGCTGGCTCCAGGACTACCTTCACCAGCGCCGAGCCCGCGTGAAGTTCCAGGGCCACAAGTCTTCCTACCTTACTTTCGAGAACGGGACACCCCAGGGCGGCATCCTCAGCCCGTTCCTTTTCAACGTGCTGATGGAACAACTGGTCGCCCTCCCCTATCGGGAAGGAACCATCCTCCTCAGTTACGCCGACGACCTGGCACTCGTCGTCACCGGGCGCGGCGACAAGCTCGCGCGGGCCCAAGAAGCGCTGCACCTCATCACTGCCAAGTGCGAAGAGCTGGGGCTCAAGATCTCGGCAGAGAAGTCCCAGGCCATGGCCATCAAGACTTTCACACCTGCTGGCCAGCAGCTTCGCGTCCAAGGAGTCGGCCTGGCCTGGACCGACTCCTACCAGTACCTCGGAGTGTGGGTGGACAGACGGCTGTCCTTCACGCAGCATGTCACGCACCTGAGGCAGCGGACGCAGGCCCGGCTGAATGTGATGAGGGCCATGACGCGGCCGAGCGCTGGTGCAACCTTCCCCGTCCTCCGCCTCTACTACCTCCAGGCAGTGCGCTCCCTAGTGGACTACAGTGCACCGGTCCTTGTAGCGCTGCCCCGGCAGCAGCAACAGCGCCTGGAGGTAATACAAAACACCGCCATGAGGACCATGTTAGGGGCACCCAGGTGGTGCAGTGCCTGTGTCATGCAGAGTGAGGCCAACCTGGTGCCCCTCACAGCCAGGGTGGATTGCATGGTGGCCTGTCGGGTGGCCAGAGTGCTCCAGCGCGACGTGGAAGGTGTTGCGCAGAGGAGACTCAGAATGGCCGTGGTGCAGGGCATCGAGTGCCTGCGTAACAACAGGTGGCTCGTAAACGTCAGCCTAGCAACCAGCTCCCTCAACCGGGCAGGGAACTGGCTGTGGCGCGACCCCGATACCCCCAACCCCGCCTACGTTCCACCACCACCATGGGACCCCCCCGCCGCACACTTCACCGCCACACAGTTGCCCGACAGCAAAGCGAACTGCCTCACCGAGGAGCTGCGCCAGCACGCCCTCATGGCCATGTCTGAGGTCACGGAGCCAGGCAGCGCAGTGTACTTCACCGACGGCTCCGTCGACCCCGAAAGCGGGAGGTCCGGCGCCGCCTTCGTCACGAGCGGCTTGACGCAAGCGTGGAGGACATCAGACCACTGCTCCACCCTCCAGACGGAGCTGGTAGCAATCCTGCACGCCCTCCAGCACGCTCTGCTCCGCCGGGAGGCCACTGTGGTGATACACACTGACTCTCGGTCGGGACTACAGGCGCTGCAGCACGCCCACGCCCACACCCGGGACAACATTCACCTCACCACCACCATCCTGTGCACCCTGCAGGACCTGGCAGCTCAGGGCAGGCGTGTCCGGCTCCACTGGATTCCCAGCCACGTTGGCGTGCGCGGCAACGATGCTGCCGACGAGGCTGCCAAGCGAGCCGCCCACGGCCCCATCATCACCTGGACCGTGCGCCCCAGCCTGCAGCAGCTCAAGGTGCAGGTTAAACGCAGGGCCGCCCACAACGCCCACCAGCAGCACCAAGAATGGGAAGCAATCAAGAGGCAAGCGGCGTGGTATGCTGCAGCCACAGCCTATCGCCCACTGAACCCATCCTTCCAGCAGCCCAGAGCGAACGGCGTGCTGCTACAGCGTGTGAGGCTGGGCTACTCCACGCGGGAAGAGCTACACGCCGACTTTGTGGCAGGGAGGTGTGAACACTGCGGCGGCCGCTCCCGGCGCCCACTGGTGCACTACCTCCTCTCCTGCCCAGCCACCGCCCGCCTCAGGCCAGAGCGAGCGCCAGCCCCTCCCCCTGTAAGAGGAACCCTACTCAGGGCGCGAGAGGCAAGAGCCGCCCAGGTGGTCCTCTACACCCCAACTAACGAGCTGCTGGAGGTGCTGAGAACAACACCCCCTCCGCGCTGATCGCCGCTCGCGCCCAGCCGGGCGACAGGTGATGAAGACCGACGCCACCCACTTGCAGCAGATAAGAAACGCGTGGGACGCTCCACCACGTCTTACTGCACGCCAAACACTGACGGGCTGCCCGTTTTGTGCAATGTGTGCATTTATACATGTATTTATACTATTGTATCATATTATTACTGTATTTGTCTTTTTGTTTTTTGTTTGTTTTTATTTTATTATTATTTGTATTATGATTATGTATAAATGTACGCTATTGCACAATAAACCTATACAATCAACAATCTTTAATAGAACCTCATATTATTTCCTACCAGAATCTATAAAGCATCTCATCATCTATGTCGAGGGTGGAATTATACCTCACATTTATGACAGTAAATGTCTGTCATACAGAGTGCAAGGAGAGTAGTCCTGTCGCACTCATACTGCAGGATAGATAGGCCCAGTGAGTACCTCCTGCAAATTGGTGTTCAATAGACTCCCTTGGCGTCCGGCTAACTCCAGAGAGGGACGTGTATCGGTCTCTGTGTACGTGGGGAGCAGTGAAGAATAACCAAAAGCCCGAGGGGGCGGCATCCCAGGTCACGGTGGGAGTTGATTCGACCACCATCCAGCAAACAGTCCGTCATTAGTGATGCCACCGGAGGATGCCACTCAAGTGCATTCATCCACTTATCCATCCCATACCACTCCATATTGTACACATTAGAGGCAGGGGAACCTCAGCACTTGTCTAAAGGAAAATCAAACCTATAAAAATTCTTTTCCCAGGTTCAAAGTTCAATCAATCAAGAAGAGGAACGCAAGGAACTGGGGGACATGCCCCCGCCCCCTCAGCCTAATGTAAAACAGGGAAGGCTCCAACAGGGTCCCGTTCAGGTTCCTCGAAGGCCACACTAAACCAGACAGAGAAAACCCTTCACAACAATGTTCGCAGAAATTGCAGTCATAGTTCTAAGACTGAAAGACTAATACAATGTCTCCATTACTCTCTGCGACACGGAGAAACACCTCGACGACCTCGTTAGCGACAAAGCAGCCAAAAAGCTAAACAAAATTGGACTCGCTTTTATTCTCTTCTTTTAAATACACACATACAGTAAAAGTTCCTATAAGCTATGGGCCGTTCAAGTAAATGGCAAGAGAATATTTTCATTTTGAATTTATTTTGGATTCTTTAATATCATAACATAAAAGATAGATTTAGATTGTATTTGAAAAAAAGGGGAAACCTACTGATTCATGGAAGGGCTGGACTTTTGATATAAGGCGGGATTTAAGGTGGTCAAAAATTACTTTAAAAAGTGTGACATAATTTTTTAATTATCCCTTTCTCTTTTATCTTTGCCTTTCCCTCTTTCAATTAATATTGCTTTTTTACATAAGTTAGCCTTCAAATACTGCATCTTGTACTATATAAAATAGCGTAAATGATTTTTTAAAGTTTTAATGTTTTCATTGCAAACTTTGTTATTTATTGTAAGTGTCTTCATTTCGAATCCTTCCTCTACAGCCCCAAAGGACCTTGAGCCTCAGTTACAGCGATCGCCTTTCTCGTTCTCAGCAGCCTCAGGAGTTCTGCATCATTCGCGGGGTTCAGTTCTCGTTACGAGGAGCGGATCGAGCCCCCGCGCCTCCAGTGACGTTTCCGAGTTTTTAAGTGCGAGGATTACCCCCCACCCCCTATCATTGGCGCATACTAACAAAATCATGCTTCTCTATTTTGGTGGGGGAGAGTTTGTATCCTGTAAAGTTGACAAAAAAATCTACCTGGTAGCGCTAGCTTGAAACACGGGCGATAATTTGGGCGACCAAATTATTCCATAGGAACAAAAAGGTTCAAGCACTTATTGCCCTTCGTATAGGTCTGGTTACACGGGACCTCTTTTAAAAACGCTAGAATAGAACCAAAGGAAGTGATTCATTTTGGTTCGTATTTAATAGAGACACTCAACGTGGAAGGCGGGAACGAAGTGGACTTAGCACATCAATCAGTGGTTGACTGGGATAGTTTTGGTCGGGAGGTGCCATCTATTATTATAAAAAGAATGCGGAAAATTTAGGTGTAGCTGGGTATAATCATTGAGATTGATGAGACAATATTTGCTAAACGCAAACATAATCGAGGGCGATTGTAGAAGGTATCTGGCTATTCCAGGGATTCGAGCGAGGGTAAAAAAAAGTGTTTATCGTTTCTGGCCGAGAGAGAAATGAAGAAACCTTGACGACGATACACAAATGACTGGATCGTGGTTTGTACCAAAATAATATCACACTTTTAGGTCTCCTACTTCAGCCTTTCGTTAAAAGGATACAAACAAAAAACCCTGAACCATTTGGCAAATTTCCTCGACCCTGTAATTAGCGCCAGTACCTTAAATATCGAACGCGCTTTGAGCGACACTCCAGAGAAATACCCAAATACGGCAGAAGGGAAAAGCACTTTGACGGATAGCTGGCAACCTCCTCCTTCGTCCTAAACTAATTTCCAGATATTCCGCAGAGGTTTCATCTATTTTGCTGGCCGGTGCGGACCTTTACCCGCATCTACAAAGTAAATATAATTAATTTTCTACAATGGCACCGTAGGTTAGGGGTTATTTGAAGCACTATTTCGTTTTGTTCAGGTATTTCTTAATGGAAATGTAAAACACGATAGGAGCCAATAACAATGTTTATTTAACCTCTATACTTATGTGCAATTAAATAAGTTTAGCTATAAGTTTTCTACTATGTTCAAATTTTATAATTATTTTATAATTACTATTAAAAGTGAAAAATTCTCATACGTTGCTAATATAGAATTGCTGATACAAAGTAATGAAATTACCCAACAAGAGAGAAAGTCCCTCCGATGACCTGCGGCGTTTTGTAATAAGATGATAAATGGTTATTGCATCGATGGTTTCCCATGGTTCGAATCACTTACAAGTGCCTTTGAATGGCTAAATGAGCCTTCTGCCACTAGATGGCCCCACCCAGCGCCAAATCGGATGGCAGATTTGAAATATCCAGAGTGAATAACCATAGGTCCCATGGTCATATGGGTCATTTCATGGCTCTAAATGGGTACAATTGAACTTTACTCCTTTTGAAGAAAAAGCGACGCCTTGATCTGGCGCTTCGCCACAGGTAAAAACGATTTTTCTAATGAAGTTTGGTTATTATTTACTTTAGCGTAATAACTTTTTTGTACATTTTACTACTTCTTCCTGTATCATTTTTTTGTGTTTTTTTCAAATCTGTTCCTTTTTCTCGTTCGGAAAGCGAAATACGGAAAAAATAGAGAGTTTTATACCGAATCAGTCGAAATGGGAGTAAACTTCGATTTTTCCGCAAAACGACCACAAAAAAATGAAGAACAGATTGGGACAAATAACTTAAAAGAGGCCGGAAGCAAGTAAAGCCCCAAAGCCGGCGGTGCTTTTTCTTCTTTATTTGTGCATCGAAAACGGCGCTCTGATGGAAATGCCTCTTTACACACCTCTGCCCTGCCCCCTCCCCCCCCCCCCGCGACAAATGAGAGTTGCGAATCACACTTTGTTCCGAGAAAATTTGCATGATGACACCTTTAAGGTCACTGTGAACCTCTTTTACGTCTTCAAAATATATTCCACATCCACCACAAGTCATAACGCAATGTTGTCTCGTCCAGAACAGAGTCAAGTGGAAAAAGAGGTGACGAAGTAAGCTCGGTCGAAATTATGGAGACAATGTGACGTCACTAAACCATATATTTACAAAAAAAACGCATCCAATGTGACGTCATCACAATTATGGAAGCGAAAAATATTAAAATTCAAACTTATAATAATAGTAACATCGCCCCCTCAATAATTTGTATATAGATGGATTTGCAAAAAAGGTTTGACATAAAAGCAGTAATTAAATTTGTTTTTAAAAGTGTTTTCAATTTTTAAAAGATATTAACCAGAATTGGTTTATAAATTGTACTTCTTTTAATTTTCATTTTAAAAAATGCTTCATTGCTTAATTAAGTTCCTCACTCAAAGAAATTGAAAGAAAAACTTTAACACCTATTCGCATTTTGGGGGTTATAAAAATTACCCTTCAATTTGATTAAGTTTAAATACAAAATATTAAAATCGAGGAATTTAAAAAAATATAATTTTTCCTAAGAAGATTTATATATTGTAAATTTTTAGGAGCCTTGAAATCCTGCGCTTAATTAGAGTCCCGATTGGTAATAACGGCAGAATCGGTTTGAAATTTTGTTTTTTATTTTGAATTTTTCTTATCCTAGAACCTAATATCCCTTCTAATTCCTAAGATTTGTGATCATTGTCAGAGTATTTCAATTTGTACTCACTCGAGCCCATAATTTTATTTTATTGCGTTCTTTTTGTTCCTCCATCGGGGAACTTAAAAAAAGAGATTATTTTTAACCAGGCTGTCATAATTAATATTATGGTGGCCTAAACTCATCACCGCCTCCGCTCCTGCCTCCTATGGCGTAGCTGAGTGTGCTGCCATTCATAATCTAGTTTGAACTATAGCCGTCGTGTGACAAGGCATTATTCGAGGCTGTGGTGAAAGCAGGTTTGTGGATTAGGCCACTGTGGAACCCTCCGTCACAGGCACCAATGATAAGAGGCGAAGCTCCAAAAAGTTCTCTCTGTCCCTAAGGGTTACCGCCCAAGACCACAAAGGGACATGAAACCGTCTCTGTGTAAGCGGGAAGCAGCTTCAATATCCTAATCCCTGAAGCGGTGACTCCCCAGGGTTGTGGTAGTTGAATAAATTACCACCCATCATCAAGTCCGCTATGAGTCATCCTTCAGGAGGGCCTCCCCGGGTTTACCCATTCATCTTTTTCTCATCCAGGGAGATACAGCGGCTGTGCTTTGGGTTGTTAGGGCAGAGGGACCATTTCATTTTATCTTAAGAAAAAACTAATATTCTTAATCCCAAGGAAAAATCAAAGGTACAAAGAAAAGGAACCCATCAACAGGAAACAGGCTCCGAACGAGCCAGCATGGACGATCGAGAAGGAGCGAATTGGATGCCTCTTGGTATCCTCCACGGCAGAGAGAAGCCAACCTGTTAACAGACCCTTCGAATTATCTATTGTGATATCGGAGTAATTCTTTGGAGACTCAAAGAAGAATACAACACAGAAAAGGACCCCGATCTTCTACTGAGTGAAGATGCAGCAAAGAAACGAAAAATAATCGGCCTTGCAAATTGCACCCCCCCTCCTCCCTATGGTCACAGCGAAGAGATCCGTAATCTGTAGACGCCTCAACCCATGAGTAGGAACCCATACGGCCTCGGACGGAAGTCAAAAAAGAACTTGATAATGGGAAAAAATGGGCAACCATTGACGACGTGGTGAAATTTAGAAACCAAAACGGGGAAATTCATAGTCACGTATTCAAGGTTATCTTCCGGACTACATAATTAGCGAAGAAGGCGGCAAACCAAGGTCTGCTGCATTCTACAAGAAAATCTCTCCTAACCAGATCCCGCTATGCCCTGGACCGGCATGGAACGAAGGAGTCTACTTACAAGGGTCAGGCGTGTTCCAAGAATGTAAGCAAAGAACACAGATGGAATGAGTGCTAGAAGAAATGCTTGAACTGCTGAAACGCTCATGGGACACTTGCTATGCCGTGCCCTTTGAACAAAGAGCTCATCAAGAAAAAAATGAGTCATCACAGAAAAGGAAAAGAAGAAGAAGAACACCACCTACCCCACAGCAACTGCAGAAGGACAAACGAAGGCACCTGCTCCACAAACCACGATCGTGAATAAAAAAGGGAACATGAGGCCAGACCTCATACTCTGCATAATGCACGCCCACTTTGTAACCATCGCAAAACCAGGTTCCTACACCAAGAAACTGAATACTATGCTAAAAAGAACGATCCGAAAAAAATGGTGGTTCCCGTCGAACCCTCCCTCAAACGAGATTTTAAACATGACGCCAAAGCAAGCGAAGTAATGGCTGAAAATCAAGAAGAGGGAAAAAACCGAAATGGAAACATAGGAAGACAAATGGAAGACAAGATCGACTGACATCAGAGAAACTACTCCGAAGAATCACACTTGAACACTTAAATATAATACTAAAAAAAGGTGCAAGAAACCTTTAGAAAACCTGAAAGATATTTTACCGCAGGAGGAAATAAATAGATTTATTGTACCTGAGGATGAAATCCGTCGAATCCAATGATTCGACGGTAGCAGGAAAAAACAATAAGAGACACAAATCCGATTTCTAAATAAAAGAAATGAAAATATAAACTCAACCAAAAGGAAAAATTGAAATAGAATATACGAAATCTGACAACTGATGCTAATACAATAAAAAAAATGAGAACCCCGATGAGGAAGGCAAGAAAGCCTTATATATATATATATATATATATATATATATATATATATATATATATATATATATATATATATATATATATATATATTAATGTTTGTCGTTAAGAATAACTTGTGTAATTTCTTCTTCTTCTCCTTCTCTCTTTTCCCGTAATTCCTCTGAATTTGAAGACAACAACGGCGCCTCCTCGACCGAGCGCCGCTGCCTCAATTATCTCCCATTATTTCAGATCCATTTTTCATCCCTCTCTAAATTCTTTTTCTTTTTCTCTTCCCGCGGGGGGTTTCCCCAAATTGACTACTATACCTGGCACTTGGAGCAGTGATACGCTCTTCCCACCTCATTCCTCCCGGTGTTCTCACAAAGTGTTGAAACTACCTGGGCTTTATTACATCCAGACAACCCCTCCCCCTTTTGCCCTCAGCTTCTTTCCGCCTAATTTTCTTGGCCGGTAACTAAATTTGTAGGCTAGTCGCATCCCAACCTTGGTCGCGGCCGAGAGCTGATGGAACAACGCCCACCCTCTTGTCTCCGGTTGATGGAGGTGATTTTTACCCCGCCTCCACCATTCCCCCATTTTTCCTGTGTTGAGGTCCCTTCTCTAACCCCCAAACTTATTTATAGCTGGGGCAGCCTACCTGCAGTTGACATCTGGGGGGGGGGGGCTGTGTGGTCTTCCATCCCAAACGGCGGAAGTTTTCCCTCCTGGCTGAAATATCACTTTGCACTTCCTCCAACTTCACCGCTTTCTCCACATATCTCCTGTGGGAGATGTTTGGTTCTTGTAGTGGTAGGAGTATGGTTCTCGGAAGTCTCGGTACAACCTGTCTCTCGGTTTCAGTTGTTCGCTACCATAACACTCTAAAGATGGTCCTGTTACTTCTTGGTCATGCCTCTAACAGTGAATATTTCCAGTCGAGGGTTTGTGGTAGTCTGCTGGTTATGGTTTTGTCCCTGTATTATTTGTATGTTGTTCTTAGAGGCAAAAATTGACTGTAGATTTTAACCTTTTTTGGGTCGCTGATTTTGGTTCTTTTCAAAGACAAATGAAGCGTTTTGCGACATTTTAAATGGTACTTTTTCAACTAAAGATGTCAAGCATCTAATCAACATAATGCAAGAAAATGGCTAGTATGTAATCAAACTTATCCAAAAGAATGACAAGTATGTAATTAAACCATTGGAAACGAATGGCACGTATGTAAACAACTCAATGCAAGAGAATGGCAATCATGTAATCGACCTAATCCAAGAGAATGCCAAGTATTTAATTGCCACATACCAAAGAAAAGTATGTAGGTAATCACTCCAATGCAAAGGAATGGCAAGTATGTAATCACCGCATACAAGAGAATGGCTAGTAGGTATTCAACTCAGTTCAAAAGAATGGCAAGTATGTAATCAAATCAACGCAAGAGAATGGCAAGAATGGAATTAAACCAAAGCAAGAGAAATAGCAATTATGTAATCAACTCAATGCAAGAGAATATTTTGTAGGTAATTGTGAGGGAATCCCCACGTGGAAGATCTTTAGCAGAAAGGAACTCCCATGTGCAGCAGAAGGCCTGGCTAGGGCTAAAGTGGTAAGCCTATTTTTATACATGCCTCTTTAAATAACCTTGAGCTTTGCCATTGTCCATAATTTTCCTGACCTCGTTGCACTCTCTCGCTACTCAGCCCGTCTGAACTCGTGGGTTTCCGTCCCTTTTGTCGGTTCGCTTTCAAGTTATTGGTCCCTCCCTGATAGATATAATATGGTATTGATATAATGTAATGTCATACCACGACATATATATATATATATATATATATATATATATATATATATATATATATATACGTATTATATAAATCTAGTGTCAAGTGTGTTGGGGTTCTTACGAACCCGCGTCATTTTAATTTCGACATTAGATGTTCCCATGTTATTCACGTACATCCCGTTTATTTTAATTTTTGTATTGTACTGGCAGAAGGCAAGTTCAAGTTATTTGAAAGGCAGTGGAACGTAATCTATTTATATTTTGTGTTGGACCCCAGGTAATTAATTTTTTTTATTGTGTTCGAATTTTGGAGACTCTCCTGGTTATTCATCCAAAAGAGTTAAAGTCTCTGGTGTCCTAATTCCGGTAGGACCATTTAAATTTTTTTTCCCGCTTAGAAACAACAGAGGTAGGTAGCTGTATCTTAATTTTTTTTGTGATCAAGGCCTTCACGAATATTCAAGTATTCGTTTCGCGTGGGTAGTGTCCTAGCTCGTGTACGTATCAGTGTTTCCTCAGTTAACTGCGTAAAAATGTCATCCTTCGAAAAATTCAAGAGTCAGGGTGAAAGTTAGGTCTTTCGGGCAAAGACCTGCTAAATTACGTACAGGAAGAAGAGAGGAAGGAAAGGGCAGAGCGAAGGGAATTGGAGATGGAGAAGAACAAACTGAAGATGGAGATGGAGGAGAACAAACTGAAGATGGAGGAGAACAAACTGAAGATGGAGATGGAGGAGAACAAATTGAAGATGGAGATGGAGGAGAACAAACTGAAGATGGAGATGTAGGAGAACAAACTGAAGATGGAGATGGAGGAGAACAAACTGAAAATGGAGATGGAAAACAAACTGAAGATGGAGATGGAGAACAAATTGAAGATGGAAATGGAGATGGAGAAGAACAAAATGGAGGAGAACAAACTGAAGATGGAGATGGAGAAGAACAAAATGGAGATGGAAGAACGTGAACAAATTAGGCAGCATGAGCTGGAAATGAGCCGAAATCAACTGAATTCTCAGTCCATCGGTGCCCGGGCTGAAATTCCACAAACTCCTTCAGTCCACCTTCCCGATTTTAATGATGGAGAGGACTTTTGGTCCTTTTGGGCCCATTTTGAGAGAATCTTTCAGATCAATAGATTGGATCTCGAAAATGATGGCGTCGCTACCTTACTTCCCCCCCTAAATGCCAAGTTAAGGGATATCTTCGTATCCCTTCCCCCGGAAGCAACTTTGGACTATTCCACGTTAAGGTCCAAATTGTTAGCCGCTGTTCACATGAATAGCGAATTCTACCGCTCCCGATTCCGTCAGGAAAGGATCCGCCCTAGCCAAACATTTCGACAACACGGGTACATCCTCCAAAGAAACCTTCAGTGTTTGCTGGATGCGTGCAAAATTCTCCAGGTCTACGAGTCCCTTCTGGACTTCTTCCTTGGGGATCAGCTTTTAGCTGCTGTGGCTCCCTAAATTCGCGCCTTCATTAAGGATAAACGTTGCGCCAATTTCAAGGAGTGCTTGGAGGAGGCCGATGTCTACGCGGGTAGTCACGATTTATACCCTCTCTCTCATCTCTCAATCTCTCTCTTCTCTTTCCTACTTTTCCTCTCTATCTCACTATTTCGCTCTTTCCTTTTCCCAATCTCTCTCTCTCTCTCTCTCTCTCTCTCTCTCTCTCTCTCTCTCTCTCTCTCTCTCTCTCTCTCTCTCTCCCTATACCTTTGGTTCCCTCTCCTCCATCTTCTCCCCCTCTCTCTGCCCCCTCACTTCTTCAATATCTATTTTTTGCCTTTTCTACCTCTTTTTCTCCCTCCCTCTTCCCTTTCTCCCTTTCATTCTCTCTCTCTCCCCATATCTATCCATCTTACTCTCTGGTAGCATCGGTCCGAGGTGACGGCCCTTTGTTCCCAGGTTGGTTGCCATGCCAATAAAAAGCCTTGGGTCGAGTTCCTTGGTGTGGCGGGATATCCATTGAACGCTACTCCGAGATCCTGGCCGTTGTGAAGGGAACTAGTAGGAGTTTAGTAAGGGGTGTGCTTCGTTGTTGTTCACCTGGTGGAAATCGATGGCCCCTTCGGGGACCGTCTGTGCTGCTTGGTTGGGAGCCACGGCACGCCGAGGCTTGACGACTCGGTCGGACGAACAGCAGCACATGGAGCGTGCCTTCTGGAAGACTCCGAAACGACTCCGATCAATAGGCGGGAGCGACTCACGCGGGGAGAACTCACTAACCCCTTTTTATATATTGATTGGTCACAAGCTTAAGTAATAGAGTGTTCAAAATGGCAGGAAAGAAAGGTCCAGCAGCGCTAAAATTTACGTGTGCCACATGTAAGAAGGACAAGTGGTGCGTTGACTTCCCGGAAGGCTGCTATGCGAAATGCCACCCAGACAGTGTATGCACCACTTGCATTTTAAAGAAGGAAGTGGAGGAAGTAGTCGCCTACTACAGGGAAAGAACTACAGACCTCGAACAGAAAATCGAGAGGCTCAAGGAGGAGCACTCCCACCAGATCCGCAGGCTCGAAGAGAAATTAAACGACCTCTCGAGTCCTGTGGCAAACACTACCTCTGCAGAGAGCCCGTGCTCGAATGTGGCAGCGACACCAAAAGGGAAAAAGAAAAAAAAGACGAAAAAGGGAAAGAAGAAAGAGGAAGAGAGAGAAATAGAAGAAGAAAAGGTAGAAGAAGTTAATGAAAAGGATGACAAGGGGGAAAAGATGATAGAGAAGAAGAAGAAGAATAAGAGGAAGAAGAAAAAAGAAAAGCCTGAAAAGACCATGATGGGGAAGAGAGAGGAATCGGAGAGCTTGCCTCAGAAAATAAAGAATCCGAGCTCAGCAGGCAAATGTGCCAGGGTCATCCTTGTGGGCGATTCCCAGGCACGGGACCTGCAGCCCCTGCTAGCGGCCCGCCTTCGCACAAGCGTTAAGGTAAGCTGCCTGCCAGGATGTGGTAACCACCACATCAGAGTAGAGGCTGAGAAATCACAGATTTATGAGAGCTCAGTCGTTGCTCTGATGGTTAGTGGAAACGACCTCTACCTGAGAGGAGGTAGGGTAGGCCCTACAGATAAAATCCTCCACACGGTCATGGGTGCCGTGGACGACTGTGGGCTGAAAACCCGCAAGCGTGTGGTAGTCGGGATGCTCCCGAGGAGAGGTCCAACACGGACTGCTCACTTGATGAATGTGTCTTTAAACCAGCGCCTGGCAGATTTGTGTACGGCAGAGGGGGTCTTTTTTGTGGACCCGTACCGCACCTTTTATGGTAGAAATGATCTCTACCAAAGGGATGGGGTACATCTTTCCTTTAAAGGAAAGGCCTTTCTGTCGAACATGATCCAGGATGTCGTAGAGAGGACCGAAAGGAGTATCCGGCCCAGAGTGAGGGCGGACGTACGCCAGTATGCCCGTGTCACTCCAGGAACGACCTTCTCAGAGGTTGCAAAAAGGGGTGCCTCGCCAACAAACAAGCCGGGAAACGGAAGAGCGTAGGGAGTCCTACACTAGGGGACTCCCTGAAAGTTCTTATGTTCAATGCGAGGTCAATCAGGAACAAGTTTCCTGAGCTCCGTGGCCTCGTAGCGACGGAAGAACCCGAAATGGTAGCCATAACAGAATCGTGGATAAAAACCTCAAACCGAGACTTTGAAGGCGAATTCACGATTCCTGGTTACCAGCTCTTCTTGAAAGATAGGCCAGCCAGAGAGGGTGGCGGTGTGATGTTGTTTGTCAAGGATACTCTCAACTCGACGGATTGCAACATCGTATCCGACCATGATCTACTAGGTGTTGACCTAGAGATAGGTCCTGCCAAATACAGGACCCTGGTGCTTTATAGACCTCCTGCCCAACTCGTTGAAAAGGAAAAAGATCTGTACCAGCTACTAGGAGAACTTGTCAAAGACAGAGTGTGTATCGTCATGGGAGATTTCAACACACAAGTTGACTGGGAAACCAGAGAACCCTGTGGCGAGAACGCACTACTCCTGGAGTTCACGAACAACGAGTTCCTCACTCAATGGGTGAAAGAGCCAACGAGAGGAGACAATATCCTTGACTTGGTTTTCACTTCTAAGGATGACATCGTTGAGGACCTCTCTGTTGGCGAAGAGCTCGGTGGCAGTGACCACCGACTAATTAGATTTGTAGTCAAAGTCCCCAAGGCAGAGCCTGCAATTAGTAAATCAAGGAAACTCGATTTAAGAAGAGCAGACTTTGCAGGTCTACGCGCGGGACTGACTGACGCGAGGCTAGAAGAGTGCGATGCTGTTGAAGACTCTTGGAACAGTTTCAAAACCACATTCATGAGTCTTCAATCTCGTTTTATCCCTCTGAAATGCGCCCGTCGGTCTTCTGTTCAACCAAAGTGGTTTAATCGAGAAATCGGGCAACTGCTTAGGGAGAAAAGAAATGTGTACCGGCAATCGAAGATCTCGGGTGACTTTGACGAATACCGGAGGCTAGCCAGGAGAGTGAAGTCCAGCATAAGGGCGGCTAAGCGGTCTGAGGAACTCCGAGTGGCGAGACTCTGTAAAGAGAATCCCAAGGAGTTTTTTGGATATGTGAACAGCCGTAAACCAATCCGTCGAACGATTGGCCCTTTGAGGAATGAGGAGGGGACATTAAAGCAGTCAGATGCAGAAAATGCTAACCTCCTCAACGACTACTTCTCTTCAGTGTTTACTGAAGAGTGTGGTCCCATTCCCCAGCCGACGGATTCCTACTCTGGGGAAAAGCTGGAGGCAATGGACTTCACCGAAGGAGAAATAAAGAAAAAGATCGCTGACCTAAAGACGAATAAGTCCCCTGGACCGGACGGGTTTTTTACCTAAAGTGTTGAAAGAAGTGTGCGATGAAGTATCACGACATCTGTGCGCTATCTTTAACATGTCAATCCGGACCAAATGCGTTCCTAGAGACTGGCGTGAGGCGGAGATGACTCCTATCTTCAAGAAAGGAGACCGTAACCAACCGTCGAACTACCGACCTATCAGTCTGACTTCGATAGTCGGTAAACTCATGGAAAGCATTAGAGGTGGACAAAGTGACGTCGTATTTAGAGTCAAACCTGCTACTGAGGAGTTCCCAGCACGGCTTCCGAAGGCAACGGTCATGTCTGAAGAACCTTGTAGAATTCTTCCACTTCGTTTTCAGTGAGCACGATCGGGACAAGGCGGTGGATGTGGTCTACCTAGACTTTCAGAAAGCCTTTGATAAGGTACCACACCGCCGCCTTCTCCGGAAAGTGCGAGCGCTTGGCATAGACGGAAAGGTAGCCGGCTGGATCGAGAACTGGCTAAGTGGCAGACGGCAACGGGTGGTGGTAAATGGAGGGTCTTCTGAGTGGGTGCCCGTTACTAGCGGGGTGTCTCAAGGTTCTGTCCTGGGACCACTACTATTCATCATCTACGTCAACGACATGGACGGTGACATGGTTGCCAAGATTTCCAAATTTGCCGACGATACCAAGCTTGGTATGAACGTTGCAAAGGATGGAAATACTGCCCGCCTGCCGGAAGATCTTGAGAAGATTGGGGAGTGGTCGGACACGTGGCAAATGCCTTTTAACGTGGGAAAATGCAAAGTGATGCATATCGGCCACAGAAACCCCCAATCTCTGTATATCCCTAAGGGCACTGCCATTGAATCCACCGACACTGAGAAGGACTTGGGTGTAACAATCACTAGTGACCTCAAGTTCTCGAAACAGTGCATTGAGGCGGAGAAAAAGGCCCAAAGGATGCTAGGCTATATTAAGCGCCAGTTTGGTTATCGGAACCAGGAGATTGTACTGTGCCTGTACAACTCACTTGTCCGACCGCACCTGGAGTATGCCGTACAATTTTGGAGTCCTTCATTGCGAAAGGACATCGCGAGATTGGAACGCGTACAAGCCAGGGCAACCAAGCTGATTCCCTCTATCCGACATAAAAGTTATGAGGATAGACTAAGGGAATTAGATCTGTTCTCGCTGGAAACCCGTAGACTGCGTGGTAAGCTCATCGAAGTTTTCAAAATACTTCGAGGGTTCGACAATGTTGACTACCGGGATATTTTCACACTGAGTGAGAACAGAACGCGCAATCATGGCTTCAAACTTGAAGTGAAGCGTTACAACCGCAATCTGTGTGGAAATTTTTTCACTTACAGTATCTGCGGTATGTGGAACGCACTTCCAGTGGAAGTTGTCAACAGTGAATCTGTTGTTCAGTTCAAGTCAAGACTAGACAAAGTCTTAAAAAGTGGCCGTTTAGGGACGCAAAACAATTGAGCAGCCTTGTGCCCGCTCGATTGCTAATCCAAAGGTACCCTCTTTGAATGGACCGTAAGGTCTCCTAGGGTACCTTCTTTCCTTGCTGTTACTCCTTGTTGTTACCATTCTTCTCCTTCTCCTTCTCTATCTCTCTATCTCTTCCCCACTCAATTTATCTCCCTCTCCTATCCCTCTCTCGCTCTATCTTTCTCTCTTTCACTATCACTCCCCTCTCCTCCCCTTCTCTCCCGATCTCCCCGTTCTTCTTTTCTCTCCTTCTCCCCCTCTTCCCTCCATCTTTCCCTTGCTTCCTCCCTCTCTCTTCCTACCTACCTATCCCTTTCCTTCTCTCTCTCTATTTTTTCCTCTCACGTGCTCTCTCTCTCTTGCTCTCTTCTCTCTCTCACTCTCTCTCTCTCTCTCTTTCTTTGTAATCTCCATAACGTTCGTAATAAAAATATTTGAAAAGATCGATTCTTTTCGTGATTTTGTTCTCGTTTTCTTTTATTTTCGATGTTTGTGTCATTTGATGTTTAGGATCCGTTTTTCATGAGCCTTTTAGCTTCAGTTTATTCGATTCCAAGACTCTTCCTTTTTTATTAGCTTAAAGTTCTCTTGAGTTCATATAAAGCTTTAACATTAAGGGAGAATGATGCTCCTAATGCTTGAAGAATTGAGGGTGAATGATAACCTTGATGTTCTAAAACCTGGGAGTGAATGAATGTCGCCATCGATGTTAGAAGACTCTAAAGCGAATGCCTTTCTTGATGCTTGTAATAGTTTTATTGTGGTTAGGAAGGTTGCAGCTAACGACCACCTGCAGCCCCTTAATGGTGACACATGGTAACCTCATGGCATTCGGGTCTATTTAGTGGCACGGAGAAGAGATGCAATATATATTGTATTACCATCGCCTTATCACTCATTCAACTCCCTCGCCCAATCTACGCCAAGGGCCAGCCTCATACGTCAACCTTCAAGAGTATCTATTTACGGAAGTTGCAGAAACTTAACTTCTACAACCAAGGTGAATTCCTATCTCACCGTGTAAATAAAGATAATTTATAATTGGAGCGTGTTTACACAACCAGCTACTCAAGTAAGAATAAGAGTGTTCATTCCAACATTATTTCAAGAAAAGACCTTTAACCTTTTACATAGATGGCACACACTGGTACCTGAGCCACTAAATCATCAGTAAAGACTTTGCATGGCTGACACTGTGAAAGGACATCGAGAAACTTGTTCGTATTACCATATCTTGCCAAAATATAACCGTTAGAACAAACAAAAATACTCCCTTCTAACAATTTCAGCTACCAGACGCACCATTCCTTACTATCCATCTGTGTTCTGTTTATAGTCGGTGGCACGGTAGTTATCTCTAGCACTATACTTATTCCCGTGGGCTGACGTAAAGATAGGTGAATAAAATGAACACACTTGGATGCAAAATTGTGCAAATTTAAGTATTTTCCACTATGGCACCAAGATCCCTGTCTTCCAAAAATTAGGGGCGAAGAACTGACTTTGGAGAGAGGTGGTGATGCAGATTTTGAAGAGTCGAGCGCCACCCGTTCTACAAAGCTCAGAATAATACTCTGTCAATATTACTAAAGATGAGAACCTTCCTCACATTTTTACTTCCCTTAACTCTTCCACATCTAATATTCCCTCATTGGCTTTAGCATTTTATTGTCGGTTAAACTGGAATACCTTGAATTTTACTTCAATTTTAATGACCACCAAATAAAGTTGTTTAGCTCAGTTTATATTTTAATTCCCTCATCGTGATTTCATTGTCCACCATTTATACATATTTGATGACAATAATACCACTGAGTTAGAGCTTAACATTTATTAAGTTTCATATGTTTGAGTTCCTCAGATTCTCTTAAGTACCACATACCCTGAAGGCATCCATACTAGTCATAGTCATCAGGTGCGTCAAGTTCACAGAATCTGGAATAACTTTATGGATCAAAGACGTGAATAATGGACATCGCCAGAATGAGATTAAGAATGTTAAGGTGTGCAAAAAGGGAGAAAGAATCAAGGTCCATCAGGGCGCGGGAGGCGTTCCAAGTATGCGCATATTAATAAGCCGTGAAAGGAGACGAGTTATCTCGGTTCCGTCGAAAATGGAGGACCTGAAAATGGATCTGAGATTAGAATATTTATCTCCTCTTTCCCCGCATCATTTCCATTCTCACGGAAACAGTTCACCAAATATGACGACACAAACTACGCAAGCCACAATTCACCGCCCCTCCTTGTGGTGCATCCCTGTTTGCACCCAGCCTTGACATCATCTGATTTGAGGAAAGGCTTGCCGACACAGCGAGGATCTAAGGTGAGTTTCTCACCTAACAAGGGCTGCACACAGCCCCGCGCCTTCTTCGGTGATCCTACAGACGGCTCAATACTGCGCCTGCACCTCCTCTCCCTAGGTATCCCATTCCCTTTGACCTGCTCCTAAATCCCTCCGCACCCATCGCTCTCATACTCCACAAGACGGCTCCTCTTCCCTTTCCCTCCTCAAGGATAATTACCTGCAAATTTTTCTTTGTGACGAACTCAATTCCCGGTGACGTAATTGCTGTGCTATGCTAATCTAAATCAATGTGAAATAGTAAATATCAATATTATTTTAACCGTTGAAATATTATTCTGGTCATATTAATCCAGATGGTCATTTCCGATTTGTTGGTTTATATAGAATTGGTGAGTTGAGCTCAAAATTAGTACTCTTAGAAGAATCTTAACAGAATCTAAGAAGTCTCTTTTCAGTGCAGGGATCTCAGTGATTTCCGTGATTCGGTGCCCCAAATACCATTCCATGGTGGCCTGGGATCAGAAGTTTGAAGATTGTTCATCTCTAATAGAGAGGATACACTTCGAGGGCCTTGAACTCTAATATACCGTCTCTTTGTGCTTCAAGGACGATCCATCTTGCACACTTCCACCCTTCAATTGTATATTCCACAGTTGCTTGAGGAGGAGGTCTTTTTGTTCTACAAACACTTCGAGAAGATGCAAGTTGTCAACATCGGGCGCGGAGACAGAGACAAAATACTGAAAAGTGAACAATAGCGGCCAATCAATAATTTCATTTGTATACTCTGGGCTATTATAGATTTAACGTTGACAAATAAAGAAAAAAAACCCTATATTACATATATAAAAAATAAAGAAAATTTGATTTTCTTATTTTAGACAATTCTAAAATAAGAAATATTCTCGCCCTTTACTGGTATAAAAAAAACAACTAAACCTGGATAGGGGACTACTTACACGTGAATGTTTCTGTCCTGCGAACGCAATAGACAAGGTTATAAGATTAATAAACATAAATATTTTGGTCCGCTTGAACCTTTGGAAACTCTTGAATCTTCTTTCAGGTTCAATAATTATGATTAATGAAGATCCGATGCTTTATCCCCCAGTTGAGACGCAATGAAGCACTTTGATGCCCTAACTCCGGTGGCTTAAAGCCTTCTTTTATTCATTCATACGTGTTTAAAGGCTTGAATTTCCCTAGAAAGGAACCAAAGATGTTTACCAAACTTCACATCTCCAATGCGATCCAACCACGTGCTTCACACTGTTATGCGGATCTTTGCTACCAGAAAAATACTTTATAAGTTGACCATCCACCACTGGTTGGGTCCAGAATTAGGTATACTATGGAAAAAGGTACTAAAATTTCCATCTACACCATTGCTCGGATAGACCATTCCATGACTTGTCTTACTGCAATTAATTATATTAAAAATTAGATACAACCAAATTTTACCACTAGTTTGGGGTCTCGGAACAACCCTGAGACCATTCAAAGGACTCTGAATTACGTTAATCTGCATTTCAATCGCAAGGGATTATGAAGAAAATAATTAATTATTCTATTTTAAAAATGAATATTAGAGACACGATAATAATAATAACTATTACTAATAAATAAAGCTAAATTAGCGCTGAGAGGGAGGGAGGGAGGGAGGGAGTGTAAAGCGCCCCAACAACTTTCCCCAGCGCCATCAGAAAGTTCAGGTCAACCGAGTGACAGGGCTTCCCTAATTTGCCCTCGGGCCCTTCTGGAGTACAGCTCCCCCAAGTGCCCAGTGTAAAAGGCTTAACAGGGTACCCCCTGCGGGCATCAGTATTAATTAAGTGGATTTGAAACCCAAATCAACTGGTTTTATTCAATCGTAGAATGTCAATCTCTATCTAAGCCCTTCATAATGGGTGTACCCAAAATTAAGAGAGAGAGAGAGAGAGAGAGAGAGAGAGAGAGAGAGAGAGAGAGAGAGAGAGAGAGAGAGAGAAGGGAGATTGTTGGAAGTTGGCGGATTGAGAAAAGGTGCGAATTGTTATGACAGAACTCCAGGAAGTATTATTTAAGCAACCCTTCAAGCCAAGACAAAGGAAAGGAGTCAAGTCCTGCGGATAAAGACAGAACTTCGTGTCCTGTCCATTCAAGGAGAAGATAAAGTTGAATTTTGAACAATTAAATTAATGCAAATAGATTAAGAAATTGAGAAGGGTTTTTATGAAATGAAGGTTTGGGGTTCAATTCGAGCGAGATCCAAAGGGATTTAACTGCGATAAATAAAGAGTATTAACCTTAAAATCCTCATCTTATTAAAAGTGGGGCGGGAAGTCCCCAGGAATCCCGCAATGTCTCCCGGGTGGGTCTACAGTTTCCATAGTGATGTGATGAAGTGTGCGAAAGTGAGATTATGGCAATCAAGGGGGTGAATTCTGTCTTCTGGGGCTCGACTGCACCGAGTAAATGTTAGTGTTTGCGCGAGCTATATTCTGTGTTTGTATTGTTGTAGTCTGGGTGAGTGCTCATTATGGTGTTGTGATAGGAGTACTCTTTGTTTTGTGCGGAGAGATTGCTCTGAGGAGTGCATTTGTGGTGGTTGCTCGTTGTTGGCAAGTTTGAATTGTATGGGCATGTTTTATTGGGCTGTCATTTGGGTGAGAGGGGAAGAACTTTTTGAGCTTAGCTTGGATTTACTGTGCTGGGGATATATTTTTTTTGTTTGGTTGTAGTGGCTGAATTGTGAAGTGGAAGTTGAGGTGGGGTGAGTTATTTCCCCTGCTGAAGTGTTGGGTTAATTTGATGTCTATGTGTAATTTAGTGGGTAATATGTTGTTTTCAGCATGGAGGTGTGGGATTGGTGTGTTTTTTTGTCATCCTCTGATGACTGTAAGTACCTTTTTTTGCGTAATTTGGAGCCGTTTGAGAGAATGTTTTTGTACTACACCCTAATAATCGCTTTCTGCTTGGAAGTTTTTGAATATTCTGTCACACACTAATACTACGCCACTCAAAACACAGATTTATGTAACTGAGGAGATTATTTTGAATGGAATGAATCTGGAAGAAGCTTTGGGTTTATGAAGGATTACCGACCTCTTTGCTGGTTTTTGGTAAGCGACATCTTCCGTTGAACCTTTGGCTTGGAAGCGACGGAATGTTGCCTCGTTTCCCCGATGAGCAACTGTGCCAAATCCTCCCAAATAACATTCTCCGTCTGTTGACCAAATTTACATCCTTAGATAAATGAGAGGTTTTATATCCGAAGCTGAATGTGGATGTGAGTGGAAATCGAAAAGAAAAAAAATACCCAAACGGGAAGGTCGAGTGTTTTGTGGACGTCCGCGTAGGAGAAGCGAATCGAAAAGCCTCATATATAGCGTAAGATGACGGCGAGTTGAAATGTTTATTGTAATATCTTTATGTCGATGCAATTAAGAGTGAAGCAAATGTGAAAGTGATTGGTTTGGGGTGTATACAGAGGACGCTCACCAGTTGGATCGTAAAGAAATGAAGAATTGAAATCGCCTGGTGAGGAAAATATCAGAAGTGAAGTATTATGTAATGTTTGAAGAACCTGATTAAGTAGAGCTGAATGTTGAGGTATCGATCGTGCCATTATATGAGAGTAAGAGTTTATTAGAGTAGTGCAGTAATTGCTTTTGTCTACAAAAATAATGGAAGAAATAAGGAGGTAAAAATGAATTGCTCTGTTTGTGTAGATGTTTAAAAATTTGGTGGATGATTTTTATAACGAGGTTTTGTTTGGCTAAGCTTTGTGTGAAATGACTAAAGGCCAGAGTGGGTTATGGAAAGTGTGAGAGGGTTTTGAAGTGTCAGAAACTCCAAAAGATCAGATTTTGCGCCACCATATTTTTCTGAAGTGATCCTTGATAATAAAACTTGGCTGTTGGATAAAGATGCGGATGTGCGTAAGGATAAACTAAGATAAGTTAAGCTAAAAAGGATAAAGGGATAAAGGAGAAGAGTAGAATGAGGTAATCAAAGTAAATATTTTTAAATGTGGTTCTATTTATGGTGAAAGATTCTTGATCCACCTACCTGTGAACTTGGGACAGAAAGACCCCTGCCTCCTGCACTTAATGGCACATGATACTATCGTCATTCTTCCTACAGACACGTAGGAAGAGACCCGGTCAGACGATGTGCAGTATCCGTCGGGAGTCGAACTGGTTTCACTCATAACAAAGACAACTTTTACCAAGAAGAGAAAACAGATATTTAGAAAGAATTTCTTCATTTTCAGTAAAGTTCACCTGTTTGAGTGAATGATGTGGCAATTTAAAAAGGAAATTATGCCTGAAAGAAATGAAAAGCAAGGTTAGAATTAGATTCAAGATTCATTATTTGTTACTAAATTATCTTTCACATTTTTACAAAAGCGTTGAGGGTCTTTTCCTAATTATTCACAATGTTTTCAACAGGAATTTCAAAAAAATCAGAAAAAGATATAGAAAACTGAGGCACAAGATCGATAAACAGATCCCCAATAATTAAATGAAGGTAAAGAAACAAAGACACAAAAAGGAAAGTGAAGAAATTAAAGAACGATACAATGGTAACACTAGTGACCGGTGAACGGATTTAACTTTCCTGACCTCTTCTTCGAGTACCAGAATTAACCTCGGTTTACAGATGCCCCTGGTGTTGACGAGAGACAAACTACAACCAAGGGTAAATTGGCTGTTGCTGTTATTTAAAAAGTGACACAAAATCTTTGATTAAACCTTGGTTTTGTAGTCCGTAAATTATAAACTTTCCTTGAAAATTGATGAGAAATCGCCAATGTTTGTGTGAAAGAAGCCTCCGAGCTGCCTTAGCCTCCAACCTACACGGTAAATAACGGATCCTCAAATATACCAACATTTCACTGAAATTTAACATCAGAATTTTTATGGAATTTATTTCGTTTAAAATAAAAGTTTGTCAACACAATTGAGTAAATTTCGGCATGTGGACATATGTAGTTATGTCCAAGAGTTGGAATTTTTTAAAACAAAAGGGGGAAGTTCAGAAACAAGGTTTGTTGACCAAAAGTCGCATGGTCTCCTTATACTAATTTATGGCCTTATGACCTTCAAAACATTCAATAATTCCAGGATTAACCTTGGGATGACCTCACCAAAGATATCATTCGAAATAGAATGTAAAGCAACATAATAGTTTAAAATTTCGTTACAATCGGCTGAATAGTTATGATGTTATTGCCAAATAACTCCCCCGCTAACATTAAGATGGACTTTGGCAATCATACCATTCGAAAAGGGAAAGTAAGACAACATAAGGGCTTCAAATTTGGTTAGAATCGGCCAAATAGTTATGATGTTATTGCCAAAACAAATTAATTCCAGGGCTAACCTTGGGGGGACCTTGGAAATTATATTATTCAAAAGAAAATGGAAAATAACATAAGGATTTCAGATTTTGTTAGAATCGGCCGAATACTTCCAATGTTATTACCAAAATAACAAAAAAGCAAAACTTGGACCGACCGACCCACCGACATAGTGAGATATAGAGTCGCGCGCGACTAAAAATAAATATTATTTTCGAATGATTTGGATTTTTAAAAAGGAAATGAATTGCAAATGATAAAGTTAAGAAATGTTATTACAATTGAGGGCTTTTTTTTCGTATATTCGAAGGTTTTATCAAAGTTATTTACAAAAAAATGATTTTAAATTTTAGTCTTTAGCAGGAAGTAAAAGAAGCTACTGACACTTTAAAACGAGTAAAGAAAAATGAAATTATTAAAGCAAGTTTAGATGATAAAAAAAGAGTGATGTGGATTGTTTTTTACCCATTTAAAAATAAATCAGATAAAAGTGTTTTTCTCTCTTTTAGGCCTAGGAAAATAATCATCGATGTGAAAAAAGATAGACCAAGAGTAAATTATTAGGAGATAAGTACTGGAAACCTTTTATTATTTTTAGACAAAAAAACACTTGCCAGAGCTGGATAGGTCGTAGGCCACAGACCGGTCTGCATGCGGAGCACAAGCTCCTCTTGCGAGCAGGAGTGGCGAAGCCCCCCCTATTATTATCATTATTATTTTATTATTAATATAATTATTAATATTATTATTATTATGACTATTCTTAGTACAATTACTATTATTATTTTATTATCATTTTTATTATTATTATTATTAGGTGGGTAAGAAACCCCTCTTATTTGGAGCTACCAATGGCATTCTTAAAAAAAAATCCACAGTGACCTGCCCCGAAACGTGTGCCTCAACATAACGAAAACCGGTTGATAATGGTACTTTTGTGTTTGCTGATATATTAGCATTTTGATCTTTATGTAAAATTCATTATACTTTCGGCAAATTTCGTCCTCGATTACGAAGGAACTTGTGGTCCAATTCTCTTAAATTATAGAACGAGGGAAATGAGATAAAAGACGACTACTGCAATTCCAGGTTCAGCCCATCCCCCTCTCTCTCTAATTCTCTCCCTCTCTCTTTCTCTCTCTCTCTCTCTTATTCTCTCTCTCTCCCGCCTCCACTACAAATCAAATTGCTGTTCATTAATCAAAATCAATCTTACCTGTAGTGTTTCCCTATTCCTGCGTGCATTGTTCAATAAAAGAGAGTAACTTGCCTAAGACTAAGTCTACTTTGTGCAAGTCTATCGCCGGAACTTAATTGTGGATTCCAAATCCATTTTAATTCCTTAAAATCCAAGGGAATTTGAGCTCTCAACTCCGGACATTTTTCCTCTTTTGAGCGACACGAATTTTAGGACTTGGGATTTCGAACAACAATCATCACAAATTCTCCGCAAAGAGGCGTCACTAGTAACAAAGGGTCACAATGCTGCAGTTTACATTTATAGGAGTGCATTTTTACTTCTTCCATCTTCCTCACTGGCTCGAATGCCTTCGTTGGTTCCCTTTATTTTTTTAAGTAACTACAATCAACAATAACAACAACTTCGTCAAAATTTTAAATATTAGGTTTTAATATTTTTTTTTTTTGCAGTGTTATTGCCTGTGCTTTCACCATTTGCTGTGTTGCTTTTTGTGCTTTTAGGTGTTGTTTACTAGCCTGCCCGCCTTAGCTTTGTAAGTCACTTATTACCCGTTTCCGTTCGTTCGTTTGTGTCGACTGCTCGAGTGTATCGTTGCGTTCCCCCTAATCTGTGTGCTTGATCTGCTATTGTCATTTATTTATTTATTTTTTCCTTTTCCTCGCCTCTCTGCTTCTTTCGCACCCACGTGTTTTTTTTTAAACCGCCTCGTTATTACCTCCGCTCTGTCTTCACGCCCACGCGTCCTCCCCCTCCCCCCTCCTCCCGTCTCACCGACCGCTAATTCTGATTCGTCACTATTTTTTCCCTCGTTTCTTGTTTCTATCGTAATTTTATTTGTTCACACTATTCGATTACTCTTTATTTTGTCTCGATTGTTGTTTCTCCCGTTATTATGTCGTTTAAGCCACTCTACTTATATAGTTAGCTAATTTGTGTTATGATTGATAAGTTAACGATTCTTGCCCTCAATGGAACTGCTACCAGTGTTTCTCAAAACACCCTTACTCACATTAATGCATTGAGAATTTCTCGTTCCCGCCGCCAGACTAAGCGTGGTTTCCGTTTAGCTCCTGCTCTTAGAAAACTTTTTTACTTGAATCAAGCTCCCCTACTTAGCCCCGATTCTTCTTCACCTGCCCCGACACCCGTTCTTTCAGCGTCTCTCTTCAATGTCAGAAGCCTCTCGAAGAAGGTTGACTACATTCAGGACCTGCTCGTTAACACTCGAGTCACTCTCCTTGGACTCACGGAACTTAGCTTGCCCCTTCTGCTTGCTGTTTAAATCTCGCTACCCCTGATGGTTACGTCCACTCCCATACCTCTCGCGGTGGTGGAGTTGATCTCATTCACAGTGCCTCCTTCCCTCTGAATAATCTGCCCTCTCCCCCTCTTCTTTCTTTTGAGGCGCTCATCAATGTCTCTGATTCCACCCCCTCTCTAACTATTTTAGTCCTCTACCGCCCCCCCCCCAGCTCCTCCCTCGAGCTTTTTCTTGATTAATTTAGCAACCTCCTCGCTGGCCTTCCACCCACTGGTTCTCTGCTAATCCTCGGTGATTTCAACCTTCCTGGCCACAATCCTAATTTCAAAGCCTTTTCTGAAATCCTTGATCTCTTCTTCCTCACCCAACACGTTTCTTCCCCTACCCACTATCACGGTAACATTTTAGACCTTGTATTCTCTGACTGTTTTATTTCCAACCTGACGACTACAAATCTGTCCAATGCTATATCTGATCACTTCCTTATCAACTTCAACTTCTCTATCCCATTCCATATACCTCCCCAACTGTCTCATAATCCTAAGCCTTTCCGTCGACTAGCCTCCATTGATATTCCCTCCCTATTAATGATGTGGCCTCCAAACTTCCTCCCATTGACGCTTCTGCCTCTCCTGACCAGATTCTCTCTTCTTTGGAGCAACCCCTTCTCCTTGTCTGGATGCTCACTCTCCCCTTGTCACCCCTTCGAACTCCCGTTGTCACCGTGCCCCTTGGTACTCTATGGAACTCCTCCGTGCTAGGCAGTCCATGCGTGCCCATGAAAGAGTCCTTAGAAAGGCTCACACCCGTGGGCAATTCACGACCCCTCTCTCGCTGTCGTTCCGACTTGCGACAGCTTCCTACTTGGTGAAATTAAAATTTGCACGTGAAGCCTACTCACGTAATCTGCTTACTGATAATAAGAATGATCCCCGTACCGTCTTCTGCCTGCTTTCCCGTCTTACTTCCCCAGCCTAGGTCTCCCCACCCATTAGCCCTGCTACTTTCTCGAATTTCTTCGTAGATAAGGTCACTAACCTCCGTGTCTCCCTCCCACAGACTTCTGTCCCGGCTCCTGCCATTCTCACTCACTTCCCGCCTCAGCCGCTTATCGTTTTTCCCGCTGTGACCGCGTTGGAGCTTACAGCCCAGCTCTTGCGTTCTAAGAAATCGGGCTCCCCAAAGGACATTTTTCCGCCTAAACTGTTATGTAAAATTCTGCCTGCTATCCCCCCAACGCTTCTTCACATGTTCAACACTTCACTTGCAACTGGTCTTGTTCCCTCTTCCTTCAAACGTGCCCACATCCGTCTGATTCTTAAAAAGCCTCAACTGAGCCCCGCTGACCCTTCCTATTATCGCCCGATTTCGCAACTTCCTTTCCTCTCTAAGGTTCTGGAGAGAGTGGTTGCTTCACGCATCAACAGTCACATGGTGGTCTGTAACATTGATAAAACCTATCAATCTGGTTTCAAGTCAGGTCACTCCACAGAAACCGCCCTTCTCAATGTGTCCGATTGCTTACGAAGAGCCGCGGACAGGGGTTGTGCCTCCATCCTCGTTTTACTCGACCTCTCCTCTGCCTTCAACACTATTGACCATACCGTCCTATTTGATCGTCTCCACTCTTTCCTCAGCATATCAGGCACCGTGCTTGATTGGTTCCGCTCTTACCTCTCGTCTCGTATCCAATCCGTTGTGATTGACGACGTTTCATCCGACTCTACCCCCATTCGCTTTGGAGTGCCACAAGGCTCTGTCCTTGGTCCTCTACTATTTCGTATCTACCTTCTCCCTCTTAGTTCCCTTCTCCGTAATCTCGGTCTATCCTTCCACCTCTATGCTGATGACACTTAAATTTTCGTTTCCTCATCCCCCACGTCTCTTGACTACTCTATCACTTACCTCCTGGCTGCCTACTCCTCCATTTCTGATTGGCTCTCTACCAATTTCCTCAGGATTAATCACTCCAAAACTGAGGTCCTCTTCGTAGGCACCCCTGCTCTTGTCAAAAAATCTAAATCTCTCTTTCCCTCGCTTACTCTGGGCGGTAATACTATCATTTACTCTGACTGCGTTAGGAATCTGGGTGTTGTTTTTAAAGAGCATCTCTCCTTTAAGCCTCATATCCGCAATGTCAGCAAATCCTCTTTATGTTTCTTTCGTAACTTCTCTCGCATTCACTCTCACTTTGATCGCCAAAGTCTTGAGACTGCTGTCCATGCCTTCATTACCTCACGCCTTGACTACTGTAACTCTCTGCTTGTGAATCTGCCATCCTCCTCTCTTCGCCCCCTTTAACTTGTACAGAACTATGCGGGCCGGCTTCTCCTCCGTCGCCCTCGCTTATCTTCCTCGAAACCCTTGCTGCATGAACTGCACTGGCTCCCTGTCAGATCCCGTACTCACTTTAAGATACTTCTCTTCACATTTAAGGCCCTAAACAACAAGGCCCCGTCTTACCTCTCTTCTGCCCTCTCGCCACGCCATGTCCCTCGGGCCCTTCCGTCATCACATGCACCTCTTTTGAATATTCCTCGTTCATCCCTCTGCTCAATGGGGGACTGCTCCTTCTCAATTTGCGCCCCTAAGTTTTCTAATGCTCTTCCTGCTGAAATCAGGTCCTTTCCTCTCCTACTACATTTAAGCGTCTCCTGAAAATGCATCTTTTCAGGACTGCCTTCTCCCCCTCTTGAATTTCCATTCTCATCTCAGCACAACGTGCGCTCTGGGAAGGCATCAGGCCTTGAAGAGCGCATTACAAAAGACTTATTATTATTATTTAAAGTAGACTTACCTCGATAGGTGTGATTCTATCCAGCTATCAACAGTCGGTGCAGCCTTCTCGTGCGAGCGTTAAAGCAACACTGAAATCCCATTGGCCGTTTTTATAAGCTGGTCTCCATAACTATTTTTTCAACCTAAGCCGATGGTCAGGAGATTGAAAAAGTAATTATTTATCCATTAGAGAATAAAATAAAGGTAAAATAATATTATATAAAGATCAATGCTAATGACGTCTAATTCATGTGGCGTCTTTCAGATACGAGCTCTCAGCGCCTTGGCAAAACATTTGTACTAATAACATAGCATAATGTAGCCAAGAAACATTTATCATCAAAAATACGGCTCCATAGGTATACAAGTTGTGCAAATAGAACACCTGTGGCGGTCTTGTGGGGAAGAGGGCAGCTCGCCCCAGGGAAATGGTCGAGACATACTCTGAAAAATAGGAAATCCTCGGTCCTGTGTGCTCTGTCGCCACCACTTCCGACAATTCATGGCGCCCTGGGCAGCTGCCCATTTTGCCCATAGGAAGCTTTGTAAGTGGCTCATCTTATCCTTATTATTATTATTATTATTATTATTATTATTATTATTACGCTTTGATCATTATAATGAAATCCATCGAGGCCTCAAAGACGGACCTAAACGGTGTTTAAATGAATAAAGAACAAAATTTGAGATGATAAATGAGTATTTGATATATTAGATTAGAGTAAATTGTAAAATCATGGCAGCTGAGAGCCCGCGGCCGAAGAGCACTAAACAAATTACTACTCATTCATCATCATTTATGAATGATCATTATGGGATATTATTTTTCCTTATTTTTTACAGTAATGGCAAACTCATTACTTTTGAAAATGTGTCACCAGTTGCGAAAGGTAGTAGAGTTAACTAAAAAGTTAATATCCCCTCCCATTCCTAAGGGTGAAAACAGAGGTCCATCCTCCCTCCTATTTCCGTCTTCATCAATACCTTCCTCTCCTGCTGTTTCCCATATCATCGTCATCGCATCCTGTTCTTTAGCTCAAGTATAGAGCGATTGTTTTCGTCTTGTCTTTTATGGTTTTTAATGAATAAAAGCTCGGGCTGTTGTTAGCGACCGTCCGCCATCTTTGTTTACGTTCGTCAGCTGACGGTAGCCTAGTGGGCTAGTCTTTTATCATCAATTATTTTCATTAATCATTCTAATAGTTTCTAACTTTTAATATCCAAATCACTTTTTAACCATTCATATGCAATAAATAATCATCCTTTTTATTTAACCTCAGTGTTTTCAATCTAGGACCACCTATTAGCCTGGGCCACCTGTCTTAAGTTATAATTACTTATTCGACCAAGAGGCTAAAATCTCATGTTGTAGTCGGGTGTCGGAGTGAAATCTCTGATCATGTTGGCCTTGTATACAAATACATACCGACACACTAATTACAAAACAACATACACAATGACACAAACACTGTTTTCCAATTTTTACTTTATATTTCTAAGTCAACTCTACAACACAAACATAAGTAAAAACCATGGATGTACATTGATATAAATATCACATTCACTAATACCCGACATGTACATATACAGAAACACATACACACATCTACTGGGCTTCCAGGGCGGTAACCCCTGCGGGCAGTGGCCTAAATGTAGCTTCATCTCCAATAGGCCAGAAGGCTGTAGAGGATGTTTGGTGAGAGGGGGGCTTTGGTCAACCCCGGTCCGCCCGCATGCCCCTAAGTATCCGTGACGGCTCTGCAAGTGTGCGGTGGTCAGGTGGTGGCAGCGGGAAATCTAGTGCGACCGCTGCTGCGGGACTTTCATACCCGATGTCTGGTATCATGTCAGCTGTGTTGGGGGCTTCGCAGCGGCGTACGACGGATCAGTTGACCGAAGCCTCTCATGGATCTGCTGGGATTGCGGACCGCCCAACTACAGCTCCTCTATTCTCCCATTCATAATTACAATAGATTCAGTTCCCTTGACCTTGACCTATCTTCCTCCCTACCACCACAACCCCTCAATCAAACCTCACCATCATTAGATAGAAGGACAGCTAGGCGAGACAATTCCTCCCCTACCCATAATGACAAGGAGATGAGACAGCCTTTGACATCACCCAGTGCCGACACACACACCCAACCCATTGTACACCAATTTATGCTTATAATAATAATAATACACTACAGTCATTATCACTATCACCATTCACAAAATCAGATCATACCTCATCTACCAGCCATCCCAACACCACCGATAATGAATCTCTTGCCATAAAAGGGTCATCCAACCTCCGCCTAATTACCATCAACTTCCGTACCATTACTAAAAAAAGAGACGTATTTCATCCTACCCTTGAGACCTATGACCCGGACATTGTTATAGGAACAGAGACGCGGCTTACACCACACATTCAGGACTGTAAAGTCTTCCCAACAGACAGCTCCTGTAAGATGACATTATACAGGAAAGACCGACAGAACGATAACCACGGCGGAGTCCTGATAGCAACGAAGCCGGGACTATTTGCGACCTCAGCCAACCAACTTAACGTATATTCAGAATTAGTTTCGACAAAAATACAGATACAGAGCTGTAGGTCCCTTTTGTAGGTGCTTTTTATCGTCCCATTAGTTAGAATATAGAATACCTGCACACCCTAGACGAATCTCTTTCCAAAATTGACCCCTCCAAAAAATAGGGTTGGCTGGTGTCTTCATCCTCTCAGACATCAACTGGACGGCGCAAGATACATTGGATGGACAACATCATTCATGAAAGCGATATGATACTGCCACACACTGATAGGATAGCTTTCCATGCAAACTTTATTGACATAATCAGCACACACTCACTCCCTCAAATAGTACTAGAACCAACACGCACACAAGTTAGTGATAGGAGAAACAACCCAAACATCAGACATAGTGTCACATCCAAGATACTAGACCTGTTTCTCACAAACAACATTTCATTAATTACACAAACACGAGTATTAACTGGTCTCAGTGACCATGAGATTGTACTCATTGACGCGAATATTAAGCCACAGATACAGAAACAAATACCCAAGAACATCTATTTGTATAAAAGAGTTGACATGAAAGCCATTACCCGTGACTTAGCTGATTTTAAAGACACTTTACTCGAAAGTGACCTTATGGCCAAGCCCGCGGAATCGAATTAGACCAGAATACGAGACTTCTTACATGACACAATGGACAAGAACATACCCAAGAAAACTCTCACACGGAACAGGTCACAACCAAGGCTCAATAGACAATTAAAGAAACTACACAGCAACAAGGTAAATGCATACAAGAGGGTAAAACGGTATAGCGATACACAACACAGGTAACACTACATAAGCATACAGGAAACATTCCAAAAAGAAATAAAACAAGCAGAAACAAACTACACAGCCACCTTCCTCATAGACAACAAACAAAGCTCCAAATATTTTATAGCTTCTTTAAAGCATGAAAACAAGACTCTATAGGTATAACAACATTACTACATAACACAATTTCTCGGCCACATGCCCACAAGACAAAGCTACTGCACTCAACACATAATTCCAAACCGTATTTACCAATGAACAAGCAGACTTGCCGGAGATGCCACAATCACCATACGCAGCCATACCTTCCCTTGCTATACACACCCAAGGAATTGAGACACTATTATCTGAGGTAGACATTAACAAAGCTACTGGACCTAATAATATACCCTGCAGGATACTTAAGGCATGTTCTAGCGTACTGGCCCCTGTCCTACAGGTTATATTTTCGCAAACACTACTAACTGGAGAACTCCCCCATGACTGGCTCTTGGCAAACGTGACTCATATTTTTAAATCCGGTGACAGAACCCTCCCCGTGAATTATAGACCTGCAAAATTCTTGAGCATATAATTCACAGACATATCATGTACCATTTTAATAAGCTAAACATACTGACTGACGTTCAGCACAGCTTTAGGCGAAAACGATCGTGCGAGACGACTACTGTAGACGACCCATGACATTTCCCAATCCCTGAATGACCCCAAAATTAGACAAATGGACGTCATAGTTTTAGACTTTTCCAAAGCCTTCGAAAAAGTCTCGCACCAATGACTATTAGGAAAATTAGAATTTTATGGCATACGAGGATCAATTTTTCACTGAATTAAGACGTTTTTGACTACTACAAAGCAACGTGTTCTTCTTGATGGTAGTTAATCCTCTTCTATTTATGTGAATTCTAGGGTACCTCAAGGTACCGTCTTGGGGCCACTACTATTTCTTTCTTATGTTAATGACCTTCCACTATCGCTTACTTCTACTAAAAGACTATTTGCAGGCGATAGTTTAGTTATAGACCAATTGCAGATAGGAATGACTGCCTTCGGCTCCAAGACGATTTAACCACACTTGAAGACTGGGAAGCCAGGTGGCAGCAGATGACCTTTAGACCAGACAAATAACATCCGTTTTACCTGTACTAACAAACCCCCTCTTGCAGAATGGGATAGTTCGTTAAAGGATGAGTGTTTGTATCCCTTGATTATTATAGGGTCACCCAATGATGATTTAAAAAAAAGCTCCCTTACCTTCCCCTCGACCATCGTCGGAGCCGCCCTCGGATAGCTTCCCTGAAAAAATAGAGGTTCTCCCCAGTGCTTTCGTAGGGTACCCCTCAAAACTTTTCAACCGGAGAGGAAGCTAACTCCTCTCCTTTGCCTACAGGTGTAGAGTACTCCCCCTGAGCCCTTCATCTGGGGGTGGCTTCGGGTGCTTTTCCCTCTCCAGCAGCAGTCCTCCTTGACTTTCTAAGGGGACTGCCAAGAAAAGCAGGCGTCCCATAATTGACTACTCTCAGAGGGAGAGGAACGATAGCGCCAATCCCCTTAGGGATAGGAGGGAAGACAGGGCCCGTAGGCCTCTTCCCTCCAAAGACATGAGGGCTCAAATTTTGAGCTTAGAGGGGGTTACCGTGCATGTCCCCCTCTCTTTCCCGACAAAAGTGTTTATGACCAATGGGAACTGTGATGTCCTGGGGAGGGGCACATGGAGTTCCTCCCTGAGATGGACATGGTCCCTGAGGCAACCCAGCCCCAAACGGTAGGACCTTCCATGGGGACGGACCTGTGCTCGATGCAAGATCCTCCTCAGACGGCTGGGGTCTCCAAGACTGTAAAAGGAGAGAAGGGATCTCCTTACCCGGCTGGTGCCCCTGTGAAAACCAAAACCTTCTCTATCTCGGAGAAGGATCTTGTTAAGGGCGGTCCATCTGGTTTAGAAGCTCATGCCAGCAGATAGGAGAAGCGGCTTCAATCCGGGCGCTGCTGTTTCGGTAAGTGACGAAGCCAAGATCGGCCCATCCGACCCCGTGGCTCCCCCGTTTGTGGAGTCCTTGACGAAGGCAAGAACTGCGCAGAGCGAAGCCTCGACTACGTCGGTGCCCCTCATTCAAAGGCTACCTGGCATTTTCGAGCACTCTGATTTCAATCTTTTTCTCGTTATTCGCTCCAGTGATGGCAGCATGTTGGCTAAAGGCAACATGATCCTTCAGAGGAGAGCTCTAGCTAGTGTGCTTCTAGAAAGCGGAATGTGACCCGTTTATCAGACTGGTGACTTTTAGCGGATGCATCGAATCCCTCTTATGTGGCCATGATTAGTGCACTTCGGACACTTGATGGCACGCCTGTGAGTGTGACGTCACACTCTACCATAAACTTCATGAAAGAAGTAGATTATGCGAGGAGGGTCGTGGACTTTTCCATAGATGAAATCACCTTAGAGCTTGCTTCTTCTACCATGATTCAGCTCTCAAGCATATCCCCTAAACCGCATTTTTGCACTCTTTCCGATGGTACTAATTTTGTGGCTTCTGTTTTGAGGCCGCCCCTCAAAATTAAGATTCTGTGTTGAATATTGGAAGGCTGTTGTGTGTTTCCTTGAATTTCAGTCTGCAAATACTGTATACTTCAATACTAGTGAGGTACCAAGGTTGGTACTTCATCTCTGTTTATATAGCACAGGTATCTTTTAAAGGAGCTTATATAATACTAATGAGTAGTAATGCGCTCACATGGCTCGTCTACGTTGTTTCTCCAGATAAAATTGCAATTTATCCAAAAGGGGGAGGGGAGCACTAATTATTATTTTTATGTAAATAAAAATACACAAAGAAACTCAACTTCAATTGTTGTCTTCGACATTTCTGGACAACACTCTGTCACGCTTGAACCGTGAATCATTTTATCTTTAACTATTTAGCTTCAAGCAAATTAGATAGACCACTACATTATATTAATCTAAATTATAATTGCTTTCCTTGCGAACAGTTTAACCTTTTAGACATATTATTAATACCCTTATGTTAAATGTGGTTCCTCAATTTATTAGTTTTAGAAAATATATTATGAATAAATTTATATAAATTCATTCATTACCATTTGATATTTATGCCTTTATCAGACTTACATATAACTAGTTATATGTATTCCTGTTATCCTGAAAAACGGTGAATGGAAAACGGCACAGACTCATTTAAACCATTCATTTATAAACGGTCTGTCAACGATTGCTTTGTCTTCTTCAGAGAAGAAGAGAATGTCATTCAGTTCCATAATCATTTAAACAGTCAACATCCAAATTGTTGGACGTACACATTATCCCCATTAAAAGTTATCTATCCAATGTATACCGCAAACCCACGACCACACTACTTGGCACTAATTTCTTCAGTTTTACTTTCCTTAATTTTATGTTTCTTCCATTTCTTGTAGACTTTTCCGAGCCTACAAAATATGCTCTAACTGGGCTTTGCTCCACCAAGAACTCATTTACCTCAGAAAGTTTTGTCAATTTAATTTGTTTCCTTCCCAAGTTCTTCACAAACTTACGAAATGATTTTTAGATAAATTATAAAATAGCTCAAATGGCAACATTAAGGCTGAGAAAATGGCTCTTTATTTAAAATACCTTACATTGGGCCTATTACATCCAAATTGACAAATGAATTACAGTCGGCGTTAGTTAAGAGATACCCTCAATGTCAGTTTCACTTAATTCTCATCAACACTCTAACTATTAACACTTTTCTCAACCATAAAGAAAAACTCTCAAAAATGCTTAGTTTGGTCCTCATTTGTTTATCAATTCTTGTGTGCAGCTGCCATTCCCCCTACGTGGATAAAACCATTCTCCAACTCGCATTGAGGATTAGTAAGCATCGAGGTTTCTCCTACTATACCAGCACACCATTTATTATGCCTGAGTTATCTTCTATTCGAAACCATTCCATGTCTTGCAATTCAAAAATTTCTGACACTGAATTCTCAATTTTGGATTCGTGTCCAAATAGTTGCGATCTGGAAATTTTGGAGTCTTTATATATTTCCAAACTCACTCCTAAACTCAAGTGCCAACAGTCTTAAACTCCCTTATTAATATTTATTTCAATATTTGTTCTAATCTTTGTAAAATTGACGATGGACGAAACGTTCAGATATCCCTATTAAATGTCTCAATTCGTCGTGTTATATATATATATATATATATATATATATATATATATATATATATATATATATATATATATATATATATATATATATATATATATATATATATATATATATATATATAATATATATATATATATATATATATATATATATATATGATTAGAGGACCAAATAACATCATCTTAATGAGTGTACAGGAAGCAGAAGGAGAGCGTTAATGAATTTTGGACAACTGAAAATTATAGAGCGCCTAGAAAAAAGGATCAGCGACATACTTGCATTAGGTTGGTTATCTACTTGCACTTGCTAATCTCTTGTATTGGGTTGATTTCCTACAAACTATTCTCTGGAAATTGAGTTGATTACATAATAGCCCTTTCTCTTGCTTTGGTTTAATTATATTCTTGCCATTCCCTTGCATTAATTTGATTATATACTTGCCATTTTCTTGCACTGGGTTGAATACCTACCTGCTATTCTCTTGGATGTGGTGATTGCATACTTGCCATTGTTTTCTATTGGGGTGATTACCTAAATAATATTCCTTTGCACGCAGCAATTAAATACTTGCCATTCTCTGGGATTAGGTCGATTACATGCTTGCCATTCTCTTGCATTGAGTTGTTTACATACGTGCCATTCGCTTCCAATGGTTTAATTACATACTTGCCATTCCTTGGTATAATTTGGATTGCCATCTTTAGTTGAAGAAGTACCATTTCAAAAGTCGCAAAACGCTTCATTTGTCTTTGAAAAACACCTAAAATCAGCGACCCAGAAACAGTTAAAATCTACAGTCAATTTTTGCCTCTAAGAACAACAAACAAATAATACAGGGACAAAACCATAACCAGCAGACTACCACGAACCCTTGACTGAAAATATTCACTGTTAGAGGCAGGACCAAGAAGTAACATGACCATCTTTAGAGTGTTATGGTAGCGAACAACTGAAGCCGAGAGACAGGTTGTACCGACACTTCCGAGAACCATACTCCTACCACTACAAGAACCTAACATCTCCCACAGGAGGTCTGTGGAGAAAGAGGTGAAGTTGGAGGAAGTGCAAATGTGGTATTTTCTGTCGGGAGGGAAAACTTCCCCCGTTGGGGCTGGAAGAGCACACAGGCCGCCAGATGTCAGCTGCAGCAAGGGTGTCCACGCTATAAATGAGATCAGTTTGGGTGTTAGAGAACGGACTTCGACACAGGAGAAATGGGGGTGAATGGTGAAGGCGGGTAAAAAACTACCCACCTCACCCGGAGACAACAGGGTAAGGGGTTGATCTATCAGCTCTCGGCGGCGACCAAAATCGGGATGCGACTAGCCTACAAATTTAGTTACCGGCCAAGAAATTTAGGCGGAAAGAAGCAGAGGAAAAAAAGGGGGAAGATGTCTGGAAGGAATAAAGCCCAGGCAGTTTCAACACTTTTTGAGAACACCGTGAGGACTGGGGCGGTAAGGGCGTGCCACTGCTCCAAGTGCCAGGTATAATAGTCAATTTGCGGTAACCCCCCGCGGGAACAGAAAAAGAAAAAAGAATTTGGAGAGGGACGAAAAATGGATCTGAAATAATGGGAGATAATTGAGGCAGCGGCGCTCGGTCGAGAATTATGGATGGGATTTCGTTGGTCATTTTCGAGGTTATTGTAGCAAAGAAGGGCACAGTAATTATTATCTGGGTATCAATAAAAATACATATCGAATCTCTAATTCGAACTTAGAACAAGTTGAATTAGTTAGATAAAAAAAATTTTAAAAATGGATTTCTTATACATTTTCGATATACCTTATTTTCAAAATCTAAGAAAAACTATATTTGGCTGTAGGCCTAATTTTTAAAAAAATTTAATTCGAATTAAATTCATTTTTGGTAGGCTTTCCCCACATGATTCAGCTCTCAAATATATCATCCTAACCGCATTTTTGCACTCTTTCCGGTGGTACTAAATTTAATTTTGTGGCTTTCGTTCTGTGCCTCCCTCACCTAAATAAGATTCCCTCTGGATTATTCGGAGGTAGTCAGGTGTTTTTTTTATTTTAAGTCTTCAAATGCTGTTTCCTTCAAGAGTATAGATTTGCCCCTTTTGATTAAGTTAGGTGTACTTCATTTCTGTTTATGTAGCACCACCATTCCACGGAGGCGACATGTAACGGGTTGCTAAGAAGTCTACTATCTTATCCTTGTGAGGCATGGTACAACCTACAAAAACATCGTGTAACCAGTCAGACTAGCTAGTGCTCTCCTCTGGTGGACATCTTGTCCTCGGCCAACATGCTGCCATCAGTGCAGAGAATAACCAGAAAGCGTTGAAGCCTCCTCTTCTTATGAAAGGAGCGTGAGGAATGAACCCGCTTCTCTTCTCTCATCCAGATTTTTAGTTGTTTTTTCATTGTGGTGGCCTACTTGGCCATAGGTTGCTGTACACAACACACTCTACACTAGTCTTTATTAAAAAAACAAATAACAGAATAAATTATGTAATTAACAAATAACAACGAGAAAAAGCAAAAAGACAAGAAGGAAGTATGCTCCAGCGTCGGGGGTAGGCCCGCCTCCCCTCGGCGCAGCAATATGCGACCTACAAAAAGAAACACAAAAAAGGACAAATAAAGTGGAGGAGGCTACTGGTACCAGGACAGGTAACGTGCGCGAAGATCACGAAGACTGGGACATTTCAGGAGAATGTGTCGAACAGTATGGGGAACAACGCAGTCTTCAGAGTAAGGCGAAAGCGAGCGATCCATCGAATAGCAGTGCGTCCCGCAAGTGTGTCCAATTCGGAGACGACAGAAAGCTACCTGAAGCCGGCGCGGAATTAGAGGTTAGGTTCATAGGAACAATCGCGGCGCAATGGGACGCCACTTTAGGTTCCCCTCGACCGTCTCCCATCTTCTTTGCCAAGCAGCCCTGAGAGCTGCCCGTATTCCTGCCATGTAGTCGGTGTGAGGAAGAGCGAAACGCTGATCCGGGCGCCCAGACCTCGCGGACTCTATGATGCCCTCATCGGCGCGCTCATTCACCCAGGTGGAAAATCGCGGTGTAGGCAGAGTAGGGATTTGGGTGAGGGGAGCTACCTTGGGTAGGACCTGCTTCAAGGTTAAATCATTCTTCTAAATTGTGTGGTATATCCATAAACTCACATCTATCTATCGCGTATTTTCAGAATATTTTCCAAGTCATTGTTTAGGCCTAGTTGATTGAAGTATGTTATATTAAATAGCCATCTGCCAGACATTGTCCAAAGCTTTAGACACGTCCCCACAGGAGATGTCTACTCTCGCTTTATCTCTTTTGCATTCACCAATTTGTCCAATATCAGGCGCAATGTCCTTTCCGTGTTTGTCTTTACGAAAACCAAAGTGGCACTCATTGTAAAGATAATTTTCCTCGAAGTGTCACGCGAGTCTGGGTTTTTAGGGATTTCCATATACCTTATGAAGAAAGGGGCCAATAATATGCTCTCTGACTTGCTGATTTTTCAGGTTTAGGAATGCAGATGATTTTCGTCCGGTAAGTATCCCGTTTTCAGGCATGCATTGGAAACATTTGTTGGCCATTCCAAGATGTTATTTGTCACCTCTACGTAATATTTTATCATAGATTCTCATCTTCCTGGCGCTTATTGTTTGAATCTGCTTATCACTCTCATAAGCTCTTTTGTCGTGAGGATAGCGTCGGTCACCTCGTTGGTATTTCTGGTTATTTTTGGACAAAGAGGTGTGAATGTTTTCGTTCGATTATTTTTCCCTTGTTTTTCTATAATTCTAATTTCAAAACATAGGTCGAACTTTTCGTTATCTTCTTTGCTAAAACAAATAATATTTAACCTGTTCTCTGAATATTTTTTCAACCTCGGCTTCAACTTCCAATATATTTTCTTTTTCATTTAAGATACTAATCTTTTCCTTGGCTGAGATATTATTCATTCTTTTACTTCATTTCCCCAAGTTTTTTTTTGGGGGGGGAGTGATCTTTCATCGTCTTTTGTGCATTTTGTCGGTTCATGTTTCGCTTTGTTGGTTTGACAGCATTGCCGTAATTTCTCTTTTTCTTTCTTATTTCGCTGTATACTTTTCTGGATGATCCATTTCTACGTATCCGTTCTGAAATCATTTTTTTAGGAGACAATCTGATGTTCTGTATAGTTCTATAAGTTCTTCAAGGGATTGTTTCTTTATCTGAGTTTAGCAACGTTTCGACTCATTCTTTCAGCGCCCTTCATTGAATGAGTTTGGTACATATTCCCTTACGATCTCCTTATATCTCCATAAATCATCCAAGTAGTAGGCTTTCGATTTTTAGATGGCATTTTTATAGGTAGCCTATTAATCGTTTGCAAAGAGGCTATTTGGTCACTAACTGAGACGCTCATGGAATTCACGTGCTAATTGAATTGAGGGTTAAATTCGACAGACAGGTATCCAGTATTGATACCGAATTGTCTCTGATGAAAGTTGGGTATTCTGGCCCTAGCCTTGGAATCATTGAACCATCTGTAGGTGCCTGTTTGCTCTTTTAGAAATGACGTACCCGTTTTCTGTCATCTTCGAAGTTACATTAGGAGTTCTTGCTACCAGTCCGATTTAGACGTGCTTCATGCATGACTCTTTTCTGAGTATTTGGTCGAGATCTTTGTCTGTATGACAGAGGTATATCTATCGTATTGCTCCATCAGACGCAGCAATACGACATCGAATTCAGAGTAGATTATTTGCAACATTTTCTCTCTTCCTTACCAATATAAGAAGAGGCATACCATTCTTCCTCTACTGTCGCCTATTTTCCCCCCGTGGAAATTCTTATAAAACCTATTGTTTGCCCAGAAAGAAATTAATCTCATTTATTGAAAAGATAATATGACCCCCCCCCCCACACACAGAGACAATAAAGCTGTTAGTTGAGTTGCTGGCAAGATCAAAATGAATAATGGATGGGTGTACCACGGGAAGAGCCTCCCGAGTGATGGCTTATTTCAGATAAGATGATCGGTGGCCGTCGAATTAACTACTTTCACCTTGGGCGCTGCCCCTTCAGGGGTTCGATTATTGATACTGCAGATGAATTTCAGTGAATTACCTCTTTACTTCAAAGTATTGGGCTACATATTTGTTTGAAAAGGAAGTCCTGGCCGTTTAGGCTGCAGAAATATTCTCTTCTCGGGGCGTCAGGGAAATAAGACTCCAAACTTAAAACACACACCCTCTTCTGGCTCTTTCATTTCAGTCTGAACAACTCTGCGGGCTCTAACTCCACTGAGTCTCATCCTTTTCTAGCTTTCTGATTAAATGGCACAATTACTACTCGTGACTATACCACAGGTCCATCTCTCCATCGCATGAGCGCTTTGAAGAATACAAATCGGCCACACTCTTTCCAAGACTCCTTATAGTTGAAGGAAGCTAAGGTACAGGAAGGTACAGGTGAACTCCGGTTAAATATAAGTCCACCCCAAAAGGAGAACACCAGTAAGAGAACTCCAGTTTCCTCGCTTCTGCCTAAAGCTGCTTGGGGGTACAAAATGGACGCCCTCTTTCAGATGACGAGCTAGGGCAAGCCACAAGAGTGCCTCGTCAGTCAGGCGTTTCGAGGCAATGGAAGGATGGACTCTATACACCTACAAGGGATACAAGAGTTAGGCAACTCTTTCCACCCACGCACAGTACCTGTGTGGCCGGGAGCGCAATTTATACCTGATGTAATATCTGGTTTCATTCTTTGATTTTTCTAACTACCTAGTGGCGAAAGTTGTGGTACTACACGTAGACACAAGGTACTCTTTCACTATGTTCATGAGTATAGAGTGAATAGATGAATATTGGAGGGGGGGGAAATGTAGGTTCACTCAGAGTTTGAAAACATAAGCAGGCGTAGATAGATAACATTGGTTCACATTCTCCAGTGCTTCAATGCATACAATTATTGAAAGAAGAAGATAGAGGGTATTTAGGAGTCTATATTTTATTAAGGGGTCCAGGGGACTGGAGATCTTATTATCTTGTCTCATCGTTTCCTTCTCTTTTCTGTACACTCTTCTGTACATATTTATACATTTATTCTTTCACTCTTATCTGGTTTTCCTGTTACTTATATCTTCTCACTCATTTTTTATCCTCTTTTCGTTAATTTTTCCATATTTATTTCCCTTTCGCATTTTTAACTGTGTTGTTTGTTTCTGTACCTCTATGTTTTCCTTTCTCCTTTTTTATGTTAAATTTATCTCCCTCCTTCTTAGTGCCTCAATGGTGTTATATAGGAAAGCTAGAAGATTACCCATACAAGAAAGTATCTAACTTTGAAAGGGATGCAGAATAAAGGATCAATAGCGCTGCAATAACAGACGAATGATGGTAAGAGCTTGAACATTTAAAATTCCTGTCGTTCAAGATTGGTCGCTCCTGATATTGACGGATTTTTGTGACTCAATTCTAGATCATTTTTGACCTTCCGCGAGTGTTGAGAAATTGCCCCGAGCGATTATAATTCAACGAAAGAGAGCGAAGTGAAACTCTTGCAAACGTGGAAGTGAAAGTCCCTTTGTTTAATTGCAAGCGTTGCGTGATGAGTGACTTGGTCGAGTCGGAGGAATCGTGTTTGCCCTTGTGCATGGTCGCTTCGTTTAGTGAGCGTAACCTCTATCGGCTGGTTTATGTTCGTGGAGAACTATCGATAGTGTCACTTCCAAAATTAGTGTGATCTTTTTGTCTTTTAAAATCCCCAAAGGTTTGGGGACGATGTACTTAAATGAATTAAATAATGGTTAACTGGCGGTAGGCAGTGAAATTTAAAAGGATTTAATCGAGTTAGATATCGGTCATTCGAGGCTTCTGTCAGGGGCACGTTCTTAGACTATTTTAATAAACTTGACTATGATTTACTACTCAAAATTTCAAAGTTTCTGGAAGATACAATATTGAAATATTGACGAAAATATCCAATTCGACTTCAAAAATTTACTAAGCGACTAGAGTCGAGGACTAGAATGGCTGATGCACCATTTTCCGAGGCTCCTAAAGCTGCTCCCGAAAGGAGGACAGCACTAAAGGAGCTTCGGCTCCTTCGCCCACACCCAGTGGTAGGCTGGGTGGCTCGGAGACGGTAGATCCTCCAAAAGAGCGACCCCAGCCTCAAAAGCCGCCCCGCTCGCATAAGGTTTAGAGGCGGAGGGGGGAAAAGACTCGCATGGTGAGCCAAACCTCCCCCAATAAATCCTCGAAGGCAACAGCGCCTTTAGCACATTGTCCTACCAACACCACCCGTAGTTCTGTCTCCGGAAAACGTACAGCCATTTCCTTGAGGTTCTTCTTTTCGAAGACGGCCTCTGCATCTCCTCAGAGCTAGGCCTTGCGTTCTTCCCCCATTTAGAGCCTAATGCCGATGATGGGGGAGATGTCACTCGCTCTGTGCCGTGCACATTGCATTATTTTCCTGTACGTACGAGCCCGAGGCCTCCCTCAGTCGCTAACAGCTCTCAGTGGATCCGAAGCTGATCTCTAAGGTGCCTATGTAGCGAGAGCTAGGTATAGCTCTCGGGCCGGCGGCACCTCTCGTTCGGACCAGGGCGCTACCCCGAAGGGTACCATCTTTGACCATTTTTCGCCACGCCTCTGCTCCCAAAGCTTCTACAGCGCCGGAGGGATTGCGTTCGGCCTTTTTGGAGCGCACCTTGTGTCACGCTGCAACCGTGCTAGTGTATACAGATGGCTCCAAGTCACAAGAGGAGGTCGGCTTCCACGCCGTATCCCATCTGTTGGAAGTCAGCGGGGCTCTGCCAGACGCTGCGTCTGTCTTCACGGCTGAGCTGGTTGCAATACCCCACTCGGTACGCGTGATTATGCGACGTGAAGGGTTCGAAGACCGGATTGTGATTTATAACGACTCACAAAGCGCTCTGAGTACTCTCGGGGTCATTGGAATCTCCGCATACCTTGGTTCGCGAAATCAGTGATGACACGGTTTTGGCGAGCCAGGCGGATGTCAAGATTATATTCTGCTGGGTTCCTGGACATGCAGGAATTGCGGAAAATGAGGGTACCGATGAGGATACCAAATAGTCCGCGAAGATTGGGTGACCAGACCAGCCTTTCGCTCTTCCTCACACTGACTACATGGCAGAAATACGGGCAGCTCTCCGGGCTGCTTGGCAAAGAAATGGGAGAAGGTCGAGGGTAAACCTATAGTTTCGTCCCATTGAGCCGCGACCTTTCCCATGCACCTAACCTCTAATGCCGTGCCGCTCCAGGCTGCTCTCCGTCGTCTCCGAATTTTAGCGCTCGCCTGCGCCTTAATGAGACGACTACATTTTCTCCCAGACTGGTCCGCACATTCTCCTTGAATGTCCCAGTCTGCGTGATATTCGAGCACTTTAACTGTCCCGGTACGTGGAGAGCCGGGTCGCTTCCACTTGCCCCTTGTACTCGGGACGAGTTCGTGCACACTGACTTGTGGACTTTACGACTTTTTGGAGGAAGCTGGTCTGCACTTTATTTGACCCTTTTTCTGTGTTTCTTTTTGTAGGTCGCATTTTCCTGCGCCGAGGGGAGGGAAGCCTACCTAGGACGTTGGAGCATGCTTTCTTCTTGTCCTTTTGCTTTTTCTCGTTATTTGTCTCGTTATTATTTGTTAGTTAAATATTATTTATTCTCTCTTATTTGTTTTTTGAATATAGCCTAGTAGTAGAGTGTGTTGTGTACAGCCACTTATGGCCGAGTAGGCTCTCACGATGAAAAAAATAACTGAAAATCTGGGTGAGAGAAGAGAGGAGGCTTCAACGATTTCTGGTTATTCGCTGCATTCATGGCAGCATGTTGGCCGAGGACAAGATGTCCACTAGAGGAGAGCACTAGCTAGTCTGATTGGTTACCCGATGTTTTTGTAAGTTGTACAAGGCCGCACAAGGATAAGGTAGTAGACTTCTGCCTCCACCCTCGAGTCCACCATTAGCCGTACGTGTCTCTAAATGAGGTTCCAGTCGAAAGTGGTGGATTCGCACCGTTTCTTTGCTCTTATTTTTTGACAGAGAGCTCACCCGGCAGTCTCTTATTTGCAGCCTTAGGCCCTCTTGTACCAGCCCCATGGACATTCTTCGTTACGTTCCTTTCAGCACTTGGATTGCTGATAGGGCTACAGCCTTACTTTAATATCGATCCTTTATTCTTTCGAAGCTTCAATGCGGATGCGTAATTTTGGCATGCTTATTCGAGCATGTATTACGGAAGGTGGACACGCTCCACTACAACGGCCTCCCGTTGGCAACCGTTACCTTTATCACGTCCTCCATTGAGATCCTTGTTGTCAATGCGGGGCAGATTCCACTCGCTCTGCGCAGTCCACTATTCGCCTGTACGCGAGAGCCCGGCGCCTACCTAGGTCACCAACAGCTCTCAATGCATTCGCAGCTGATCTCGCCGGTGCTTATGCCGCCGAGAGAAGCCAGTCATACATCAGGTACTTTTGGTGTACGGATAGGAAACTCTTTTGAAAGCTCATGGTAGCTTTCGGGCCTGTGGGACCCCTGGTTTTGCCCAGGGCGCCGGCCTTGATAGTACCACCTTTGATATTTGTGGCCCCACCTCTGTTGCAAAGATTTTACAGTGACGAGAGTACTGCGTTCGGCCTTTTTCAAGCACTCTTCCTTTCACGTTTGAACTTTGCATTTGAATACCGATGGTTCTAAGTCCAAAGAGTGGGTCGTTTTCCCTCCGTTTCTCCTCTGTTTAAGGTCAGTGGGGTATTACCAGGCGTTGCGTCTGTCTTCACAGCCGAACTGGTTGCAATAGACAGCTCAGTACTGAAAAGAACACGTACTGCCAGGTACAGAGACTGGATTGTGATCTATAGCGACTCAGAAAGCGACCTGAGTACTCTCAGGGCATTTGAATCTCCGTAAATCCTCTTATCTGTGAGATTATCTTTTGCTGGGTTCCTGGACTTATGGGAATTACGGGAAATGATCGCGCCGAAAAGGCGCTAAACTCACCAAAGATTGCTCCACCTGAACAGCATTACGTTCATCTTCACACCAATAACATGGTAGGAATCGTGGCTGCCTGCTTGGCAAACAAGATAAGATACCGCCGAGGAAAACTTACAAATGTGTGCCATTGTGCTGGAATTGTTCCCAAGAACTTAGCCCCCAATATTGCGACGGATTCAAGTTGCTTTCTGTCTTCTCCGAATTGGACACACTTGCAATCCTTTCTCTGACGCAGGAGTGCGTTTACACTTGTTCCTTTTTTTCTTATCTTGTTTTATATTTTATTTGTTGTTTTTATAGCTAGTTTCATAGCCTTTGTCACTGGTTTTTATCTTTGTGCTTTTAAATTTTAAAAAAATAGAAAAATGCTGGTATGGTTGATCAACCCAAACATGTCTTTTAACGCCGTCATTGGCAATCCCCACCTGTCTAGGAAACCAAGAGTAGATAATATAGAAATCCAGCTTAGTCACTGCAACCGTAACATCACGGATACTTCAATTAATGGCGTGCGTAGATTAATACAATCTTCAGCGATCACTCAGTGATTTCTTTTAGTCGCTATATGTCACGCTAGGGTACCCGAACCGAACACAAGGCGTTATTTCGTCTGTGAGCGGTGTATCGCAAACAGCTCTCCGTGAAAATTGATACAGCGCCTGGTAGAAACTCTCGGACCTTAGCCAGAAGGAATACGGCGTGGAAGCCGACCCGTGATCCACAAACATTGTGAATGATCCACAATAACACGAAGTATGCTCCATAAACGTTATTTACAATTCTCCTGTCACTATGGAAGCTTTTGGAGCACAAGTTTAGCGAGAAAGAGTAAATGGAGGTAGCAGCAATGATGGTGTCCTGAGCAGAACCAAATACGATTTAATCCATGATGAAGAAGTTGACATTCTAGTGTTGAAATCTTGGTCGCATTAAAATAAATCGAAAGGTTTTATACGGAGAGCGTAGCGACCTCTTCCGGCAGCACACAGGTGATACCTTTGATGCTCAGAGCAAAGTTACAGCTGTCCTCCAAATACTAAGACGACTCAAGCTTCCCTCGATGAAAATAGAGATGAATTTATGGGTATGATTGAATGAAAGAGAGAGTTACAGAGACGAGGGAAAGAGAGAGACCAGAGATGAGAAAAAAGATAAAGATGAAAGAGGAGTTAAGCTGTACTTGAGCAGTGAGTGGATTAATGTGGAGAAAGGCTCGCGCTGGGCATATCCCCCGTCTGTTACATTGATGACACTTCCTCTCTCTGCTGTCTGGAGCCGATGAGGACTCCTCGTACACTTCTGCTGAATCAAAGATCTTGGAAAAATTCAAATATGAAAATTGGGAGACAACCCCTTGCCCACATAATACCCTAGCGCCATCATAGGCCTTTTCGAGAGAAAAGAAACAGTGTAGTGTAATGCTGTTTGCGAAAGATGGCCTCGCTGAAGGCACTTCCCACCCAGAGCAGAGCATCCAACGTGGAGTAAAATTTGCGGAATCCCCACTGTGCAGAAAAAGGCTACTCCCATATTTACCAAATTTTCTACCAATCTGCGCACGCAGGAAACAAGAGAATTATGGCGAATACCATCCGAGGTAAAGTGATATCTCTCCCCGATTTTGAAAAGCGAGCTACTTAACCATTCTTAAGTAGTCTGGTGGTTATCCTCTGTTCCAAACCTGTTGAAGAAATATATAAAAAAAGCCAGACCTCGCTCACGTAGGTTTTGAAGCATGTCATGCGGGATATCGTCGGGCCCAGGGGTTGTCCTCACATGAAGCGAAAGCTGAACGGAACTCACTAACATTAACACTTCGTCGGATGGTTCTCCGTCACTGGATGTCAAGTCCATTTGGCGGCCTTAAACGGCACCACATCGTCCCTTCAAGTCTGGCGAAGCAGCATCCCGACTAAAGAATGGAGAGAAAGCGGTCACGAAGGACTGGCTAGGACGCGGGTTCAGATCCTAGACAACGGGAGGTTGGACACGGCAAGAACTCACTCGGAATCATTATGATGAAATATAGAGCACTAACTTTCTCATGGACCACTACTGGGATCGGGAGGCCCTCTGGCCTCCCCCGGTAATTCCCCTTCCCCCATGCCCCTCGATGTGGGGAAGGTTCAAATTTAGCCTCTGAAATCTGTCCATTTTTATCTGTTTTCTCAAATCTGAACTCAGATTCTCGCACGGAAGACTGCGCGGGCCTCTTTGACAAAGACTCAAATTTACTCAGACCCTGAATCCCTTCGCCCCCTTCAAAATGTTTACGTCTGAGAGGTGCCTTCCCTATTAGGTGTGGGGGTGGGAGGGATAGTTCGTGCTAATTCAGCTGCTAACAGGTGTATGGTATAAATAGGGTAAATAACGGTTGAGGGTTATTATGAGGTGCGAGAAATCTCAAGAGCAAAGAATAAAGAAGAACAACAATGTCTACTGAGCAAAAGTCGCGTGAGCTCACTTATACTGATTTGTGACCTTAAGACATTCAAAACTTTCAATAATTCACGGACTAACTTCGGAGGACCTTTGCAAATATATCATTCGAAAGAGAATATAAGAGAACATATGGGTTTCAAATAACGTTAGAATCGGCCGAAGAGTTAGAATGTCATTACCAATGTTATTACAATGTTATGATGTTATTAAGAAACAAATAATCTCTGGGAGAATCTTGGGTGGTGTTGGTGAGGTAGAGGTGGTGTTGTAGGTGGCGGTGTTGTAGGTGGTGGTTGGGTAGGAGGTGTTTGAGTAGGTGGTGTTGGAGTAGGTGCTAGTGGTGTATGTGGTAGTGGTATAGGCGATTTAGTTGGCGGTTTTGTAGGTAGGGTGGTGTAGGTGATATAAGCGTAGGTGTAGGTGCTTTAAGTGATAGTGGTGGTGGTGAATTTAGTGGTGGTTTAGGTGATTAAGTTGCGGTGGAGGTGATAGTGGTGAAGTTGAAGGTGCATTAGGTGGTAGTTGTGTAGGTGCTAATGGTGTAGATGATGTAGGCGTAGGTGAGGTAGGTGGTGGCATGGTAGGTGGTTGTGGTTTGGATAGTGGTGGGGGAGGTGGTAGTGGTGTAGGTGGTTTAGATAGGGGTGGAGAGGTAGTAGTTGTGTAGGTAGTGGTTGTGTAGGCAGTTGGTTGTAGGTGGTGGTGGTGTAGGCGATTTAGGTTGTGGTGTAGGGGATAATGCTCTAGGTATTGGTGGATTAGCTAGTGGGTGTGTAGGTGGTTATGGTGTTAGTGGTTTAGCTAGTGTGTTTGTAGGTGGTTATGGTGTAAGTGGTGTAGGTGATAGTAGTGTAAGTGGTGGTGTAGGGGATTTAGGTTTTTGTAGGGGATAGTACTCTAGATGAACATGGCTTAGCTGGGGAGTTTGTAGGTGGTGATGGTGTAGATGATGGTAGTGTAAGTGGTGGTGGACAGAGTGGTGATGGTGTGGGTGTAGTTGGTGGTGTTGTAACTGTTGCGTTCTGTATTGTGGTAGTGTAGGTGGTGGTCGGGTAGGGAGTTGTGTTGTTGTTCGTGTAGGTTTGGTGGTGTAGATGGCGTAAGCTTAGGTGGTGAGGTTGATGGTGGTGTAAGTGATATGCTGAATGTGTAGGTGGTTTAGTTAGAGGTGGAGGTTTACGTGGTGGTGGTGTAGGTGATATAGGCGTGGTGGTGTAGGTAGTTATGCTGTAGGTGTGGTGTAGGTGGGTGATTTGTAGGTGTTGGTGAAAGCAGTGGTGGTGTAAATGATAGTGCTGAAATTGAACTTGGTTTAGGTGGTGGTTGTGTAGGTGGTGGCAGTGTAGATTATGAAGGCATAGATGGTGCATTTTGTGGTGGGTAGGAGATGGTGGTGGTGCACGTGTTGGTGTTGTGGGTGTTGGTGTTATGTGTGTTGTAGCTGTTCGGATTGTAGGTACTGGTGGTGCAAGTGATGAAGGTGTTGGTAATGCAGGTGGTGTAATTAGGGGTGTTTAGTTGGTAGTGGTGTAGGATGTGAAGTAGGTGGTGGTGTAAGTATTGGTGTTATATGAATAGTTCTCTAGGTGTTGATGGTTTAGGTGGTGGTGGTGTATGCGGTGGTATTGTGGGTCAGATGTAAGATCTGGTAGTGCAAGTGGTGGTGTTGTAGGGGTTCTGTTGTAGCTGATGGTGGTGATCATAATAGGTGGTGGTGGTGTAGGTAGTGGTAGTGTAGGTAGTGGTGATGTAGGTTTGTCTAGCAGGTGATATTAGTGTAGGCGGTGTAGGTAATGTAGTCGTGGATGGTCTAGGTGGTGCAGGTGGTGGTGATATAGTTGTAGGCGCTCGTGGTGGTGGAGATGCAGTAGGTGATTTACATAGTCATAGATGATGTAGTTGTAGGTGGTTTCTGTGGTGGTGTAGGTGGTATAGGTTGTGCTGGTGTATGTGTATGTGGCTAGGTGGTGGTGAAGGCCGGGTAAGTGATTTAGGTGGTAATTGTGTAGGTGGTGTAGGATGTCGTTGTGTAGGTACGTGTGGTGTAGGTGATTTAAGTAGTGCTGTAGTGATAGTGGGGTAGGTCGTTTACGTGGTTATTGTGTAGGTGGGGGATATGTAGGTAATATAGGCGTGGTGATTTAGGTGGCGTAGGTTGTTGTTGTGGTGGTGGTGTAGGTATGGGTGTAGGTAGGTGAGTGGTGTAGGTGATTTAGGTGGCGCTGTAAGTGATAGTTGTGTAGGTTTAGGTCGTTTACGTGGTTGTTGTATAGGTTGCTGTTGTGTAGGTGTGGTAGTTTAGGTGTTGGTGTTGTAGGTGGTGGTTGTTTAGGTGGTAGTGTGGTAGGTGGTGCTGTATTTGGCGGTCATGGTGTAGGTGGTGGTGTTGTAGGTGATGTAAGCGTAAGTGGTGCAGTTGGTGGTGGTGGGATAGGTAGTTGTGGTGCAGGTTGTGTTGGTGAAGGTGTTATAGGTAGTGATGGTTTAGCTGGTAGTGGTCGTGGTGATGCTGCTGTAGGTGTAGGTGATTTAGGTAGTAGTTGTGTTGGTGGTTGTGTTGTAGGTGATCTAGGCGTAGGGGTAGGTGGTTTAGGTAGTAGTTGTGTTGGTGGTTGTGTTGTAGGTGATCTAGGCGTAGGGGTTGCAGGTGGTGTTGTCATAGGTAGTGGTGTTGAACGTGTTGGTATTGTAGGTAGTTGAGGTGTAGGTGGTGCTGGTGTAGGTGTGGTTGGGATAGGTGGTGGTAGTTTAAGTGGTGATAGTTTAAGTGGTGGTGGTGTAGGCAGTGGTGCTGTAGGTTATTCAGGTGGTGGTGTATCTGATTGTGTTGTAGTGAATGGTGTAAGTGGTGGTATTGTAGGTAATGTAGACGTAGGTCATGCAAGTTGTGGGGGAAGGTAGGTAGTGGTGTTGTTCGTGGTGGGGGGAGGTAGGTAATGGTGTTGTAGATGATGGTATTGTAGGTGATATTAGTGTATAGTGTTGGTGATGTAGGCAGTGATAGTGTAGATGGTGGTATTGTAGGTGATGTAGGTGTAGGTGGTGTGTGTGGGGGGTTAGTTGTGTCGTAGTTGGTGTCGGTAAATGTTTTGCTATTGTAATTAGTGATGGTCTAGGTGGTAGTCGTGATAGTACTGTAATAGTAGGTGGTTTAGATGGTGGTTGTGGGGGTTGTGGTATTGTATGTATTTTAGGTGTTAGTGTGTAGGTGTTTGGTGCTGGTTAGACTGGTGATTACGGTGTAGTTGGTGTTGGTGAAGGTCGTAGTGGGGAAGAGGGTTTTATTTTACGTAGTGTACTTGGTGGTGGTGTAGGTGATGTAGGCATGGGTGGTTCAAGGTGTGCAGTTCGTGGTTGAGTAGAGTGTGGTAGGGTAGGTAGTGGCAGTGAAGGTTCTTTAGGTGATAGTGCCGTAGGCGTAGGTGGTTTAGGTGATGGTTGTGTAGGTGGAGTTGATGTAAGCAATGTAAGCGTAGCTGTTGTAATTGGTGTTTGCATAGATAGTGGTGATGTAGGTGTTGTAGGTAGTAGTGGTGTAGGTGGTGATGGTGTATGTGTGGTTGGAGTAAGTGGTGGTGCTGTAGGTGTGGTTGGAGAAGGTGAGGGTATATGTAGTGGAGTGTAGTTAGTGGTAGTGTATGTGCTTTAGGTGGCGGTGTAGGTGATATTGCTGTAGGCGTATGTGGTTTAGGTGGTGTGTAGGTGATGGAGGTGTAGGTGGTTGTGGTGTATGTGATGATGTGTGATCGGTTTTGGTTTAGGTGGTGGTGTAGGTGTTTGTTGTGTAGGTTATAGTGTAGGTATTGGTGGCGTAGGAGTTGATGGTGGCGGTATATTAGCTGATAAGGGTGACTGTGGTGTAGGTGTTATAGTTGTCGGTAGGGTAGTGTAGCTATCGGTGGGGTAGGTGTTTTAGGTGGTGGTGGTGTAACTGGTGTAGGTCTAGGTGGTTGTGGTTTAGTTAGTTGTGGTATAGGTAGTGGTGGTGTAGGTGAAGGTGATGTATTTGCTATTTCTGTAGGTGGTAGTGATATAGGTGTTATTGTATGTGGTGGTGGTGGTGTAGGTGCTGGTGCTGTGTAGATGCTGTGCTATAGGTGGCAGTGCTGTAGGTGTTGGTGCTGTAAGTTCTGGTGTTGTAGGCGCCCATGGTATGTAGGTGCTGTGATGTAGGTGGTGTATGCTGGTAGTGTAGATGGTAATAGTGTAGGTGGTGGTGTAGGTGGATATGTGGTGCAGACAGTTGTGGTGTAGATGGGGGTGATGTATGTGCTAGTGAGGTAGGTGGTAGTGCTGCAGGTGTTGGTATATGTAGTGGTATAGGTGTTGGTGGTGTGTAAGTGAAGTGCTGTAGGCGTTGTATGCGGTGGAGGGGTAGATTGTGGTAGTGTAGGTGGCGGTGGTCTAGATTGTGGTGGTGTAGGTTGTAGTGGTGTAGGTTTTAGGGGTCTAGGTAGTGGTGTAGGGTGGTAAGGGTGTACGTGGTGTATGTGGTGTTGGTGTAAGCTGTGTATGTGATGATTCGAAAGAGAATGTAAAACAAATAAGGGTTTCAAATTTCGTTAAAATCTGTCTAATGGTTACAAACCAAAACAAAACGGAGACCGACCGAACGACCGACATAGTCAGATGCAGAGTCGCACGCGACGAAAAATTGATAAATTATGAATGGAATAAAGCAGTGCTCGGGGAACAGGGGTAAATTACCTCAAATGGGGTAATTTGGAAAAATTGGGGGTAATGGATGTGCTATGGATGTGGATGTGCTAAGTGAGGGAAACGAATATGAAAGTTGGGGGTAAAAGAATGCATCGAGGAGCCTTTCTTCTATTTTTCGGTAAAATCTGGCAACATTTCTTCTAATTAAGTGGCATTTTGCCATGTTTTGGACATGCCTCTTTCAGAGTAGTTGATGAATAGTAGAGCTGATCAAATGATATAATAATTATTTACATAAGGTGAGTTATTTTTTTTTCTATAATATTTACGTTTCTGTATAGACTTTTGTGATTAAAATTCAACAAAAGTTAAATATATAAATATAAGATTAGTTTAGACTTTAGGATATTTTAGTTTATTTGTAAGGGGACTAATTGTCTCATCAACTATTTAGTTAAGTTTCTCACTTTTTTTAGTGGTAATTATTATGTTTCATTTATTTATTTATTTTTATTTTAATGAATTATTTTATATTAAAAGTAAGTTTTTTAACGAGTTTAACTCTACTTAAGAAGATTTCATGTAGTTTGATTTTATGTTATGTTATTTTAAAGTTTTAATTTAAACTCTTAAATTCGTTACAAAATATTTTTTTATTTTTCAAAAATAGAAGTCAAAAAACCTTAAAAAAGTGATAGGTTTGTCTTTCATTTCCAGATGGCATCACCAAGAAAAGGACATATCAGGCAGAGTTCCTTAATTATGGCTTCACAGAAATAGAGGACAAAGGACAAATGAAACTTCAATGTGTCGTCTGTATGAAGGTACTGACTGCCGAGTCTTTCAAAAGGAATCAACTGAAGAAACACTTGGACAAGGTTTATTCCCATCTGTCTTGCAAACCACGATAATACTTTTTGAATCTAGAAAAAACATTCAAAAGACAGAGATTTGAAAATAACAAGAGTGCAACGTTTGAACAACGTTCAACAGCAATAGCTAGTTGGTTGCTCGAAACAACAAACCACATACTATTGGTGAAGACTTAATCAAACCGGCGGCTGTGAAAATGGTAGAAATAATATGTGGGCAGAAAGTAGCTAAACAACTGAATACAGTGCCTTTGTCTGCAAAAGTTATTAAAGAAAGAATTTCCATCTTGGCAGAAAATGTGAGAGAACAAGTGATTTCTTCAGTAAAAAAGAGTAAAGAGTTTGCCATTCAACTTGATGAGACTACAAATGTCAGTAGCAATTCGCAGCTGATGGTATACGTTCGATACAGGGGTTATGATGAAAATGAAGAAGAAATGTTGCTATGTTCTCTTCTTGAGTTGAGAACTCATGGTATAGATGTGTTCAATAAGGTTGATGCATACTTCAAAAAACAAAGTGTTGATATAAAATGGGAAGATTGTATTGCAGTATCAGTTGATGGAGCTCCCGCTATGCTTGATCATGTCACTGGTTTTGTGGCTTTGGCCAAACAACAGAATGTTGTAATTAAGATTGTCAATGTTGTAAAAGGGCATGCACTAAACACGAGGATGTTTCGTGATTTATGTGAGGATGGAGAGGCTGAATATTCAACTCCTTCTTTTCCATACGGAAGTGAGGTGGCTTTCACGTGGAAATGTCCTGAATAGAGTGTGGGCTCTTAAAACCGAACTTGAAATGTTTCTGACTGATCAAAAACACACACTTGCAGAGAAGTTCAGAAAATCAACCTGGCTACCTCTTCTTGCATACTTAGCTGACATTTGGTGGCATGTTAATGCGCTGAAGAAGGAATTGCAAGGGAAGAAAATCAATCTCATCTTAGCAACGGAAAAAATGTCAGCATTTGTATCGAAGCTTCAGTATTGGAACCAAAAAGTAAATGCCAATAAAATTGCTGTCTTTCCAAACCTGGTAGAGTTTTTGGGAGGATGTGAAGACTGCAGTCTTAGTGACATGAAGGAATCAGTCACAAGGCACCTGACCAAACTTAGGAATAGGTTCTGTGACTACTTTCCAGAGCTTGATTCACATACTGTCCGCTGGGTTGTAAATCCCTTCAAATATGAACTGGCTGATTTGCCTGAAGAGCCTGAAGGATTGGCAGAAGAGCTTATTGAACTGCGTTCCAACAGTGAAACAAGCATGGAATTTGAGACCAAGGGTGACCTCTCAAGTTTTTTATGTCAAAAGCTGCAAAGGCTTATAAAACTGCACATTTAGAAGCAACTAAAATGCTGCTACCTTTTGCGACAACCTACTTTTGCGAACAAGGTTTTTCTACCCTTGTAAATTTAAAAACAAAATACAGAAACCGGTTGGATCCTGAAGACAGCATCAAAGAAGCAGTGACATCAAAAATCCCTGATATTAAAATTGTTGTATCAAAGATGAAACAGTATCATTTTTCCAAAGCCTGAGGGAGCTGATATATTCAAGTTTTCAATAATTTTTTCATTAGTTTTATTTGTGTACCATTCTCATGCCAAAAGGGTAAACATTTTTTCCCCATAATAGTGGATTCAATAACATTTTCCTATTTTGTTTTTGTACGAATTTTAAATACATGATAGTGACATAGTCAATAATTTTGCTTGTGTGCCATGTAATGCTAAAAAGTGACTGTTTTATTTCTGTTTATAAATATATAATTTCCTACAATTTGTTCTTGTGTGCTATTCCCATGCCAAAAAGACGGACTTTTATTTCCTAATGATAGATGGAATAAAAAATTAAACATTATTCCAATATAAATTTTTTTGTCTTTATTATCCATGATTTTTATAAGTAAATTGGTTTGTCCTCCAGAGCTCGTAGGAAGCTTTTGCAGGTAATTTTTTGGGCCGCGGATAAATACTCTTGTAGGCCTTGAATAAAGTCCTGGAATAAACCTAGGTAATTTATTTGACGGTGGACAGTTTCTTTTGGGACAACAGAAATTTTGTAGGGGTTCTGGGAAGTGTGTTTGGGGGGACACCCCAACAAATACGCAAAACAAGAAGAAAAAATAAATAATACACGCCGCAGGAAGATTAGGTTAGGTTATCTTCGTCATAAAAACGTTGCACATTCATTTTGTTAGGTTAGGTTAGGATATTTTGGGGAGCTTAGAAACGTCAATGGTTAGCTTAGGTTAGGTTAAAGGAGTATATATTACCAAATTACTGTGCGGTAACCAGTTTATAACGGTGAATTACCAATTTCACCAGTTTAAGGTGGGTTGGTTATGAGTTTACAAGAATGGCGAATTATCTGACTCCAAAGAAGATTCTTCAAGGGTATTCTTATTGATGGATGGAGTTACCGAAGGTTTACGGGTAATCGAGGTAAAGAAGGACTTTGAGAAAGGAAGTAGCAAAATATGCTTTTATTCTAATAAGGGCCTATTAAAGAGACAAGCGGCACGTCAGAAGGTTCTTTGCGTGGCAGGTTTTCTTATTCAACGCCAAGTATTGAATTCTAGAGCGACAAGACTTAGGTGAATTAAAGGAGGTTCCTCCGTTAAGATGGGAATTCTTAATGACAATGAATTAATAAAACAATTATGTTTAATGTTCCCATTGCTCGACTATATATACCGTTTTATCTTCTACGGGGTGTGGCTTAGACTTGTCCAAAAGACGAGCCTCCATCTTCGAGCCCCTCAGGTTCTACTCCTAAGGCAGAGCTACCTAACAGCTGTGTGTGTGTGTGTGTGTGTGTGTGTGTGTGTCTGATTTAGTTACAAGCCCAAAGGTTTTATCTCTATTGCTTGTCACACATCCTTGTTACAATTTCCTTTGGTCATATCTGCATTTGTCTAATAGTTTCGTAGACTCCCGTCTTCTGATAATTCTATCCCGAGAAGCGAATTATTCGTTTCCTCTTGTTGACTTAGGTATCTTGACCTTTGATCCTTTTCTCGCGTTCGCCCTCTTTGTATTTCCCGCGGGTTAGGATTTAATAACACGACCGCGAGTCCATTTTGTGGAGCTTCCTGTAATTTGGTGTCAGCAGCCCACCTATTACATAATCCTATCACAACAAGATTAAGTTAGGTTTATTGGTCTTTTTAGGTTAGGTTTCGTTATATTTTCTGTATATGGTTGCATGTAACCGAAAACCCCATAAAAAAAGCTTGGGCTGCGTTAGAATAATGTTCTAATAAGTTATTTGATTTAAAAATAGTAATTTACATTGTTTGAGGGGGAAAGAAAAACATCGAAAAAAACAACGACAAAAGGGCTTTAATTCTGCAACAGAGAATATTCCCTTATTCTAACTAATTAAATATATCTCCCCGTAACCGAAAACCCCATGAAAATAGCTTGAGCTACATTAAAATAATTATTTTTCGTTAAAATAGACGTATACCTACCCAGAAATTATGACGTCATTCGTTAAAAATTAAACTTATTTACTCTAACCAATCTTAACTAACACATCGTACCACCAAATCAAATAACCTAATAATGTTATTTTTAATATTAAATAACCTTGCTAAGTTATTTAATACTAATACGCGAGGATGAGCACACATCTATTGGCCACGTCGTTTGTCCCTATAAAATTCGTATTTCTTCTAAAATGAAGGGAAGTAATTATTATTTGTATGTAAATAAAAGGGCCCAACGAAACCCTAATAGGAGGCTAAAAACGTGGAAATTAGGTAGATTAAGCAATAAGAAATATCGGATTTCATATATTTTTTCTATAAATCCTGATTTTCACAAACGAGGAAAAAGTATGTTTGGCTGCAGGCCTAATTTTTTCAATTAATTCTAAGCAAATTCTTTTTGGGTGGGGCTTCTTCTACCAGGATTCAGCTCCCAAGCCGATCGTCTTAAGCGCATTTTTGCATTCTTTCCTGTGGTACTAAAATTAAATTGTGATTTTCGTTTTGAAGCCGCTAAAAAATAAGATTTCGTGTTGATGAATCGAAGACATTCCGGTGTTTTTTTTTTATTTTCATTCCCAAATTCTGGATCCTTCAATAGTATTGATGTAGCTAGATTGGTTTAAGTTGGGTTTACTGCGTGTCTGTTTATGTAGCACCGTTATATCTTTAGTTTGTTGGGGGGGGGGGGGGGAGGAGGCATCGCGATAAGTCAAATGTGTGCACAAAAAAAAACGGATAAAAAATACTCCCAAAGATGGTCAACAAATATAAAGTCACCCTTCAAATAAATAGGGCGGGTTCATAGAAAACGTTACCTCACTGACTATCCCGCATTTTGTGTCTAGTACTTCTACTGGTTACTAGTTCTTAACTTTGTATTATGTCAAAAGACAGAAAGTATTTGCCAAATTTAAAACCGAGTAAATGTTCCTACCTATTGGGTTGCCCTCAGAAATGAGAACTGAATTACTTTAGAAGTAATATTTCCATTATGGAATTTAAATCTTTACTGCAAAGCAGAAGTACCAACCCGTTGTATGATTTGGCCTCCATAAGTAGTTTGTGTTGTTTTTATACATTAATTTCTGGAAATCAAACGAGCTTTAAATGTAATTATGTGTTTTTCTTGTATAAACCTGTAATAGTAAGTTTGATGTTGCTTTGGTTGATTCGCAAAACGCAGTTTCAATAAGTTAATGAATGTATCAAAATGCTTCAGTATGTGAAACGCTCGCGAAATTCACGAATGTCAGAGACTCACGTTTGTTCAGTTTTCTAAACGAGGCGGAAAGTTGAAAATATTATTCAAATACTCTAAAAAATCCCCTTCTTAAATTATAGAGTTAGTGATGATGATTTTGGAAAAAAACAGGCCAGTAATAAAACAGGCTTCTCAGCAATCGTCATACTAAGAGCGACAATACGGGTTAAGCACATAATATTTGTAGATTCTATTTGTACTCAAATTTCATGTTTATAATTTTCTCTTTCCTGAAAATCTTTGCTTTTGGGAAAATTTATTGTTACCAATCTAATTCATGTCGGGATCAAGACTTATAATTAGTAGTTAACCGCATCATGTTTCTGTATCATGCTGTTCCATTTTCTCTCTGTGTTCGTTGCACCGCAAAGGCTCTATTATTGCCGTTTTTGATTGCCAAATTTCCTCGTTCTTTTGGTGTTGGATTCCATTTGTTGTCCATTTACGCCAGAATTAGCACTGTACAACAATAAAACAACCTGAAAGGAGAATAACCTTTTTTTAGGGGTATTGTTTGCGTAAATCACGAATATATCATCAATTTCTTCCAGTTTCTCGAAAATAACCACCTTAATTACGTTAAATCCATTGATGGTTACGTAAGGATTGAATGCAAACAGGAGTGGGCCGAAACTGACAACTATAAAAGTTATAAAAGATTTTTTCACATTTTAATGTGTTCCTAAGGTATGTCTCAACCTCACTTAGGAAATTTATGAAAGAATACTCAATATTTTTTAATTATATTGGTCCAAATCCGAAATAACTTACGTAACGCTTCGATAATTTTCTAACTTAATATAAATGCTTCCTATTTTTATTTTTTTATTTGATATTTTTTTTACTCTTAAGATTTATATTATTTTTTACATACTTCAGTGTTTTTTCTCTACAGGAGACTCAATAAATTGCCTAGATAATGCAAAAAATCCCCAGAGAGTTTCTGTTCTACATGTGGATCAGTTTCTTTAAGACAATACAAGAGACAGTTGACTAAACATATGAATAAACTTTATGAAGTGTACCTTGGATGTAAAGTGAGTGACCAGTACAAACGCTGGGTACCTCACATATGTTTTGTCAGGTGTACAAGTTCCCTTTCTACCTGGGTGAAAGGCAAAGGACCTGGCTTCAGGTTTGGCGTACCAATGGTCTGGAGGAAGTCAAAGGACCATTCAACCGATTGCTACTTCTGTTTAAGAGATATTAAAGGTAGGTATTTAATCTCTTTTCATTCCTGGTCTTTAATATATTTTCAAGAGCTGTATCAATTAAAAAGATCAAAATATGTTGCACTTCCACTATTTCTGCAAATGATCACAGTCAGTAATATCTATTTTTAGTCTGATTTTATTTTATTTCACTGCAGGTCGCAACATTAAGGACAAAAAATCTATCATATATCCAGATCTTAAGTCTGCTCTTCGCCCAGTTCGACATCAAAGTCTATTCCTGTACCTCTGAACTACCAAGCGATTACACTAATAAAGCAGATGATTCAGAATCTCAAGATACAGTCGACCCCCCATATTCGCTGGGGATAGGGACCACGAACCCCCGCGAATATTGAAAAACTGCGGATAGTTAACGCCCCCCCCCCAACCCTTCCCCAAAATCGTAATACGCTCCCCATATTAATTCAAGAAGTCATGTTTTGTCATGTTTATACACATACAGTACGAAATAAAATATCAGAACACATTAAATTATTTTATTGTATAATGTTTACTCACCTGAAGATAGTTTTGTTTTGATCGAAGAATGATGATTGTTAATAATGTTGCCTGCGCAGTTCAATGATGACGATGACAATGATGATGATATAACTGCACAGGGAAGCTGAGGAGAGATTCATTATCCTCAGACTCCTGCTCGGTAAACACCGGAGGAGAAGGAAAAGTTTCTCCAGAGGTGGAGGGCGTAGTTTCGGGTGTGGTTAGGGGTTCACGCTTTTTACTCGGGTCGAAGAACACTGTAATGGGCAATTGAGATCGTTGCTTTTTCATGTTCTTTAGCATGTCCTAGTAAGGGCCCATAGCAAATTTTGAATTTTAAGGCCACCCCAAAAAATTTCATCGGATAGTTGACGGCGCGGATGACGAACCGCGAATAACCGAGGGGCGACTGTATATCATACGTGGCACAACTCGAAACTGACACAAAATCACACCATTTTCCCAACCAGAACTCAGTGATCTAGTTCGTGATCTAACACTTACTAAGCAACAGAGTGAACTCCTGGCCTCACGTCTCTAACAATAGAACCTGTTGGATGAACATGCTCGAATTACAGTATTTAGGAAGCGTTCTGCAGATCTACAGTAATTCTTCACGTTTGAAAACGACTTGAATTATTATAATGATATCAGGGGCCTATTCAATGCCCTTGAGCTGATTTATTAACCAAATGAGTCGAGGTTATTCATTGATGCACCCCTTTACAGCATAAAAGCAGTTTTGTTACACATTAGGAACACCATGCCTTCAGTTTCGGTGGCTCACTCAGTAATTTTAAGAGACATGAGAACCTTGCTTTTATTCTATGTCGCATAAGTTACAATGATCATGAGTGGCTAATTTGTGCGGATTGAAAGTTGTAGCCCTACTCAATGAGCTACAAACTGAATACATTAAGTTTATGTGTGTCGTATAATGCCCCTTTTTATCACCCCACACCGGACTCCACTTTTGTCGTGGTATACCTTGTGGAACGTGATGTACTTCTTTGATGAAGTAAGCTTGAATCTAAGAGTGCTAATTTTTGTTATGTTAAATAAAAGCCGCTTCAACACATAAGGATATAAGGAAACACACAGAAATTCCAAAAATAAACTTATATTTTAAATTTAACAACTTACTACACAAAAACAAAACATGAACTACAGAAATACTACGAATTTTAAAATACACAAAAAAAAATTTCAATAATCTTGACCCTCTAATATTGGCTAATTCGCTACTCTCTTCAATATACAAGAAATAGACTAATTGTCTCAGCTGGAGTTTAAATACCTTGGTTGCTCTGGCAGCGGGTTTGAGTTTGACCTTGAACTCAATGCACACTTTACCTCGGGAATGTTATTGCCTCCAAGACGCGTGCCGACCGGCCAGATGGAGGTTGCGGACGAATAACTTGAAAGCCACCAGTGACTTTGGCGAATGTGGCAGCTGGGGTCCACACGCTTTCAATGGGGGGGGGGTCTTCAAGGGTGAGAACAATCGCGGTGCTTTAGGAGGCACCAGGGTAGGCGGGGTCTCTATGGCGAGAGTAAGTTGAACTTGGTTCTTAAACCAAGTTAACTTAGAGTTTGGTGTGGCCACCTGGTAACGGGCTCGAGGGGGAGCCTTTTTCCTCTTCTTTTCGTAATTCCTCAAGGGCGAGAAATATCCCTGGGCTTTAGGATGCACCAGGATATGAGGAGTCTCTCTGACGAGAGTAAGTTGAACTTGAACAAGTTAACTTAGCGTTTGGTTTGATAACCAGGGACTAGCTCGAGGGTGAGCAGCTTCTTAGCCCCCTTGGTAGCCCTGCCTCTCTTGCAGGGGACTTCGTAGTCTGGCGACTCACGTATTCTACCTGTCGAGTCTTGGTAGCCCGGCCTCAATCCGGGGACTTCGTAGCCTGGAGACTCACGTATTCTACCTCGTTTTTCCCAAGTGTTTGTTATTTATACCTCGTCAACCCACTGGGGTAGAGGTAGGAGGAGGGGGGACTTGTGGACGGGCCGCAGGAGGGTTCTTATTGCAAAGGTTTTTCTTAGCAAGTCTTACCTCGGCTCCCGCTGGCCTTCGAGCTTGAGAGAAACGCGTCTGCAATTTCTTACTTGAGGTGAAATTGAATATAATCTCGTAGGGGATATCTTGCAGTTTAAAACCGTTCGGCTTTTCATAGAGACGAGTGGCGAGGAGCTGTGGTTACGAGTTTGCCTCCCCGGTGCTGGGCCCGGATGTCTTTGCGGTTGCCGTCCAAGGGTTTCCCCTGAGAGAGAACGGGAGAGTGACGATTCCCCTAAAATGTGCTTCCTTTGCAAATGGGAGAGTAGGGCCAGATCAGAACATTATGTAGGGACGGAATGATCACCTCGGAAAACTATGGCACCTCGATGCCATAATTTAATTCATGAGCCTTTAGTTAAGAAGGAGAAAATAATTTTACCACTACTGCATATAAAATTACGATTAATGAAGCAATTTACCAAGGCGCTGCAACATAACAAGCCATGTTTCCAGGACCTCAAAGCGATTTTCCCTAAAATAAGTGATGCCAAGATTAAAGAAGCCATATTCGTGAGCTCTCAGATTCATCAACTTATAGCTGATGAGGACTTTGAGGCGACAATGGATGAAACTGAGCTATCGGCCTGGCATGCATTCAAAAATATATTCAAAGGACTTCGGAGAAAGCACCAAGGAACCCAACAAGAGTCTATAATGGAGAGCCTAATCAATTTCTACCAAGATCTCTGATGCAATATGTCACTGAAGATACACTTTCTCATCTGTCCTTATTCCCTGAGAATGCAGGAGATGAGAATGATGAACATGGAGAGAGGTTCTGTCAAATCAAAGCGTCAAAGCGTTAAAGCCTACAGAAAACCTTTGCCTCTTAAGAGGCACATACAGATACAGTCAAAAATACTAGCCAGTAGACTACCACAAACCCTCGATTGAAATTAGCCAGTGAAAGAGGCAGGACCAAGAACTAACACGACCATCTTTAGAGTGTTATGGTAGCGAACCACTGAAGCCGAGAGACGGGTCTCTTCCGCATGGCGTTCTTGGGGTGGGAAGGAGCCTTGGATCGAGTCAATACGAGACACCTCTCAGAGACTACAGAACTGCTGTAGCGAGACTTCCTTGAACCACACTCCTACCACTACAGGAACCTAACATCTCCCACGGAAGATCAGTAGAGGAAGCGGTGAAGTTGGAGGAAGGGAAAATGTGAGGAAGATATATTGCCGAAGATTCACCTCACGGTGGTATTCGGGCCGGGTGGGAAAACAACTCACCCCCCCCGTTGGGGCTGGAAGGGCACACAGTCCTCAAATGTCAGCTGCAACAAGGGGGCCCAAGGTATGGTTGAGATCAGTTTTGTGGTTTAGAGAAGGGACCTCAACACTGGGGGGAAATGGTGGAGATGAGTTAAAAACCCTCCTCTCAACCGGAGACAGGAGGGTGGGGGTTGATCCATCCACTCCCGGCCTCGACCAAGGTTGGAATGCGACTAGCCTACAAATTTAGTTACCGGCCACGAAAATTAGGCTGAAAGAAGCTGAGGAAAAAAGAGGGAAGATGTCTGGAAGTAGTAAAGCCCAGGTAGTTTCATCATTGTTTGAGAACACCGGAAGGACTGGGACGGGAAGGGCGTAGCACTGCTCCAAGTGCCAGGTATAATAGTCAATTTGGGGTAACCCCCCGCGGGAAAAGAAAAAGAAAAGGAATTTGGAGAGGGATGAAAAATGGATGTGAAATAATGGGAGATAATTGAGTCAGCGGCGCTCGGTCGAGGAGGCGCCGTTGTTGTCTTCAAATCCAGAGGAATTACGTGGAAAGAGAGAAGAAGAACAAGAAGATGATGGAGATGAAGAAGATGAAGATGAAGAAGAAGAAGAAGAAAAGAGTGTTCAGGGTGTTAAAATAAATAGTCTATAAAGGGGATTACAAAAGGTGGTTAAGTTTAGCAAATAAGGCCGTAGGGCACACCCCGCAGGGGTGCCTGTTTAACCAAGCTCTTCCTGTTAAGGAAGAGAGAGAGAGAGAGAGAGACTAACAGACAATTATGGAGCATATTTAGTTGGTCCTTTCCGAGGTGATTGTATTAAAGAAGGGCACCGACCCATTTAATAACAGGGGGATTATCATAGAAGTCAAGGGAACTCTGGTTTCCGCAGAACCGCCCATCAAGTGGCCTACTAAGGAGGAGTCTTTCAGTAACTACAATAACAAACAAACAGAACGAGGAAGCAAATACAGAAGATCAGCAAACACCCGATAACGAGGAAATAACCCAAATAGAAGAAACAGCAGAAGCGGAGGAATAGCATAAGCCTCTAGAACTAACGGATGATGGACTGGATAGATAGTGCCATCTAGATATGGAAATATTACTCAGAACATGACTTGGACACGCTCGAAACGGCATTAGTCAAAGACACAAAAATATCCCACATCCGAAGCAGCCTAATAAGTAAAGAAAAACTTATAGACCTCAACAACGGGAAAAGATGCGATTAAAGTCCTCTGTCACCCGTCATTGGGTCTAAACCTACTTGGAAACGATTTTGTGCCGTTCTTCCAGGTTTCAGTTTTAGCAGAGGTATTCTCCCAGTTCCACCCTTTCCTCTTCCATATATAAATATAAAGTTGTTTTAAGATATTAATAAATAAAATTGATTATTGTAATTTCCCTTTCCTGTTTAATACTTTTTGTCTTATTCCTCAATTACTCCTTTTTGACATTCTAAATCACTTTTCGTTCATCATCATCACTAACTCTATAATTTGAGAAGGGGATTTTTTGAGTATTTGAATAATAATTTAATCTTAGTTTGGTTATGACTTATGTTTTTTATCAAGGTTATTTCTAATAATTCTTTTATAATATCAAAAAACAAAATGGTGAAGTTCAGAAATAAATATAAGTATCGAAATTTTGTGATTTTTTAAAACCCAAAAAAAACAAATTGTGAAGTTTAGAAAATTTATTTTTATATATCTTCTTCTATAACTATATTTTAGCAACGTGATATTTTGAAATGGGGGAAATTTAGTTTAGAGTTCCTTTTTAAAATTATTATAATTGGCGAAATTCAAAATTTTAAAAATTTAACCATAGCTGCTTTTTTTTAGATTTTAAATTTTAATCTTAGTAGCGAAGCGCATCTTCCCCTTCCAATTGTAGGGAAGGAGTGGCGAAGCCATTGCCTGATATCAATATAAAGTTGTATTAAAATATTAATAAATAAAATTCCCCTTTCCTGGTTAAATATTCTTTGTCTTGTTCGTCAATTACTCCTTTTTGAAACTTTAAATTACCTTTCCTTCAATATTTAATATCTAGAGCAGTCAAAATTCGCAAAAGACTAAATATTTTTTTAACCCTCTTTCTTAAACCAATCTCATTAAAATCTTTCAAAATTGATTCATTTTCGAACGAACTGAAAAACCTTATGAGATAAACATTGATTATTAAAAAGCTCACTTCTTTTATAGATAGGCAAAAAGGCCGTGTCATTTTACTTTTCCTTTTATTATTGAATATTTGAGGTACTTTACTTTTGATCTTTGTCTCCCAACTGTGATACCGAGTTTATATAAGTCATCGCGCGGTTGTGTTTGGTCCGTTGTCGAGAAGCTTTATTCCGGTCGACCGCATCATTTTCACGAGCTCCTGACCTCCTGAAAAATTGTTCATCTCTCAATTCAATTTTTTTTATCATTCTCCTAAATAAAGATGGAAGGATTAGATGCAATAGAAAGGATGTGGGAGGAGGATCAAAAATATGACAGAGTAATAGAGGAGTTTAAACGTCAGGTATGCGAAGGAAGGATTGAATTTTACCGAACGACGAGTCGAGTTTCAAGAAGGCCGAGACTTAGAACAATAAGAGAGGAGTATGTTAAGGTTGAGAAAAAGAAGAGAATTAGGAAAAAAAACAGAATTAGGAACATCTTTAGATCCTGGCTATGTTGTTTACGGATTAAAACTAGAAATGAATGAGAAAAAAGGATGAGCACATATGAGGTGGCTACGCGGCACCAGCATTTAGAGTGCAAAATCCCAGGACCAAATCGCCATTGCGGCTGATCGGATTGGCAAGGCCCACCCCGTAAGGGGCGCGGCGATTTGCCATCCTGGACGCCGTGCTGATGGGACTCAGCACCCCGTCCGACCCCAGCTTAGCCTCTTCTCCTTTCTTCAAAACACTTGTTTCCTTGCTTTTCATACAACCTCTCCCACAACTTTCTCTGGTCAGCCTCTAATTTCACAGGGTAGATGCTGACCTTCTTCTCAGCCAACCGCCCTGGATCGGGGCTGAGGCGGGAGGGGACAATGTTCCCTAACCCCTGAGCTCCGGTCTGGGGTGGCTGGTTTTTAACAACCTGCTTTATCCCCGCCCATACCCTCCTCACATCCCTTTTCCTTTCCTCTTCACACTCAGTTTTACGCCGTGTTCAAGGTGGAGTCGCCATGCCGATGGACTGCCATGCCACCAGGCGGGAGGGGTGGTCCCAAATGGCGGCGCCTGGCTCTGCCAGGCCTGTAAGCACCTCTTGCAGTGCGGGCAACTGCGAGAGGTGATGAGCTATTGCGTCACGTATAAAAAAGAGGGTCACCATGCCCATGTATGAAAAAAAAACAAAAAAAAAACAAATCTCTCCCCATTTTCCCTTGTAGATCGACGGAGCCGCCCTCGGACGGCTCCACCGATTTTTTTTTAGGGGGCTATCTGGCGACTGCACACTTAGGCATAAATCGCCGTAAAAAAACATCCTAGTTCTAGGCTACTTTAAAAAATTAAGCAGAAAATAAAAATAAAAAGAAATAACAATTAGGAAGCAATAACAATAACAAAAAACAAAACAAAAGCAACGAATAAACCTAGTTAAATGAAAGGGAGAAGGCCGGCCTCCCCCTAAAAGTCAACAAGTTCACCACTCAATGTAGACGAACTCGTCCTGAGTACAAAGGACAGGCGGTAGCGACCTCGCCATCCCGGTACCGGGACAGGTAACGTGCGCGTAGATCACCCAGACTGGGACATTCGACAAGAATGTGCCGAACAGTCTGGTGGACGACGCAGTCGTCGCAATAGGGCGCAGGCGAGCGCTCCATCAAATAGCGATGCGTCACACGAGTGTGTCCGATTCGGAGACGACAGAAAGCCACCTGAAGCAGTTGCGTGCAATGGCACGCAACTTTAAGTTCCCTTCGACCGTCTCCCATCTTCTTTACCGAGCAGTCCGAAGAGCTGCCCGTATTCCTGCCATAGAGTCAGTGTGAAGAAGAGCGAAACGCTGGTCCGGTCGCAGAGTCCTCGCGGACTCTTTGGCGCCCTCCTCGGCGCGCTCATTCCTCGCAATTCCTATATAACCATGAACCCAGCAGAAGATAATCTCAACATCTGCCCGGCTCGCCATAACCGTAGCGTCACGGATATCGTGAACCAGAGGATGCGGAGATTCCAATGCCCCGAGAGCATTGTCTCCGGCAGGCATCCTCTCTGGGGAGATTACTCCATAAATCTTAGGAGACAAGTCCTTGCCAATCTGATCGAAGAGCTTGAGATAGGTGTCCTGAACGTGGATGAGTTTACGCATCACTGTCCGAGAACCGCTTCATTTTCTTGCCTTGACCTATCTTTGTGCTCTTCGGATGCACAGCCTTATTTTGATTGGGGGGTGGTCGATGACCTCCATGGTAGTGATCACTTTCCCATTCAAATATCATTTTCAGGGCAACTGCCGCCTGAGAGACCACCTACGTTGTGCTTGGCGCGGGCGCGGTGGCCTGCATTTCAGGAAATGACTGAATTCTCTATCTCAGTCGAGGAGTTTAGGTCGGTAGATGAGGCCGTTGAGTTCTTCCCTGGCAACCTCATCGCCGTGGGCCTGACTACTATTACTAGGACGTCCGGCCGTTTTGCACGCCGACCACTCCCATGGTGGTCGGCCGAGTGTGAGACGGCCCTCAAACAGAAGCGTTATGCCTACATGCGCTATAAGCGCCGCCCGAACGATTTCACTGTCGCTGAATTTCGTCGGGCTAGGGCTAGGTTCCGGTATATTTCGAAGCACGCCCGCCGCTCTTCTTGGCGGGCATACGTGTCTTCACTTAACGGGAAGATCCCTTTAGCTGAGGTGTGGAAGCGAGTCAAAAGGATTCGGGGCAAGTTCTCGCAGGACCCCCTCCCGTTCTCCAGTAGAATGGGACCGCAATCTCGGACCCCGCGTCCGTGGCGAAATCCTTAGCGACCGCTTTTTCCGCATTCTCTAGCCGTGATGCTGCTCCGCCAGCATTCAATACACGTCGTGATGTCGCGGAAGGCCGCCGGCTGGACTTTACCACCAGAGGCGAAGAACCCTTCAACGACAAGTTTACTGTGAGTGAGTTGCGTTCCGCTCTCGCTTCGTGCGCGGACACCGCCCATGGTCCGGACGATGTCCCGTACGCCATGCTTCGACACCTGGGTGAGCGAGGCATGGCCTTTCTGTTAGATTTGTTCAACAGGATCTGGGTGGAAGGTCTTCTCCTAGACTCCTGGCGAATCGCTACTGTGCTCGCCTTTCGCAAACCGGGGAGAGATCACTCTACTCCGACGGGTTTCCGCCCAATCTCTCTACCCTTTTGCGTGTGCAAGTTGATGGAGAAATTGGTCAATGTTAGATTAGCATTTTTCTTGGACAGCGGAGGCCATCTGTCTTCCGCACAGTGCGGCTTCCGCAAGTTCCACTCCACGTCGGATGCTCTTCTCCGACTGGAAAATGCCGTCTGCGAGGCTTTCCTTCGTAGACAGCACTACGCCACGGTCTTTTTCGATCTGGAGAAGGCCTATGATACCACTTGGCGATACGGTATCATGGAGACTCTCCACACGATAGGGGCGAGAGGACGCCTCCCAATGTTAATATCTGAATTTTTGCGAGATCGTCGATTCCGCATACGGGTGGAGGGAGCCCTCTCCGGCCCAAAGGAGCAGGAAGAGGGTGTCCCGCATGGAAGTGTCCTCAGTGTCACACTCTTTGCCCTGATCATCAACGGCATCACCTTGGTGCTGCCGGAAGATGTTCTCGCTACGCTCTACGTGGGCGACCTCTCGATCTCTTTTGGCGCGGCCCAGATGCCAACTCTGGAGCGTCGACTCCAACAGGCATTGAACCGCGTCTCTCGCTATGCCGAAGCGCACAGAGTTCGGTTTTCTTTGGCCAAGACTAAGGTGGTGCACTTCTGCCGCCATCCACGGCTTCACCCCAACCCAGATTTGTTTCTTAATGGGGTGCGCCTGGATGTGGTTGAGTCGCACCATTTCCTTGGTCTTGTATTCGACAAACGCCTCACCTGGGAGGCTCATATTCGCAGCCTTAGGGTCTGTTGTACCCGCGCCATGGACATTCTCCGTTCCGTGACGTTCAGCGCTTGGGGCGCTGATAGGGCTACTGCCCTACTTTTTTTATCGATCCTTTGTTCGTTCGAAGCTCGACTACGGATGCGAGTTTTATGCAACCACAGATGAGCGTTTATTGCGGAAGGTGGATTCGATCCACCACAACGGCCTTCGCCTTGCGACCGGTGCCTTCCGCACTTCCCCCATTGAGAGCCTGTTGGTCGATGCTGGGGAGATGCCACTCGCTCTGCGCCGCGTGCAGTGCATCACTCGCCTGTACACGCGAGCCCGGCGTCTCCCTCAGTCGCTAACAGCTCTCACTGCATCCGCAGCTGATCTCGATGGTGCCTATGCCGCCGAAAGACGCCAGTCATACCCTAAGCCCTCTGGGTTTAGGGCCATGAAACTCCTTCGAGAGGTAGATATAGCTCTCGGGCCGGTTGCGCCCCTGGTTCTGCCCAGGACGCCACCCTGGAGGGTACCACATTTGGCTATTTGTCGCCACGTCTCTGTTCCCAAACCTTGTACTGCGCCGGGAGTATTGCGTTCGACCTTTTTGGAGCACAGATCGTGTCACGCTGGAACCGTGCCAGTGTATACGGATGGCTCCAAGTCCCAAGAGGGGGTCGGCTTCCACGCCGTATCCCCTCTGTTTGAAGTCAGCGGGGCTCTACCAAGCGCTGCGTCTGTCTTCACGGCCGAGCTGGTGGCAATACACCACTCGGTACGGGAGATTACGCGACGTGCTCGGTTCAGAGACCGGATTGTGATCTATAGCGACTCACAAAGCGCCCTGAGTGCTCTTGGGGCATTGGAATCTCCGCATCCCCTGGTTCGTGATATCCGTGACGCCACGGTTTTGGCGAGCCGGGCAGATGTCGAGATTATCTTCTGCTGGGTTCCTGGACATCTAGGAATTGCGGGGAATGAGCGCGCCGATGAGGGCGCCAAAAAGTCCGCAAGGACTCTGCGACCGGACCAGCTTTTCGCTCTCCCTCACACCGACTACATGGCAGGAATACGAGGAGCTCTTCGGACTGCTTGGCAAAGAAGATGGGAGACGGTCGAAGGGAACTTAAAGTTGCGTGCCATTGTTCCGCGACTGTTTCCATGGACCTACCCCCCAATGCCACGGCGGCTTCAGGTTGCTTTCTGTCGTCTCCGAATCGGACACACTCGTGTGACGCATCGCTATTTGATGGAGCGCTCGCCTGCGCCCTATTGCAACGACTGCGTCGTCCCCCAGACTGTTCGGCACATTCTTGTCGAATGTCCCAGTCTAGGTGATCTTCGCGCACGATACCTGTTCCGGTACTAGAATGGGTGGGGTCGCTACCGCCTGTCCCTTGTACTCGGGACAGATTCGTGCACATTGACTTGTGGACTTGTCAACTTCTTGGGGGAGGCCGGCCTTCTCCCTATTATTTAAGCAAGGTTTGTTTTTTTGGTTTTGTTTTGTGTTTTGCATTTGTTTTGTTTTTTTCTTCCCTTTGGTTTCACGCTCCTGCACCGGGGGGACCTCTCCCCGACGCACCAGCTTGCTTCCTTTCCCCCTTTTTGGGGTGTTTTTTTTTCTCTAATTTTATTTTAAAGTAGCCTAGAACTAGGCCAGTTTTAATACGGCAACTAATGCCCAAGTACGCAGTCGCCTGATGAGCTCTTAAAAAAAATAAATAAATACACCTTTACCACGATACATCACTGGTTTCTCCACACCATAATGCACATTATATATTCTCACACCAAACAGCTTACTCACTATCGCTAATACTTCCTGAAACATCATCACTCCTGGCATACACATACTTATCAACTCTTTTCTTAACCTACTTCAATTTTCCATTCCCAATTGCTCTAGTCTTTTACACGCTTCTTCCATAACACCTTTCGTAATGCATTCACACTTTCTGGCACCTTTTCAAGCAATCCATCTTTCATCAAATCTTGTAAACCATACAACACACTTTCGAACATAGAATCACCTCCACCCTTACATTTTGTTCCAACAACTACACCTGATGGCAAGTACTCAGGATTGATGCTTACAGTCTCGCTCTCATTCAAACTACATGGCAAACGTGACATTAAATCAGCAATCACATTCCTTTCACCTGGCAAATACTCAAACACAAAATCAAAATCACTCAAAACTTCCATCATATTTGCAAGCCTACTATCAACTAACCTCATACGCTGCAAATACACTAGTGGCTGGTGATCTGTTCTCACTACAAACCGTACTCCATACAGAAATGGTCGTAACGACTTGAGACAGAATCTTAACGCAGGTGAGAGAGTTGCGTGGATTTCTTGGTTTAGTTGAGTTTGGAAGAAAGTTTATGAAAGATTGTTCAATCGTCGAATATGCACGCTCTGCCACACTAAACGCCTTGAAAACATATGCAATTACTTGCTTTCTTTCAACCCCATTCACAACTTAATCTTGCATCAAACATCCATCCATCGAATGACCACTTGCATCCGTATACACTTCAAGCATTCCTGCATTTGTTCCATATGCTGGATACGCAAGTTCCACATATTTTGCAACTTCCGCTTTTAACTTTTCAAACGCTGCATTCATAGTCATTCCACTTAATCACAGTACTCTTCTTTTTCCCAGTCCATACACTCAACCGTTTCATTACACCTGAACAATCTTTCATAAACTTTCTTCCAAACTCAACTAAACCAAGAAATCCACGCAACTCTCTCACTGTGGTAGGCTTAGGTATATTCCTAACCTTTCCCACGAACTTCTCCGATTTACGCAATCCAACCGCACTCACCTTATGTCCTAAAAACTCAACTTCACTAGCAAACCATACACATTTAGACAACTTCACTTTCACACCAACCTCTTCCAACTTTCTGAAAAACATCATTCACCAAGGTGATATGTTTTTCCATGTTCTCACTCATCACCAAAATATCATCCAAAAACATTTACATTCCTACACGGAAAACCACTCAACTCTACATTCATAGCACGCTGAAAAACAGCTGAGGCATTCGCCAACCCAACCTCAGGTTTCTGAACTGATAATGGGGCTTTGAGTTGGAGAACACCGTAATAGACCTACTCTCTTCAGCCACAGGCATCTGGTAGTATCCAACTACCAGATCCATTTTAGAAAACACTTTCATTCCATACATACTGTACACACATTCAGACACAACAGTCATAGGAAACTTGTCTTTCAATGTTCGTTCATTCACTCTTCTATAGTCAATACACAGTCGCAAACGTCCATCTGGCTTTCGTACAGGTACAATCGGACTATTCCAGGCACTCACACTCGGCTCAATCACACCAATTTTCTCTAATTTCTCACACTGTTCCTCAATCTCTTGAGACACGGGGGCAGGGAAATGACGAGGCCTTTGATAAATTGGCATATCGTCGCTCAAAATTATTTGGAACTCAGTCAAGCGAGTGCTGCCAAAGTCCTCATCCCCTTGACTCAAAGCACCTCTCCTATTCCACAACATCCTGTAAACTTTTTGCTTCTCACATTCACTCAACTTTTCTTCCAATTTCACTTGCTCAATCAAATCTTCATACTTCCAAACATTCGACGTTACACTCACGGAAAACACACTTGCGTTCACCACATGCATATCATTCTCCATATTCACCACTGTATTTAACAAACCCAATTTATCTCCCACTTGCACTCCTCTAAGACTCTTCCTTCGCAGATCAGGCCAAACTTGTATGCAGACACGCGGATCTTTCATATCAATTATACCATCAAACACATGCACCACTCGCCTTAATCGATAGTTCGCAGCACTACCATCCAAGACATAAATATTCCTATCATTCTCATTTATCTCAACATCCGAATTCCATCCAATCCTTACACTCAATGTTTCATTCTGCTTGACAGGCACACTCTCAATTGCATATACTTCCAGACCTTTCATGATGTTTACTCTCACACTTCCATCTGGATTCACATACCATTGAAACTTCATACTTCTATTCTTCTTACATTCAAGCATCTCTAAATCAGGATGAATCACGATACCATTCGCTTTCAAAAACTTATGACCTAATAGCATGTCATACTTCTTGTGTGCACCTTCTACAACACAAAATTCATCTTCATTCATCCGGATACCGGCAATCAAAACACTCTCTAAACCTTGCAACAATCGGCACATCCTGTTCACTTAATCCAGTCAAATGCTATCCACGATCCTTAACTTCACTTACTTTCATTCCTACAAATGCTTCATAGTACACCACATTCGAATACCTTACATCTCCTATCAATCAATGCACTACCTTCTCGTTCTTCACACTTAATTTTAACACACATACACCTATTCACTCTCTGACCCCAATTCAATCCACGATTTGACAATCCTTCTCTCACATTCATCACTTGCACTCTAGAGAATTCCCCAAAAGGAGCCCTCTCATTCCTTAGTTTCCCTGAGTCGTATCTCTTCGATCACTTGCATCATTCCCATCCATTCTTTCATTCATGTGTCTTTCACCAGTCCTACACAACCTTGATGCATGACCTACCATTCCACATTTACCAGAGGTAGCTCTTGGACTGGCACACATCCTGGCATAATGCCCTATCTGCCCACAATTACCACACACTCCAGGTCCACTCATATTTACTCGACCACCTTCCCTACAATCTCGTACCAGGTGGCCCATTCTTCCACATCCATAACACGCTCTTTCCCTCGCATGACTACAATCTTTCATCATGTGCCCCATTTGCCCACAGCCAAAGCAACTTCCTTGTGACCAGCGACAGTCAGCCCTCACATGCCCAACTTTCTTGCACCTCAGACACCTAAGCTCATTTATTCTAGATCTACTGTCATTCCTACCATTTGTGCGACCACTATTCCGACCATTCTGAACCCTACTCCAACCATTACGACTCCCACTCCTACTTTTACTCCCTCTCGGTTCGCGGCCAACATACACACTCTGTTATTCATTCTGCCCGCCGTAATAATTTTCCAAAAATCTCTACATCACTTCGATCGGGTTCTCTGTCAATGCGTCCGGTACGACCGGAACTGGGGCAACTTACTTCTACTTGAGTTGCCCCGAGTGTGAATCGAGGCCTCCTCCCTTCCATAATCCTCAAATTCACGGTCCTCTAACATCTCCAGTACATCCTTCCATAGCAATCTTTCACCAGCCCATTTCATCTTCTCTTTCCTCTTATACGTCACATACTCACTCACTTCATTCGGAACCGTATTTAAAAACTTCTTCATCAGCTCCTTATTCCCATTTATTCCGTCATCTCCAAATCTCATTCGTGCCAAGGACTCTAAGTGATGCGCATAAGAATTCACATCCTCATTCTTCCCCATTCTCGCTTCCTCAAACCCATTTGTTTTCTTATATTTCACACTTGTCTTCATCCTCTTACAGTGCTCTATTATTCTCTCTTTCATAATCTCCCACTTAGGCTCACCCACGCTCATAATCGTCTGGTAAAAATCCTTCATACGCCCATCCAGAAACTCGCACAACTCTTTCACCCAAAATCTATTATTCTCTCCAAATTTTTCCTTACAATAATTTTCATACTCTTTCAAAAACACTTTCACATCTTTTGCTCCGTCAACTCTAAACTTACTTAACTTTGGCACTTCTCTGATCAGTATACTCCGATGAACCTCAGCATCACTTTCACTATCACTCCCTTCTCTCCCACTTTCATTCATGCCTTCATTCGAGCTGAAATACAAGGAGTCAATACTAGCCAGTCGGGTCCTTTCCTGTTGGTCTGGGCATCTAGTCTTTGGGGGTCTTCTTTTTTCGGTGCCTAGTCATTTGCGGGGGTTCGTTTACGCCTGCCAATCCCTTTTTAGCAGTCATGTCCATTCCAAGTGGAGTCGAGGCCACACCCCCACCAATTGCACCTAATTCTCCCATTTTCTCATTCAGCATTCGCATCAATCTTTCATCCATTCGCACCTCACTGTCTTTAATCTTCTCCTTCATTCTCACTTCCATCTCCCTCATTTTCCTTTTCAAACTATCATTCTCTTCTATCACAAGCGCATTTTCTCTGTCTTTCTGCCGTACTAACTCATTTAGTCTTCTCATCTCCAACTCCATGGCTCCAATCTGTTCCTCCTCCATTAGGGACAAAAAACATAGGCTCTCACTCCTCTCCTTCCTTAAACCACCGGGCAGTCCCTATTCGGGCGCCAAAAATATGTGGCGGCGTGTTCGCGAGACCACAGCCAAAAACTCCCGCCGCCCTGACAAGGTCCGCTCGGTGGTTCAGGAAGAAGGTATTGAGGAGAGAGAGTATTTTCCAAATTTAATTTAGAAACCGTAATTCTAGCAAAATAATACAATCCAAAATAGTCAACCCGAAATATAAACAACCCTCAACCTAAACCAAAATACATTACCTATATATATATATATATATATATATATATATATATATATATATATATATATACAGTTGGCCTCACAATACTCTGGCCATCCAACACACGTATATATTTACAAAACGGCCTTACACAAGATCTTGGCCACGCAAATGTATCGTATAATCAAAATATCGCAACAGACGGGTGCACCCTTAACTATCTACTAAAGTGAGACGAGTTGGAAAAAGTGGGAGATGGCTCACTTTCTGCGGGATTCTTAGGGGTCCAGGACTTGTCAAAGCCGAGGATTTTGGGTAGCTGGGACGCTTGTGGCCTCAACTGCTGGGTCAGTCGGTTGGACGCTGCTTCAATCACTCCCTGGAGACTGGAAGGTGCTGGCCAAGGTCCACACCTTAGAAAATCGAAGGTAGGCGCACTTGCGAGTGTCAGGATTTGCTTCAGCCATCTCCTAAAGCCAGATGTCGGCTACAATCGGTACCACAGAACTGAAAAAGAGAAGGCACATTCAGTCACCTATTCACTGCCACACTAAAACATCTTTACTCCTAACACATTCAACCATATCCACTCTCACACAATCTTCACTCACCTATCCTCCGTTTAGGCGGCTCTTTCTTTTTCAGTCACAAACTTGACTACCAAACTTTTAGCTAACATGTTATAGTTATGCTGAAAGAATCCGCCTAAAAAGAAAAAGGAGATGAATGGGGGAGCACAATAGAGATCTATGGAGTCTCCCCACACAAAGCAAAGACGGTGATCACACGATCCACACACACACACATTCTGCAAAAGAAGAAAGAGATTAGACATAGGGAGGGAAGGCGGACAACCAAACTACTACAACATCCCGTGATCCCTTGGAACTAATCCTCCTGTAGCCGGTGAATTTCGGCCCTGCCAGCAGGAAAGGACCTCGCCATGTATCCTACCACCGGCCTCCGTTATGTGGTATCAGGACGATGTGTGGAGAACGCCTTTTGATTGTAAGAGCAAAAGAGGAAGAGAGAGAAACGCACCCCCTAGGGAGTGGTGCAAGTGACGAGTGTCGTGGTATTGTAAGGGCCGAGTGGTGGTATACGTACGTAGATTTGTTACGTACTTGAATACCACAGTATAGTAGCAATGACAGGAGAAATACAGAAGGTAAATGAGAAAATAAACCAAGTGATCCAAGAACTAAGCGATGTGAAGATGAAACTAGGAGAGAAAGTGGGGGAACTGAGTGACAACATCTCTTTACAAGCCAGAATTCTTCGACTAGAGGAAACACAGCAGTGCTTAGAGGTAAACCCGCAACAGACAGGGCTTGGGAGATTAACTGAAGAACAGCTAATTGAGCAAATACTAAGCAAAACAACTGACACAGTAACAAAATCATTGACTGACAAAGTAGATCTGAAATTGAATTCGAAGGAAAACCAAGAAGCCAGGAAATTCAACCTTATCATACATAATCTACCTGAGACAAACTCGAATGAAGGTGTCATAAACAGGGTAACTGAACTTATTCAGGAAGAGTTTGAACTTAAGATCAACATCAATCATGCACAAAGGATGGGAAAGCCAAACTCTGAACGTGCCAGACTACTCAGGATAACAATAGCCAGCTTAAGACTATTTAGTTTACAAAGGAGAAACTAAATAGTCTTATGTATAGTACTCATGGGTCAGGGAAAGGGGTGTTTACTACCATTAGTGTGGATTGGAGGACGATAAAAGGACTAATAGGTGACTTAGATGCTACCAAGGCCTCAGGCTCTGATAATATTCATTCTAGGATACTTAAAGAAGGGGTAGAAAGTATCTCAATAGCTCTGGAAAAGTTGTATACTAGGTCACTGGAATATGGAGAAATACCCGATGATTGGAAGAGAGCGAATGTAGTCCCCATTTTCAAGAAGGGTAGTAAAGAGGATCCAAATAACTTTAGACCGGTTAGCCTAACTCCTGTAGTCTGTACGATTCTTGAGAAAATAGTTAAAAAAGGGATTTGCCAACATCTAGAGAGGGAGGGGTTAATCGGCGATGCTCAGCATGGGTTTAGATCAGGTAGATCATGTTTCACTAATTTACTAGACTTTCTGGAGTTTGTAACAGATCAAGTAGATAAGGGAGAGAATGTAGATATAATTTACTTAGATTTTAGTAAAGCATTTGATAAGGTACCACATAGGAGACTAGTTCATAAATAAAAAATGATTGGGATATGTGGGGGTGTTTCAAATTGGATAGCTGAGTGGCTGAAAGACAGGAAGCAAAGGGTAGTGCTAAATGGTGTAAAGTCAGAGTGGAGGCATGTTATCAGTGGGGTTCCACAGGGATCAGTTCATTATTATTTGTCATCTATATAAACGATCTTGGGGAGGCAGTTAATAATAAAGTGTCAATTTTTGCGGATGATACCAAATTAGCAGCTGTAGTTAAAGATATTGATGATAATTTTAAAGTGCAGGGGGACTTAAATAAATTGTTATCCTGGGCACATAAGTGGCAAATGACTTTCAATCTTGATAAGTGCAAAGTTATTAACATGGGAAAAGATAATAGAGAATTTAACTATGAAATGGATGGGCATTGGCTGAGCTCAGTAGAGGATGAGAAAGATCTAGGAGTAGTAATAGATAAGTCACTAAGGTTTTCTAAGCAGTGTATTGAAGCAAGAAATAGGGCAAATAGAGTGCTGGGTTTCATTAAGAGAAATGTCAGTTTCAAAAGTAAAGAGGTTATTCTTAAACTTTATTAGACACGATATTAACCTTCTCGAGTCAGTGCAACCGAGGGCAACAAAGATTATTCTTTTCCTGAGGCACCTTGAATATATAGATAGACTGAGGGTATTAAATATGTTCTCGTTCGAAAGGAAGTGTGTGAGAGGGGATAAGATTGAGCTGTTTAAAAAACTTTCTGGGATAGAAAAATTGGATGTTAGCAAGTGTTTTCAGTTAGATGATGGAAATCGGACTAGAGGTGACCACTTGAAAATTAAAAAGCAAGGGTGTAGGTTGGATTTAAGAAAATATTTTTTCACCAATAGAGTGGTAGATTTCTGGAACAAATTGCCACGGAGGGTATTAGGTAGTCCAAATCTAAATGTATTTAAGAGTAGGTTGGATGAGTTTATGGAGAGGGAAGGTTGTGATGGTCCCTAAGTTTTGTATATATTAATATTGTTTGTATATATCTATAGCTGCGTGATTTAGTTCTTTACAAGCCTTGATTGGTGATACCCTTGTTTTTTTGGACGCATCCTCTGGATGTAGTTTTCTTGGGAGTTTGGGTGCCTTAAAGAAGAGGCTGTTTGACTCGGATGACCTATGATGGGCCCTTGTGGCTTTTGTCATCTGTTATATTATATTGTGGAGGACTTTGATTTTGTCTTCCCCTGGCGATGGTGCTTTTTGTGGGTGGGTTTTGACGGATGCGGATGACCTTTGATAGGCCCTTGTGGCTTTTGTCATCCGTGAAATTATGTTATGTTATGTTATGAAGCAGATATTGATCAAGGCCAAAGAATTACGCAATTGCTCGCACCCTATCCACAACCAGATCTATATACGTCCTGATATAACCAAGAAACAATTGGAGGAGTCAAAAAACTTGAGGGAACAACTGAAGGACCAACAAGTAAAACAACCAAACAAAAGGTGGATAATAAGAAAGGGAAAAGTGGTGGAAACAAGCGAACAGAACTAAGAATATCATATACCAATACAGATAACTCACTTATGAACAAATATGATGAGCTCTGTGCTTTAGTAAATGACAAGCAATATGATGTAATACTAATAACAGAAATTAAACCCAAACATGGGGAAGTGCCAGAGTTATCGGTTATGCAAATTCAGGGATACGATATATTCACCAGTGATTTACACGCAGAAAAGACCAGAGAGACATCTATATATGTAAGATCTACACTTAATGCTAAACAGATCAAGCCCCCAATGGACTTATTCCAAGAGAGCAAATGGGTAACTATACAGGGATGTCACAACAACAACTTGCTTTTAGGGGTCATCTATAGATTCGGCTCGCCTCTACTTGCAACTACACGAGATACAGCGTTACATGATACTCTCAAGTGGGCAACTAACAAACAGAAAACTCATCTACTCATCACAGGAGATTTTAATCATCCGAGCATCATCTGGACCCCATCACCTCAAACGCTGAACATAGAAAATCCAGGCAATCCTGCATCCAGATTCGTTGAATGTGTACGAGATATATATTTACATCAGCACGTCACCCAGCCAACCAGATATAGAAATGAGCAGACTCCAACATTGGATGATCTCATATTTAGTAATGAGCAATAAATGATTGAACAACTAGTACATCATGAGCCACTAGAAGCAAGTGATCATGCCAGATTGGACTTCAACTTCATCTTCTGCACAACACCTCAGGAAAAGAAGAGGACAATATGGAACTACGAGCAGGCAGACTATGAAAAAAATGAGACAAGATCTAAGCATTGAATGGGATGAATTGCTTGCGGGCAAGTCGACACAAGAAGCCATTGATATACTACAATCAAGAGTCATTAAGGCAGTGAGGGATCATATACCAACAAAAAATTTAAAGAGTAAGAACAAACCACCATGGATGAACAAGGATGCCTTCCGCAAAGCTAGGAAAAAGTACCAGGCATGGATAAGATATCTGAATACAAAGAGCAGACTCGAGTGGTGGCTTACACAGAAGCTGTTAATTCAGCTACACATGCATCAAGGCAGGCCCGTAGGGAATTAAAAAAAAAATAGCAAAGGAGGCCAAGACCAATAACAAAGCCTTTTGGAACTATGTCAACAACCGCAGGAAAACTCGAACTGACATAGGTGAACTTAAGGATACACATGGTAACTTTCTAAGTAACAATAAGGATAAAGCCGAAACACTAAATGAGCAATACTTTAAGACCTTTACACAAGAGGACAGAATTAACATTCCAGACTTCGAGCCTAAACCCCTCCAGTATGAGGCGCTAGGAACAATAGAAATTACAGAGAGCATGATTTTTAAGCAACTGAATTCACTTCGGATTGATAAATCTCCGGGAAACGATGACCTACACCCTAGAGTTCTCAGAGAAGTAGCAAAGGAAATAACCAAACCTCTGATAGCAATATTCCAATCTAGTATCACCAACTCCGATCTTCCAGAACAGTGGAGGGAAGCGAACATCACTCCCATTTACAAGAAGCGAAATAAGGCTGACCCAGCCAACTATCGCCCAGTATCTCTAACCTCAATAATGTGCAAGATGCTAGAGAGAATTATTTCGGAGGCAATGATACAACATATTAAAGCCAATAATCTTAGATGTGTCCAACAACACGGTTTCTCTAAGGGAAAATCCACAGTAACAAATCTCTTAGAAGCCCTGGATGTATGGACAGAGGCTCTCAGTCACTGCTTACCAGTGGATATCATTTTCCTGGACTATGCAAAAGCATTTGACACAGTCCCACATGAAAGACTACTTAGAAAAGTGAAGTCACTTGGTATCTTCGGTGACCTGCAGTTATCCGTGGTTTTTTGACGCAGCGTAGGCAAAGAGTGATAGTAAGTGGTACAGCATCATGTTGGAAACCAGTTACAAGTGGTGTACCACAGGGATCTGTGATGGGCCCCCTTCTTTTTATGATATTTGTCAGCGACATACCTGATAAACTACAAAACTTCATATCGCTCTTTGCAGATAACACAAAGATATATGCAGCTTTCCAAAACTGTGAAGGCAACTCCCATACTAACTGTTTACAGGCAGACTTGAAAATGCTCCAAGAATGGTCAGTTAAAATGCAAATGAAGTTCCACTCTGATAAATGCAAAGTAATGCACATGGGAAATAGCAACCCCCAGCACAAGTACAAAATGACAAGAGATGATGGAACAGATCACACACTACAGAACATCACAAAAGAGAAGCACCTGGGATTCCTTATTGATTGCAATTTAAGCTTTAGTAAACACGTCCAAGCTCAAGTCAACAAAGCCAACAAGATACTTGGGGCAATTAAGCATACATTTCAATATCTAGACAAAGATGCCTTCCTCACCCTGTACAAGAGTCTTATTCGACCCCATCTGTAGTATGCATCAGTAATATGGTCTCCCAAAACTAAAAGAGACAGAGATATGGTAGAGAGGGTACAGCGTAAAGCAACACGCATGGTTCACAGTATCTCTCATCTCTCCTGTTCGGAGAGACTAAAAGCCCTTAATCTACCTACCCTCTACTTTAGAAGACAGGTCAGATGTTATACAACTATATAAGATTTCACATGGACACGACAAACTGCAAATAGGAAACCACTGTAAGCTGTGCGACATGTCAATGTTTACTCCGGGTCTCTCGACTAACACAAGAGGACACTGCTTTAAGTACCAAGTGCAGAGCTCGTCCGGTCCAAGAGTAAATTTCTTCCCGACAAGAGTCACTTCAATATGGAACAAACTCTCAACAGAAACTGTAAATATCTTTAAGTCAAGATTAGAAAAGAATGGAAAAACTACAAAGACCTACACAGTTATATATTCACATATTGAAAAATCCGTTCTGCATACAACAACTAAAAACAAGAGTACGATCTCATTACCCAAGAGGGTACCCATCGACCAGGATTCAAGGTAAATTTCATTTTCCCTAGCGTGCTATATTATTTTACGTTATTTAATCTTTGAATTAAATACTTCTATAAAATATATATCTTTAATTACAACCTAAAAAAGTGAAATCTAAAAAAAACAAAAAAACTATACAGCTATGAATTAAACGAGTTTATGTTAGACTTACTAATTTAAACCAAATAAATATAAAGAAATGGGTGACCCAAAGCTCACCTTAATATTGGACGCTAATTGACACTCAAAGATAATTGGATTTCTTTACCTTTAAAAAAAAAACACACCGTGTATCCGGCTGGAGAATGACCTTAGCCTTAAAATTGTATGTAGACGAAAAAAAGGCTTTAGCGATTAGGCGCCTGGGCGTGTTCACTGGCGATGAGACGGGCTTGAAGCAACAGGTCATTACGGTGAGGGCGACGGATGGCGTTTAGCACGTTGTCTTAGTCAAATGTTTTAAACAACGGGACCGTGAAGGTATGCTTTTTACAATCTTCGGGATAATCTTGGAATGGTTCGCATTGACGAGCGATAAGCAAACAGTGAATCCGTTGACGAGTGGGGGGCTTGAGTGAGTTCACTCTGGGTATTCCTCAATGGCGAGGACTATCTCTGGTTTTTGTTGCAAACCGGGATAGGGGGTTTCTCTGACGAGAGCTGTAAGAGAGTGATTCTTAATACAAAAAAAACCCTAATTTTTGGTGTAACCACCAGGAACTCGCTCAGCATGAGCTTTTTCTTTGTTCCTTTCTTTGAATGCCGATCTTTTTTGTTCTTCTCCAGTTATCCGCCTATATACTTCACCAATCTACTTGGGGTAGGGGAAGGAGGGGAGGCTTAGGATTTAAGCCTCTCTCCTCTAACGGCTCTTCCCCGACCATCTTCCACTTAGCCCTAAAGGCATCTTCCTGCTTTGGTCGCCACTCCTCTAATTTCGTCTATTACGCAAAATTAGATCCCAACTCTTAGGAGAAATAGTGCCGGTTTACACAATGTTATGCTCGCCGGCCCAGACATCTAATGATTCGTACTTTTCGAGGTTGGAGGGGGCCTTTTGGTGGTCCGCGAGTCGAGGGGAGAGAGGGGGGCAGGGGTAAGTAATCGGGTTACACTGCCAAGAGCCAGGATGTTGTGGAGACCGAGCAGGGCATTTGTTTTTAGGGTTAGATATCGATTTCCCTACAATAAGGTATTATAATCATCACCCGACACTGTGTCGAAACGGGGGGAGGTGCAATCCATTAAAGGTGTAATGTCCTGTGAAAGAGATAGGGTTCCATAATGTGGGGTTTAAATTGAAGATAGATTTATTTAAATACTGGCGAAGCATAAAGAAGGAATAGGGGTAGAAATTAGAAAAGGCAAAGAGGGGATATTCGAAGGAAAACTGTGTTCAAGTCAACTCAGTGAGCAGTGCCTTCCTTATTTGCAGCAGGAGGGGGAGGGGATACCTGATGGTGATTCAGCTACTTGGTGTAAGGTATAAATAAGGTAAATAAGGGTTGAAGGCTATGAGGTGCGAGTAATCTCAAGAGCAAAGAAGAAAGAATAAGAATAAAAATTGATTAATTATAAATAGAATAAAGGATTGATCTCGTATCTCGTTTCCCTACCCATTGAAGGGTACAAGGGATTTAGGAGGTCGGGGGAAAGAGAGTAGTGGGTATAATTTATCTTAGCCTCTTGTGTGTTCTACAGTGCCAAAATAGTTGACTATTTTGAGACCTTCAAACTATCTCAGATTCGGAAAAAATAATTGAGAAGATAATAAAAAGAGGAAATCGGCTTGGGACTTTTGGAAGCAATTATTTGACCAATCGTCCCTTTTTAATTGTAGACAATTTCCTTAAAATTACTAAGAAATATCGAAATGAGGATGGATGGCAGGCCGATTTTATTGGAGGACGTTTAAAGCCATCTTTCCTTTATTGGGTCTTTTCAGGTGAGTTAAACAAAGTGGGAGATTGAAAAGAAGTGAAAAAGACGACCCTAGAGAGAGAGGAGCCCCAGGTTCTCTTAAGGTAGTTGGGTCGAGAGAACCTGCGGTTCCTCGAGGTTTCAGTCGTAGTTGGGGCATCGTAACACGACTCTCGGAGGTTATTTTATAAATAAATAAATAAATATGATCTAAGATTAAAGGTTAAAAGATAAAAATATACCCTTATTATTCCTTTTTATTTATTTATATGTATCCTCTTTCATTCCATATATTGAACCAGATAGTAAAGTTTATCACCTATATTCTACTATTATTCTCTATATTTTCATATTTCTTTCTCATTCATTTCTTTCTTTCTTATGCAAACAACAACGCCGTGATGCAAATATGTTCCTAATTCTCTTCCTTTTCTCACCCTTAACATATACCTCTCTATTAGTTCTAAGTCTTGGTCTTCAGGAAACCCGAGTCGTCGATCGATAAAATGGAATCGCTTCTCCCTAAATCTCACGGCTAAACTCATTAATCATTTTGTAATATTCTAGTAATATAAAAAAATATTAAATATAATAATCATACTAACAATATCCCATTGTAACAAGTTAAAAGCGGTGCAAAGCCTCAGCAGAAAAAGTTACTCCTCTTTAAGACTTTCAATTCCTTTCGGACTCTAGCCGAGGAGGATGACATTGGAGTTGAATCGCTATTGCGGGTTGAGAGTCTATAGTAAGAGGTCAACTTGACACCTTTTGTAGATCGATTCCTAAAAGATGTAAACGTCTTTTCCTATCAGATGTGTCTCCCGTAAAGGGCGCGGCGGCGATTTGCCTTCCTGGCCGCCGTGCTGAGGGAACTCGGCGCCTCGTCCGGCCCCAGATTAGCCTCCTATCCTTCTTTCAGACAGCCTGTACCTCTCCCACAACTTTATCTAGTCGGCTTCTATTTTCTGAGGGTAGATGCTGACCTTCTTAGCCAAATATCCCAGATAGGGGCTGAGGGGGGGGGGGGGGAGGAAATGTTCTTTAACCCCTGAGATCCGGTTCTGGATAGTGGGTTTTTAATAACCTGCTTCAACCCCACCCATACCTTCCTCACTTAACCATCTATTTTTTTACGCCGTGCCCAAGGTGGAGCCGTCATGCTGAAGGGCTGCCAGTTCACCAGGCGGGAGGGGTGGCCTTAAATGGAGGCATCTGCTTCTGCCAGCCAAGTACGCACCCCTTGCAGAGCAGGCTACTGCGAGGGGTGATGAGCGTTTGCTTCCTGTAAGAAAAAGAGGGTCACCATGCCCAATGATGAGAAAACTAATAATCTCCCCGCATTCTTCCCCTGTCCATCGTCGGAGCCGACCTTGGGCAGCTCCACAGAAAAAAATGAAGGTACCCCCTCCCTGTGCTCTCGCAGGGGACCCTGCAAAACTGTCTAACCGGAGAGGAGGCTTACTCCTCTCCTTCGCCTACGGGTGTAGGGGACTCCCCCTAACCCCCTTGTATGGAGGTGCCTTCGGGTACGTGCCTCTTTCCAGCGGCATTTCCCCCGTTACTTTCCAAGGGGACTGCCAAAAAAGCCAGCAGGCAGCCCATAGTCGACTGCTCCCCATTGAAGCGGCTCAGTAGGGCAAACCCCATTAGGGGGGGAGAGGGAAGCCAGGCCCCTTTCGTCGCTTCCCTCAAAAGGCCCCGCTGGCGAGAATATGAAACCTGGGGGGGAGTCAAGGTTTGTGCCTCCCCAGACTCGACTAATGACACTGCTGCTGCCAATAGAACCTCTGATGTCCCGGAGGAGATGGCCAACTGGAGGCCCCACCCGAGATAGACATGGTCCTTGAGGCAACCCAGCCTGGGACGGTAGGGCCTTCCATGGGAGCGAATCTGGGTTCGGCGCCCAGCACCGAACTCGAGTCCGCTCCTATGCAAGGTCCTGCTCAAACGGCTAGGGTTTCTAAGGCAGTAAAAGGAGGGGAGGGATTTCCTCCTCTGACCGGTGCCCCTACGACTGCCATGACCTTCTTCATCTCGGAGAAGGCCCTTGCTGAGGCCGATCCATCCGGCCTGCGGGCTCCTGCTGGTGGAAGGGAGAGGAGGGTTCATTCCCCGCCATCCTCTCCTAAAAAGAAAAAAAAAACAATAAAAAAGACTAAACAGACTCGGGGTTCCTCTCCATCCGAGGAGGTTGCGGTGACAGCTGGGTTTTCGAGCCCGCTAGCTTCAAACGTTTCCTCGTTATTCGCTCCACTGATGGCACCATGTTGGGTAAGGGCAACATGATCCATCAGAGGAGAGCTTTAACTAGTGTAATTGGTAGAGGGCCGAAGGTGACCCGTTTCTCAGACGGGAGCCTTTTGGCGAATGTGTCGAATCCCTCCCGAGGAAGCCATGATTAGTACCCTTCGGACACTTGATGGCACGAGGGTGAGTGCGACGACGCACTCTAACATGAACTTTGTTAAAGGAGTAGTTTATGCGAGGGAACTCTTTGACTATTCCATAAAGGACATCATTTTAGAGCTGGCTGACCATGGGGCGGTCAAGGTCGAAGGTGTGATGAGAAAACAGGAAGGGGCCTCGAGACCCACCCCTACACTCTTAGGCACCTTCGACTGTTACAAGCTCCTTGAGTCCGCACGTGCCGGTTGTTACCGCTACCGCGTGAAGGCATTCGTGCCATTGCCACGGAGGTGCTATTACTGTCACTGCTTCAGCCATACGAATCGCTCATGTATACCGCAAAGTCGAGGTCACCCGAAGTATGTGTAAATTGCTTCAAGCCCGCACATGATAAGTCCAAATCGTGTGTGGCCAAGTGTGTCAATTGCTGAGAGCCGCACACCTCTTCTTCGAAGCAATGTAGTGCATATCTCCTAAGGACTAGGTCCTGGCGTGGCCGGTTCTGCCTGAGATGTCTTGCGCCTCAATGCTTAGAAAGATACCCTCTGCTCCTTTTCCATCCAGGCCAACGAGCACAGTTGTTTCCGCACCCATTCACAGCCCTCCTGCGGATTATACTCGACCCGGGTGCTTCCCTGGTAAAACTGGCGGTATAAATGGTTCACATCCAGCCCCGGCTAAAACCATCCCACCCCTCCTTTCACCAGCGTGACCGTTTCCCGTAAGGCGAAATGGCCACGCGCCTCCACTGAGTCGTTAGATTCACAGGAGGAAACACACCTGAAAGTGGTCGCCAGGCCATTTTACCGGTTTCCTAAAGCTGTGCCCCGAAAGGAGGAAAGCACCAAAGGAGCTTCGGCTCCTTCGCTCATGCCTAGTGGTGGGCTGGGTGGCTCGGATACGGTGGATCTGCGAAAAGAGGGGCCTCCGCCAACGAAGCCGCAATGCCCGCCTAAGGTTTCCAGGTGGGGGGGAGGAAAAGACTCCTATGGCGAACCCAACCTCCCCCAATAAGTCCTCGAAGGCGACAGCGCCATCGGCGCATTGTCCGGCCAACAGCGCCCGGTGTTCTGCCTCCGGGGAAGCGTATGGCAAAACCCGTGAAGGTCTTCTGTTCGAAGAAGATCCCTGCATCTCCTCCGAGCTAGTGCTGGAGGGCATATTCCTTTAATGGAATTGCCGTTGACTCCGGGCCAACTGGGAGGAACTGCGGAGGCTCGTCTCGTCCCGTTCCCTATTTTTCTGCAGGATATAATACTATGCTCGTGCCCCCTGCCCGCCCTCCCGGGGTATAAGGATTTTGCGACCCCACAATCACGAGATAGCGGCCAAACTGGGGGATGCGCGGTTTACACCCGGCACGATGTCTCTGTTCTTCTTTTCACTTTAGATATCTCTTTTTAGGCAGTGGCTGTGCAGCTTCACCTGGATAGGAGGTATATTGTTATTTCTGCCTACATTCGACCGTCAGCTGACTTCGACGCGTGGGTTTTCCGCCGCGTCGTGGCACGGTTGCCGAGTTCCTTTCTCTTGCTTGGAGATCTGAACGGCAGACATCCTCTTTGGGGAGAATACTGAATAAATCTCAGGGGGCAAGTCCTTGCCAATCTGATCGAAGAGCTTGATATAGGTGTCCTAAACGTGGATGAGTTTACGCATCACTGCCCGACAACGCCTTATTTTCTTGCCTTGATCTATATCATTGCTCTCCGGATGCACAGCTTGATTTTGATTAGGGGGTAGTCGATGACCTGCATGGCAGTGATCACTTTACCATTCAAATATCATTTCAGGGCGTTTGCCGCCTAAGAGCTCACCTCGGTGGTGCTTGGCGTGGGCGCGGTGGCTTGCATTTCACCAAATGACTGAATTCTCTATCTCAGTCGAGGAGTTTAGGTCGGTAGATGAGGCCGTTGAGTTCTCCGGCAACCTCATTGCCGCGGGCCTGATTACTATTCCCGGAATGCCTGGCCGTTTTTACACGCCGACCACTCCCGTGGTAGTCGGCCGAGTGTGAGATGCCCGAACGATTTCACTGTCGGTGAATTTCGTCGGGCTAGGGCTAGGTTCCGGTATATTTCGAAGCACGCCCGCCGCTCTTCTTGGCGCGCATACTTGTCTTCACTTAACGGGAAGCGAGCCAAAAGGATTCGGGGCAAGTTCTTGCAGGAGCCCGCTCCCGTTCACCAGGAGAATGGGACCGCAATCTCGAACCCCGTGTCCGTGGCGGAATCCTGCCGCGACTGCTTTCTCTGCATTTTATAGCCGGGATGCTGCTCCGCCAGCATTCAATGCACTTCGTGATGTCACGGAAGGCCGCCGACTGGAATTTAACTACAGAGGCGGAGAACCCTTCACCGACAGGTTTACTGTTAGTGAGCTGCGCTCCGCCCTCGCTTCCTCCGCAGACACCGCCCATATTTCGGACGATGTCTAGTAGGCTATGCTTCGACACCTGATTGAGAGAGGCATGGCCTTTCTGTTAGATTTGTTCAACAGGCTCTAGGCGGAGGGTCTCCTCCCAGATTCCTGCCGAATCGCTTCTGTAATCGCCTTTCGCAAACGGGGGAGAGATCACTCTACTCCAGTCGGTGACTTCGGGTGACCCCGACTTTGCAAGTCTACAAGAACTATTCTTATGGCCGAAGTGGTAACAGTAATATCACCCCCGCCGCAGTTGCACGAATACCTTTACGCAGTAGCGGTACCAACTGGCACGCGTTATAACTTGACCGCCCCATGGTCGGCCAGCTCTAAGGTGATGTCCTAAATAGATTAGTCAACGAGTTCCCTCGCATAAACTATTACTTTCACAAAGTTCATGGTAGAGTCCAGCGTCACACTCACCGGGGTGCCATCGAGTGTCCGAAGAGCACTTATCTTGGCTGCTTCGGAGCGACCCGCCGCATTCGCCAGAAGGCTTCCGTCCGAGAAACGGGTCACCTTCGGCTCTCTACCAATAACACTAGCTAATGCTCTCCTCTGATGAATCATCTTGCCCTTGGCCGACATGCTGCCATCAGTGGAGCGAATAACGAGGAAGCGTTTGAAGCCAGGGGGCTTGAAAACGCCAGGTAACCTCTGAATGAGGGGCCGCGATGTTATCGAGGCTCCGCCCTGTGCACTTTTGGTCTCAGTCGTAGTCGGGGGCTCTGCACCCGTGGGGGCAGAGGTGCCAGATATGCCGATCTTAGCTTGGTCGCTTACCAAAGTGGCAGCAGACCAATCCGCCCCCGCAGCCTCCGCGGATGGAGAGGATCCCTGAGTCTTTTTAGTCTTGTTTATGTTCTTTTTCTTTTTTGGAGTGGAGGGCGGGGAATGATCCCGCTTTTCACCTCCGCCGGCAGGAGCCCCAGGCAAGATGGACCGGCCTCAGCAAGGTCCTTCTCCAAAATAGAGAAGGTCCTGGCAGTCGTAGGGGCACCGTTAGGAGGAAATCTCTCCCTTCCTTGTACTGCCTTGGAAACCCGGGCCGTTTGAGGAAGACCTTGCATAGGGAAGGGTTTTGGTGCTTGGCGTTGAGCCCAGATCTGCTCCCATGGAAGACCCTACCGTCTGAGGCTGGGTTGCCTCAAGGACCATGTCTATCTGAGGAGGGGCCTTTACTTGGCCATCCCCACCCAGGACATCGCAGGTCTCGTTGGCAGTGTCACTAGACATGTGTGGGGAGGCACAGGCTTTGACCCTGTCAAGGTTCAATATTCTGGCCAGCAGGTCTTTTGAGGGAAGCAACCGTAGGGTCCTGGCTTTCGTTTACCCCCTAAGGGAGTTTGCCCTACCGAGCCGCTCTACTGGATAGTGGTCGGCTATGATCTTCCTGTTGGCTTTTTTGGCAGTCCCCATGGAAAGAAAAGGGGGGGACTGCCGCTGGAAAAAGGGAGGTGCCCGAAAGAACCTCCAGAGAAGAGGGGAGGGGGAGTACATTAAAACCCGTAGGCGAAGGAGAGGAGTAAGCCTCCTCTTTGGTTAGAGAAATATGGAGGGTCCCATGGGCAAGCACAGGGGGGGAAGAAGAAACCTCCATTTTTTTCTGTGGAGCTGCCCGAGGGCGGCTCCGACGATTTAACTGGGGAAATTAAGGGGAGATTTTTTGTTTCTTCATCATTGGGCATGGTGACCCTCTTTTAATTACGGGATGCAATAGCTCATCACCCCTCGCAGTAGCCCGCCCTGCGAGGGGTGCGTACTGGCCTGGCAGAGCCAG